>JAGSMR010000016.1:5510000-6052500 GCA_029286605.1 Sericinus montela
TCATTCATTCATTCATTCATTCATTCATTCATTCATTCATTCATTCATTCATTCATTCATTCATTCATTCATTCATTCATTCATTCATTCATTCATTCATTCATTCATTCATTCATTCATTCATTCATTCATTCATTCATTCATTCATTCATTCATTCATTCATTCATTCATTCATTCATTCATTCATTCATTCATTCATTCATTCATTCATTCATTCATTCATTCATTCATTCATTCATTCATTCATTCATTCATTCATTCATTCATTCATTCATTCATTCATTCATTCATTCATTCATTCATTCATTCATTCATTCATTCATTCATTCATTCATTCATTCATTCATTCATTCATTCATTCATTCATTCATTCATTCATTCATTCATTCATTCATTCATTCATTCATTCATTCATTCATTCATTCATTCATTCATTCATTCATTCATTCATTCATTCATTCATTCATTCATTCATTCATTCATTCATTCATTCATTCATTCATTCATTCATTCATTCATTCATTCATTCATTCATTCATTCATTCATTCATTCATTCATTCATTCATTCATTCATTCATTCATTCATTCATTCATTCATTCATTCATTCATTCATTCATTCATTCATTCATTCATTCATTCATTCATTCATTCATTCATTCATTCATTCATTCATTCATTCATTCATTCATTCATTCATTCATTCATTCATTCATTCATTCATTCATTCATTCATTCATTCATTCATTCATTCATTCATTCATTCATTCATTCATTCATTCATTCATTCATTCATTCATTCATTCATTCATTCATTCATTCATTCATTCATTCATTCATTCATTCATTCATTCATTCATTCATTCATTCATTCATTCATTCATTCATTCATTCATTCATTCATTCATTCATTCATTCATTCATTCATTCATTCATTCATTCATTCATTCATTCATTCATTCATTCATTCATTCATTCATTCATTCATTCATTCATTCATTCATTCATTCATTCATTCATTCATTCATTCATTCATTCATTCATTCATTCATTCATTCATTCATTCATTCATTCATTCATTCATTCATTCATTCATTCATTCATTCATTCATTCATTCATTCATTCATTCATTCATTCATTCATTCATTCATTCATTCATTCATTCATTCATTCATTCATTCATTCATTCATTCATTCATTCATTCATTCATTCATTCATTCATTCATTCATTCATTCATTCATTCATTCATTCATTCATTCATTCATTCATTCATTCATTCATTCATTCATTCATTCATTCATTCATTCATTCATTCATTCATTCATTCATTCATTCATTCATTCATTCATTCATTCATTCATTCATTCATTCATTCATTCATTCATTCATTCATTCATTCATTCATTCATTCATTCATTCATTCATTCATTCATTCATTCATTCATTCATTCATTCATTCATTCATTCATTCATTCATTCATTCATTCATTCATTCATTCATTCATTCATTCATTCATTCATTCATTCATTCATTCATTCATTCATTCATTCATTCATTCATTCATTCATTCATTCATTCATTCATTCATTCATTCATTCATTCATTCATTCATTCATTCATTCATTCATTCATTCATTCATTCATTCATTCATTCATTCATTCATTCATTCATTCATTCATTCATTCATTCATTCATTCATTCATTCATTCATTCATTCATTCATTCATTCATTCATTCATTCATTCATTCATTCATTCATTCATTCATTCATTCATTCATTCATTCATTCATTCATTCATTCATTCATTCATTCATTCATTCATTCATTCATTCATTCATTCATTCATTCATTCATTCATTCATTCATTCATTCATTCATTCATTCATTCATTCATTCATTCATTCATTCATTCATTCATTCATTCATTCATTCATTCATTCATTCATTCATTCATTCATTCATTCATTCATTCATTCATTCATTCATTCATTCATTCATTCATTCATTCATTCATTCATTCATTCATTCATTCATTCATTCATTCATTCATTCATTCATTCATTCATTCATTCATTCATTCATTCATTCATTCATTCATTCATTCATTCATTCATTCATTCATTCATTCATTCATTCATTCATTCATTCATTCATTCATTCATTCATTCATTCATTCATTCATTCATTCATTCATTCATTCATTCATTCATTCATTCATTCATTCATTCATTCATTCATTCATTCATTCATTCATTCATTCATTCATTCATTCATTCATTCATTCATTCATTCATTCATTCATTCATTCATTCATTCATTCATTCATTCATTCATTCATTCATTCATTCATTCATTCATTCATTCATTCATTCATTCATTCATTCATTCATTCATTCATTCATTCATTCATTCATTCATTCATTCATTCATTCATTCATTCATTCATTCATTCATTCATTCATTCATTCATTCATTCATTCATTCATTCATTCATTCATTCATTCATTCATTCATTCATTCATTCATTCATTCATTCATTCATTCATTCATTCATTCATTCATTCATTCATTCATTCATTCATTCATTCATTCATTCATTCATTCATTCATTCATTCATTCATTCATTCATTCATTCATTCATTCATTCATTCATTCATTCATTCATTCATTCATTCATTCATTCATTCATTCATTCATTCATTCATTCATTCATTCATTCATTCATTCATTCATTCATTCATTCATTCATTCATTCATTCATTCATTCATTCATTCATTCATTCATTCATTCATTCATTCATTCATTCATTCATTCATTCATTCATTCATTCATTCATTCATTCATTCATTCATTCATTCATTCATTCATTCATTCATTCATTCATTCATTCATTCATTCATTCATTCAATAAAATTGTATTTGTCAATAAAATTTCTTCCCTTCACACACACAATGAAATTAAACGCTCGCGTATCATCTCCAACGGCAGGCCGTTGCCGCAAATAGTGTGGAAGAAGAACGGCAGCCGCATCATATCCTCGCAGCGCATCACCCAGGACAACTACGGCAAGACGCTGGTGATCAAGCGCGCCGGCTACGAGGACCAGGGCACCTACACCTGCGAGGTCAGCAACGGCGTGGGCACCGCGCAGACATACTCCATACAGCTTATGGTTGAGGGTGAGTGGCTCATTTGATCAATTAACAAAATTTTTTACAGCGGTAGAGCCACGCATCAGCTTTTGTTGTTGCATGAATGGGCCGGCTCGACCGGGAATTACCACGAACTCACAGAATACCGGCGTAAAGTAGAAGCCTAACAAACTTCTGCGTTTCGTCTGGTGAGTGCAGGTAACCGGTAGCCACGCACCCCCCTACCCCAATTCTGGGAAGGGGGGGGGGGAACTCTAAGGGAGGCAACGCATCTGCTATGCTTCTGGTATTGCGGGTGTTCATGGGCGGCGGTAATCACTTACCATCAGGTGAGCCACCGGCTCGTTTGCTTCCCTTTTCTATAAAAAAAATATTTATCTGGCCCACACACCCCCTTCCCCCATTCTGGGGGGGGGGGCACTCTAAGAGCGGCAACGCATCTGCTATGCCTCTGGTATTGCGAGTGTTCATAGGCCTCTGTCTACCCCTGTATTGGGAATAGCGTGAAGATATTTATTTTATTTGTTATCTATCTGTGTAAGTATATTGTACCGTTGGTTTGTACACTAAGACGGCGAGAGGTTCACCGCTTGTTACGTTGTCCTATATGGGCATCGTTGAAAGGTGGGTCAAAAAGGTCTAAGTGTCAAGATAAAAAATATTCTTTACGCCATTCCCAATACTGGGGTAGAAAGAGGTCTAGACAATTAAGTCCCTTCGAAATATCTCTATGAAACATCTCGGAAATCTCTATGGACATTCTGTATGGATTAGAAAGTAGTATATTAGAAAACATTAACGTCGTCGGATACTTTTGATTACAAAGCCCTAGCCTACCTTCCTCTTAAATACTGCAACTCAAACTTAGATTATATTTATTTATTTCCCCTAAAAATTTTCCACAAACAATCGGTCTTAAGATCTCACTCGATCCAAGATATATCAGATCTATTGTTTTGTGATCTGTCCTGTTCCTTGTAAAAATTTGGAAATAAAATTGTACTAGTATTAACTTCCTGTGCAATACCAGCTACGCAAATTTCCTCTGAAAGATTTTCATGTAATATCATGAGAAACAGAGTCGACTGTAACCGTATCAAAATGAAGTTTAATATTCATGAGGGCTCTCAATCCTTCAACGTTGGCGCAGGACTTTGTGAAACGCCATCACAGAGCGTTGAAATTGTGCCACGAATACACATTAACATAAGAAATCGTAACCAGAGGAGAGGACTTTCTGTCAGGCCCAAGTCTTAGTTTTAGCGGAAATATAATCGTTGTCATTGTATTTACGCTGTATATCATGCGGACAAAGTAGTGGAATAAAGCTAGATAGATAAAAGCTTGACTTTACTATTATTAACAACGATCTATCGTAATTTAATCAATGACGGAAGTGTTGTACTTTGTATCAGGGCTTGAAAGCGGTTAAGGTATAAGTGTATACAATTATGATACCGCTATGAGTTAAAGGTTTTGCTGCAACGGTTAAGAATTATGGTTTTTATAAATAAATATCTTCACGTAATTCCCAATACAGGGGTAGACAGAGGTCTAGTCTAGACAATTAAGTCCCTTTGACCCACCTTCCACTTAATATATTTTCGGAACAACGTGACAGGTGGTGAGCCTCTCGCCGTCTTTATGTCCAAGCCAACGACATGAACCGTATATAGGTATTGAAAAAACCCATTGGTACGAGCCTGCCACTTGGGGATCAAACTCAGTTCTCTCGACTCGAAATTCCTACCACCCATCCACTCGGCTACCGTGACTTTTTTGGTTTTTATACCGGTGTTAAAAAAAGTTTCCTTTATTTCTTGCGGTATTGTTTGTTATTTATTTTGAATAAATCAATACTTACATTTATATAGTATCCCGATCGATTTCGGCCACAGCGACTTGGACTATTGCGAGCGTCGTTCTTGTGCTCGCAGCTGACTGACTTAACCGATTTTTGCGCTGAACGTGCGAGCACATTGAGCGCTAGTCAGCACCCCTCCGACATCATTGTTAGTGATGGCTGCATGTGATCGAGCCTTGAGCGCGTCTCGTTTGACATCAAACTCATTCACGCGTACTCTCTCATACTCTAATACCTTAGTGCACACGGTCCGCCTCCACAGTGATCGGCCAATCCATCAACCATTATCTCCCACTGTGACGGATCTAAGTCACACTTTGTCATGTGGCGCATAAGGACATCTTTGAAACGCAGTAATTGGCCGCCTCGTTTTCGCTTGCCATTATGCAGTTCAGAATTTCTATTCTGACGCGTTTGGCTACAGCATTATCAGACATCCGCCTAATTTGAATCAAGCTACAAATATGTAATTATACCCTCAAAAGTTCTAAGTCTTCATGATATCTGAATCAATTAGCCATATTTGTGTCGCTTCCGATGTCCGTGGGCGGAACGTTCTGTTACACGGTACGCACTACGTACTGGGGGTCCGGTGCAATGCGGTATGCGGTCGTAACGCAAATGCGTAGGAAGTGCACCAAATGCACTGCACACGGGCTCCGTTTCGTACATTGGGACCGATGCCATGTGTTTTATAGCATGAAGGTTTCGTAAATGGACATGGTGTTGACGGCCAGTATTTACATGGTATCGAATAGATAATGGATATCGATTTTGTGAAGTAGTATCGCATGTAGAAAGTGACATCAACTTGTTTTAAAATTTTACCGCTCTAGTAATGTGACAACGTCATCTTCTTCTTAATATATCTCTTCTACCGCATGTGAAAAGCACAGGAGCATTTTCTCTTTAAAAATAACAGTCGCCTTTTTTAAGTCTGGCGTTGCCTTTCTTAAAATTATAATTTTACTGTTACGAATAGCGTGTAAGTTCACATTGATAGGGGTCTAGGTAGGTCGAGACTAATTTTTGAAAACCATGTAAGCAAATTCTTCAAAAGAGAAAGAGGTATGCGAGGACCATGACATTTGGCGAACGGTCCTCTCTGGCAACCCCGCCAGAGACTATGCATGAAGATTTAATCATAATAATAAATCACGACTGGGACTTGACATCGCGACGGTCCACTCCGAGTTAAAACACGGTGCTTAAGCGATTCTCTTCGATACTGCCCGCATAATCCGTCGGTTTCCCCTGTAAAGCGCTTCCGTCTGGTTGGGTCTTAATATTTATCTATTGATATTTAATTTGTACATATTTTAAAAAGTCACGATAGCCGAGTGTCTGGGTGATCGGAATTCGAGTCGAGAGACCCGAGTTCGATTCCCTGGTGGCAGGCTCGTACCAATGGGTTTTTTCAAAAACCTATGTACGATATATTATATCGTTGGCTTGAACATAAAGACGGCGACGGGCTCACCACCTGTCACGTCCCGAAAATATATTCGGTGGAAGGTGGGTCAAAGGGACTTAATTGTCTAGACTAGACCTCTGTCTACCCCTGTATTGGGAATTGCATGAAGATATTTATTTATTTTTACTTATGTTATGATATTGTTTCGTATTTTATAAACCCAACCAGACGAAAACATAAACAAATAGCATTAATGTGAAACATGATAATAATACTTGAAGCGTCGATATCGTAATACGCATTACTACCCGCACGTCAGCCGCGGCGTGCCTCTGTCGCACCGAATCGGTCCTCGCGTGCGCTAATTGGCCCTGTAGGGACGCTTGACAGTGCCGTCGTTAAACCAACCCATTCACGAGTTACTAGTTTTACTAAAACGTACGAAATTAATGTTTCTTTATGTGGTAAGTTTTTGTTTAGGGTAGTGATGTCTCCTGTTCGAATCACTTTCGAATATTTGAGAAAGGTGTAGCTCCTGCTGTGGATTTTATCAGACCGTTGTCTGTATAAATGTGTTAGCGAGAAAAGGAATTAGGTAAAACTTCGAAAAATACATAATTGTCTTTCGAAATATTAACGAGTCTTTAATGTTTTTCCTGAGTAAAAAGCTTTTACTGTATTTTAAAAATACCAGTCAGCAGCGGCATGTGCGTTTTTGCAGTGTGTGAGGTAACCGGATGGCTGCACCCCTATAACCTTCACCGCTATAAATTTACTTTATCCCAATTTCTTTCATAAACGTAGGAAAAGGAACCGCTGCCTTTCTGGTGTTGCGAGTGCTCACTAGAGTAGAGCAGTCACAATCAAATGAACAGTTAAAGCAAATCACTTATACGTCGACTTAGGTAACATACGTACGTAATTTTTTAATCTTGCACCGCCGTCTTACAGAGGTTCCACTATCGGACATTAACGGGCGAAAAAGACTCCGTAGATACCTACTCCTGGTCTTTTTTTACAAAGGAAACACCAATATTAAACATAATATAATTAGATAGCTTGGAAGCAATCATTCCCAGAGGTTACTATTATAAATGTGCACGTTAACAGGGATCTGACTGTAGAAGGGCACCGAATTTAAAGTCACGATAGCCGACTCGGCCTGGTCGACAGGAATTCGAGTAAAGAGATCCGAGGTAGATCCTCAGGAAACATGCTCGTACCAATGAATTTTTTCAAAACTTGATTTGAACATGAAGACGGCAACTGGCCCACCACCTGTCACGTTGGCCTTAAACCAAACTTCGGTGAAATGTGTGTCGAAAGGCCAAAGGCCCAAAAAATTGGCTAGAGCCAATTCAGTCCTTTCGACACAGGGGTAGCCAGAGATTAGATCTCTGGCTACCCCTGTACCCAAGATAGAAATCAATGCATAAAACTATAAAAAGGGTACCCCATGAACGCCAGTAACTAAACTCTGTAGAGTTTAGTTAATCCAGTTTAATAATGTTATAAGTAACGTTATTTAGTAAGATTATGTTTGTTCATCAACTTCTCAGAATCAGATCAACCGATTGCTTACATCTCAGTACTCCCATAATAAATGGTACATTTGATTATGTATGATTGATGTTGACACATAATGGGAATTATATTAAAATGAGAATTATGTTAAAGATTACCATAATTTGTAATAAAAAAAGAATTATTAAATTGTTCAATTTCACCATTCTAACGATTAAGAACCTCTCCTTAACAATGTTTAAATTACACGAAGCTCTTCTCAAAAGCTCGCTCAAATTAAAATATTAAAACGGAACAACCGTTTAATAAGAGGTAGTACTTTACAGAGGAAATTTCCCTTTACATTAATTTACACAAATGGATGAAGTATCTGTTACTGGGTCAATAGGACCACCCCGGTAACCTGAGTGGAAGTCGCAGAGTTATTAATTGCCGCGCCGGAGACACTTGGCCCCGTCGTATCATATTATATTCGAAATTCCGCTAGGATTATGATTAATGTCTTTATGGTTTCTTTTCCGTATCGAATATTTACCTTTTTTCGTCTAAGGTTTTAGCTTTAAAGATGGCGCTGAGTGTTTTTATGTATAATAACAACATCTTTACCCATTTCTTCGTTTTTTTCCGATACTGGGGAATTCAGAGGTCTAATCTTGTAATTCCTTTTGACCTACTTTTCACCGCACTTTATTTAAATTTTATTTTCTCGTAGAAAATGGAGAAAGAAAAATGCACAGTAATTCCGATAATTCAATAATTAGATTTCAATTCACTCATCAGTCAATAAGTGAATTGAAATCTAATTATTGAATTTAAACGCGCTATGAATATTCATTATTGTGAATTCGAACCCCATTCGCACTAACATTAGATAACTTGTTGCTGAAATAAAAAAAAACGACTATAGTATTCTCTCACCACGTTAGTTATACAACTATTGTCGATAAATGTGTCTCTCTTTGTCGATAAATGCAGTTTTCACTCCGATATACACAATGTGTGACAAAGGTTAATCTCAAGTAGTAGACTGGTACCAATGAGTTTCTTCAACTTTTCTAGGATCTATACCGTTGGCTTGGACATGACGACGACGACAGGTTCACCACCTGTCATGTATCCTATCCTAAGAAATCTCTTAATTGTCGCACCTCTGTCTACTGTACTGTAATTGTCTGTTACTGTAATGTTTTAATAGTTTCTGTTGACTTTGCAAATATGTAAACAATTTCATCGACCGCCACCTCTCTCTCTCTCTCTCTCAACAGCTGCGCCCTTCTTCACTGAAGAGCCGCAGTTCCAGAACCTGGCCGAGGGCGAGACCGCCGTCATCAACTGCCGTGCTGGCGGTACTCCGGAGCCGCAGATCTCGTGGGTCCACAACGGCAAGCCCATTGAGCAGGCAGAGCCGAACGCGCGCCGGCAGGTCACCGCCAACTCGATCGTCATCACCGACCTGGTGAAGAAAGACACGGGCAACTACGGCTGCAACGCTACCAACTCCAACGGATACGTCTACAAGGACGTCTACATCAACGTGCAGTGTGAGTGTACTTTAAACTGTTTCAGTATTAAGATTTGAGTCACGATAGCCCATATCTTTCAGGTAGGCCTATGCTGAGCAGTGGACTATTGATTGACTGTTATAACGATGATTTGTTGCTGCTATACGCATTGGAATGAAGACTCATATAACGGTCTAATATTCAGAGCTGAATCTGGACGGGACAGAAATATTGTTTAGATTTAAACTCGTGAATGCGTGATTTGATAGTGTATCTGGAGACTTAATTTCGAATCCCATGCGGATGAGCCTAGCAATGATGTTTTGCAAACATATGTATGGTTTGTGTTGTTCGCTTGGACATGAAATAAAAGGTATGCTGTAGTACGGATAGATGTCTATGGCCAGCAGTGGCCATAGACATCTTCCGTACGGAAAAATCGCGATAATCGCTTGGCACAGAGTTGGCAATCGCAGTACTGAACACGGCGGCGTAGACCTTGCTGTTCGTCTCATTTTGAAGTGTGATTTAATTTGATCAGGTTATTTTTTGAAATGGTTATCACGCCTTTGTCGTTACCCATTTGTAAATGGCATCTTAAGACACCTACGATTAAAAAGAAAGAAGTAAACATTTAAAAAGAAAATTGTTAAGCCAATTTCACAATGCACAATATTTTTGTTTTAGAATGATTACTGAAAGGAATTTTACACCAGGCGGGATAATGATGTCCCCAGTTTGACAAATTTCAATATATATATATATATATATATGTTATACTATTTTTGTCACTATGTTTATGCGGTGACCTCGAAGTGCAATCGTCCTAAATAAAAATTAATTGAGCACATCCCGACTAGCCGACACTGAAACTGTTATTCTTGTCGTCCGTTTGTACAGCCACTTTGTGCGAGGAGATGCCCGTAGCTCGGTAAACCATGACAATAACTGTCAGTTACAATTAATTGTACAAAATCATATAAGCCAAGCTGAATCGAACTTTATCTCTAAAATGTTAAAGAAGACTTTAGTCTGTCGTATTCCACGTACTACGATGCATCTGCTTTCCTATTTTTGTGAAAACCTACAAAAGATTGAATGCAGTTCATTGATCTTTTAGAAACTGTTGCACGCCGGAATTTTATATTGTTTGTTTTTTTTTTACATTTATGGAAATTGTTATTTTTTCTCACAAGGTCGAACTTAAAAAAACACGAAGTGAATTCCATGATCTAATTTTTGTTATAAAGCTTGTTTAATAAATTTATATACATTTAAAAAAAAGATTCATTTTGTGAATGCATTAAGTTTTAGTTTTGTTATATGTGCATAGATACCTAAATGGATGAGGCTTACTTCACATACATTGCTCTGATGAAAAAGTAGGAAACACAAACACCCAGACCCGAGAAAATATGAAAAAAGTGGTTTCCTATATTGACCGACTGGGAAACGAACTGCGGACTTCAGAGCTGGCAATACCACGAAAAACCGGTACCAACGCCACACGTACACGGAGGCCGTCTAATATAATCTATTATAAAAAAAAGATTAAAATAAGATAAAATTAAGATTATCCTTAACTTTTTAAGTTTTTTTTTAACAATTATTAATAACAACAGTTAATCGTAAAAAATGCGAGTGCTGGATGTTAATTGTAAATATGTAATTGACAGATATTGAAAAATGAAAAAAATCATTATAAAATATCCAACGAAACACCCCACGCTTTTTTAAGGTTATCTTTTTTTTTATTATTTTCTAACTTTTAGTTAAACTATAGGCGTGACTTTTTAGTTTTTGTTAAACTATTATTTATCTGTTTAGAACACGAAATAACCGTTTATGGCCGACGGTTTATTGTTATGGATTATGAAACACGCAAACTTTGCTACGTACTACGGTTTCGAATCGCCTGCCGGTACGCAACAGTTACAGATACAGCAATTTATTAATTTCGCAAATACGCTTAGTAGCGTAATTTTGAAAGTATATTAAAATAATAATAAATACATGTATAGAGATGGACAGCTCATACGTTGCTCCGATCCCAATGTAAGATGCTAAAGCACTTGAGGTATGACAATCGGAAACAACACAGGCACCACGAACACCCAGACCCGATTAAAAATGTAGAAAAAGTGGTTTTTCTTCATTGACCCGACCGGGAATCGAACCCGGGACCTCAAGATGGCGGCACCTTGAAAACCGGTGCTTACGCCACTCGTCGCCGTAGTTTGTTCAAATGAGACTCTTTGTTATTTATTTGGTGTACTCTGTTTTTGTTGTTATGGCGCCCTGGTAGATTTTGAACGCTTCAAAACAATTCTCATTATATGCCAGGATAGGAGCTAGGTTTTTAATGTAACCACCGCCAGGACCACAGTTGGAGTCGTCACGAAATGTATTTATGTATGTAAAATTATTATGTGTCTATATCACACACGCATTAACACTCAAATTTCAATAGCTACAAGTGGTGTATTTTAAAAGTTCTCGCTCCATATGCTGTTGGTCTCATACACAAAATCTTTTATATATTTACATTTAAAGGTGTTAGTTATGACTATATATTATGACAGTTTGTTAACAAAAACTACACCAGCCTTACAAACTCAACTGTATTCAATATTTGTTACCAAACTTAATCGTCTTTGACACACGAGAAGGGCTTACATTTCTAGTCAGTTAAATCTCTATATTAGTTATTGTGATTTGATGACCCCCATGGTCGAGTAGCGCATGGGTTATCATGTCGCCAGTTCGGAGTTCACGAGTTCGGTTCCCGGACGGGGCATTATAAGAAAACCACATCATTCAGTGATGATGACTCTATTTATTTTTTGTATTTATTATTCATGTAAGCATTTATTTATTAATAAAGATAGGGAAAAAATATTACTTTCGTTCGTCGAACTTTCGTACGTATAGGTATATTGCTAAGCAATTTCCTACAAATAGATAATGTAAAGTGGAATGACCCGTGTGCTTAAACGGTCAACACCCCTTCATATTTTCCCCCACGAAAAGGATCTTGATGACGATCACATTTTTTCATTAGGGGTTGGCTACCTTTACTACTACCACGCTCATTTTATTTTCCCGATACTTATATAAATATTTTTAATCTACCCTCTAGTATTTGTACATATTTCTCGTCCTCAAAATCATGTGGCGGCTTTTTTTTTTTTTTTTTATTAGGCGAGGAAAGGTCGTTAAGCCTTTGGTAGATGCAATTTTTCGTAGTAGTCGTAAATTTTTCTTTATAAAAAATACATATTTCTTATAAATCTTTTGTCTAATTAATTCGGCCATTGGATACTTGAAATCATCTTTTTGACTGCATTAAAACTTAAGTCAAAATTTAATCTAAAAGTCTAACTAAAACCTAAGTTTAATCTAAAAACATATGAGTAAAGTTGAATTTATTATAAAAACTATATAAAAGTAATCGTAGTTAAAATATATTTCATCAAAATCGAAGGTATACTTAGATCATTTATATATAAAATCCACGCTTGCTTGGAGTTGGTTGTTCTCTGCCAGGCATAAAAGGGTCGCTAGAGAGCCCTCACCTTGTACGTAATATTTCTCCGAAAAAAATACTACCAATTGGGCAGCCCCACGATAATGCAACGATGCATATATCTATTAGGGGTGTGCGTATGTTCAGCTGATGTAACTGCTCCCGCGACGCACAATGCAACTGCATAGATTGCGTGATCACGTCGCGTTACCGCTACCTGGGCGTTGGGTACTCGCCGGAAGGTGTGACGTCATTCCTTTCAGGGATTCGATCCCTTTGCGCAATCAAAGATACCACCCATCGTAATATCCATCTCGGTTTGCTTTTATATATAATCGTTTTGAATTGAAACAGATTAAAAGTTAAAGGTGCTCGCTGAGCTTATTTCACATTGTGACATTTTTTGTAAGGTTCCATCGGAGCTTTTATTGATAATGGGTTATTCATGCGTCGACTTGGATTTATAATCGGGTTTCTCGTATCGAATAAAAGAGACTGATCAGGCTATCGCACACGCAATCAAATCGGTCTATAAAATACCATTGCAGATCATTAGCCTTTACCATAATCATCATACGCTTAGTAAGATTGGCGATGGCGTCACCTCGCAGCTTAGACGCTGCTGTCTCCGGTCTGTTTAATTTAGGTTCGGAAATTTTCGAGATGGCTATCCTGCCACCTGTCGGTAGAAAAGTGAATTTTCAAGAGTTTCAGGGCAAGGTTTATTAGATTATGATAGTCTAATGGCTGAGTGATCGGAATTTGAGTCAAAAGAACCTAGTTGACTCGTACCAATGACCCTTTGCGTAACTTATGTACGATTTATATCGTTGGCTTGGACATAAAGTATGTCTCGAAAGGACCTCTAAATAAAAAGGAAATTGTCTAGGCCTCTGGCTATCCCTGTATTGGGAAAAGCGTGAAGAAAAAAAAATATAAATTTGATAATGACCATTTAATCATTTACTTAATAATTACAATAGACACCTCCGTGGACGAGGGGCGTAAACACCCGTTTTCAAGGTGTCGCCGTCTTGAGGTCCCGGGTTTGATTCTCGCTCGAGTCAATGCAGAAAAACCAATTTTCTACATGTTTGTGGTGCCTTCGTTATTTCCGATTCGCATACCTCAAGTGCTTTAGCTTCTTACATTGGTATCGGATCAATGTATGTGATGTTGTCCCTATCTACTCTATCTAATTTAAATTTACGATAGCCGAGTGGTTGGGTGGTCAGAATTACGAGTCGAGAGACCCCAGTTCGATCCCCAGGTGGCAGGCTCGTACCAATGGGTTTTTCAAAAACTTATGTACGAATTACATCGTTGGCTTAAAGACGGCGACGGGCTCACCACCTGTCACGTTGTCCCGAAAATATCTTCGGTGGAAGGTGGGTCATAGGGACTTAATTGTCTAGACTAGACCTCTGTCTACCCCTGTATTGGGAATTGCGTGAAGATATATATATATAAAAGATCTTTCACATCACCAGTAGAGATGAATAAAAAAATATTCCATAGAAGATTCCAGAAAATTTTAAAACAAGTAGTAAGCCACTAAATATAACTTTCATTGTCCATAGCTGGACTTTTTGATTATTTAAACTGACTGAGCATATTCTCAAATTTAAATTATAAATAAATAGATAAATATCTTCACGCAATTCCCAATACAGGGGTAGACAGAGGTCTAGTCTAGACAAATATAGTCGGGACCTTTTATAGACGGGATCTTTTATGTTTATTATTTAAAAGATGTACATGGAATTTTGAAACAATGAAAGTATCACAGAAACTAAGATTCGAGACAATATACCAAAGTGATTTTTCAACATTGATCCGTTCGGGGATCAAACCCGGGATCTCAGAGACGACGACTGCGGTCATGAAATAATACTCGAAATGAGTTAAAACATTGTTTCTAATAATGCAGTTGTAGATTAATAATTAGAATGAAAGGGAGAGACGTTTTTCGTGGGTCACTAATTGTGTGAGCAAGACGAACTAATTAACTGAACCTAGGACAGTTGATAGACAGACTCAAACTTGTACATCAGTAGCATAGCAGAGAGAGCAAGAATCCGTGAGTTCTATTGGGCACATCCTTATGAGCCGAGCGGTAGTTTCACACGCCCACACCTCAATCTACGACAACTATGAGGACGGACGTGTCACTTGCGCGCCGTACGGCCTAGTACTGTAGTGGTAAAGATAAACACCGAGTCGTATCCAAATGAGTATATTTCTAGCCAATCAAAATCAGGTAGTCTAGCTCTTAATACGAAAAAAAAAATACTTGTGCTCATGCGCAAAAAGTAGTCACCTAAAAAAAAAAAACAAATCGATTTCACATGTAAGCTTGATTATCAGTAATAAAAATATGTTTCCATTCTCAATAGTGGGTTAAAGTGTTGTCTTGAGAAGTAAGTCCTTTCGACCCGCCTTTCAACGAACACATTTTTTTGAACAACGTGACAGGTAGTGAGCCTCACTGTCTGTATGTCCAAGATGTAAAACGTACAAAGATTTTGAAAAAAAAAAAATTCTGTAAGAAACCACCCTGGGGTTCGAGGTCTGGTCTCTTGACTCGAATTCCGACCACCCAATCACTCAGCTGTCTAATTCGGTGTCCGGGGTTAGAAACATACAGTTTAAAAAATAAAGTTAAAAAAAAAAACTTTTAAAATGAAAAAGAAAATAATATTTGTATTAAAAATTATATAAAAGACGGCTGAACTCACGTCCAATCGGCTTAGGAGGTCCTTCACCAGGGTGAATAGAAAGAGTTCTCGTTTCTACGACGAAATAATTTCCGAAATAATCAGCTACACCTATTATTTAATGAATAATATCTCACGAAACTTTTCATAGAGATGTTATTTGTATTACACGACACTGTCATTCATACATGTCACACACACTAAACGAGGTGATAAATCTTGCAGCCATCCCGCCGGAGATCAAGGAGGGCCCGGAGAACCTGACCAAGGTGGACGGGTCGGAAGCTGTGCTGAAGTGCCGCGTGTTCGGCGCGCCCAAGCCCATCGTCAAGTGGATGCGCGACGACGTCGACGTCACCGGCGGCAAGTCAGTGCGAGCCCCTATGCTCTCCTTCCTTGCCTTTACAGCTTATACATAAATAAGAAACAGACACATAGATAGTAGTCACGATAGCCGAGTGGTTGCGTGAACGGAATTCGAGTCAATAGACCCGAATTCGATCCCCAGGTGGCAGACTTGTACCAATGAGTTTTTTCATTAAGTATGAAAAAATTCATTGTTCAACACTTGTACACAATTCACTTTTTCAATTATTTATTTATCACGATAGCCGAGTGGTTGGGTGGTCGGAATTTCGGGTCAAGAGATCCGAGTTCGATCCCCAGTTGGCAGGCTCGTACCAATGGGTTTTAAAAAACTTACGTACGAAGTGTATCGTTGGCTTGGACATAAAGACGGCGACGGGCTCACCACCTGTCACGTTGTCCCGAAAATATCTTCGGTGGAAGGTGGGTCGAAGGGACTTAATTGTCTAGACTAGACCTCTGTCTACCCCTGTATTGGGAATTGCGTGAAGATATTTATTTATTTACTATTTAATTATTTCTTAATTAACCGACCGGTTTCGCCTTACGGGTACTTCAGGGTAAAAATGATGTCGTACCCTGATGATGCCGTAAGGGGAAACCGGACGGTTAATTAATAAATAATTGAAATAAAGTGAATTGTGTACAAGTGTTGAACAATGAATTTTAATGCAATGCAATTTCACCAAGTGACAACAATCGCTGGTATAAATTATATAACTTAAGTATGATTTGTGTCTATGACTTGGACATAAAAACGATGATGGGCTCACCACCTGTCCCGTTGTTCAAAAAATATCTTCGGTGTTAGGTGGGTCGAAAGGACTTAATTGTCTAGACTAGACTCTTTCTACCCCTGTATTGGAAATGTCGTGAAGATATTTATTTATTTATACACATAGATAGGGACAACATCGCATACATTGCTATGATTCCAGAGAAAGAAACTGAAGCACGCATGCTACGGAATCTGATACAATCGCCATCTGGATTTTTATTCCACTCCCTTAGTCGTCTCTTGTGGCATCCACGGAAAGAAAGAATAGAGTCTTACACCGTAACAACACGGCAATAATTAATTATTATTATTTTAATAAGACACAAAATAAGCTACGTCAAAATGTGGGTCGAAATGTTCAAATTGTCTATACGTTTATAGTTTGGCTATAGACAATTTATTTCCCTGTATTGGGAATTCGTGAAGATAAAAAAAATATTTTTAATCATAAAACTGTAATGACAATATCTTCACCACATTCACAATATTGGGGTAGACAAAGGTCTAGACAATTAGAAGAGAATAAGAAGAAAAAACCAATCTGTTTGATAAACGTGACTTTTAATGAAAATAATTTTATTGATCACAACTTACTGCACGACTTGCAGATACAACATAACCCCGGAGGGAGATCTGGTGATACGGGACGTGTCCTACACAGACGTCGGGACGTACGAGTGTTACGCGAAGAACAAGTTCGGAGAGAAATCCGCGTTCGGCTCGCTCACCGTCAAGAGTGAGTCGCCTTTTGTACACAACTGTAGAGGCTCGCACATGAGTCGCCCAACAGAACTATCATTAAACATGTTTAAAAACATTATATCATCATTTATCTTCAGACAGTTGACTGCGATCTGATTATTTGTTGTGTGTTTTTTGGTGTAGAAGAAAACAAAGAGTATTATATGTATATTTATATTTATCTTACCACAAATTTGTTCGTACTAAGGTAGGCAGAGGTCTAGACAATGATGTCTTTCAGTTACTTTTCATTGGTTCGTATTTGGGACAACGTAACAGGTGGCGAAAAACTTACAAACGCCGCTGCATTGTCCATTTATATTGCTACAATGTAATCACATACTTTCATATAATAATATATTTTACGTATTATTATATACATGAATCCAAAATGGTCCATGATTCGATTACAAACATTTACATTCGTGATAGTTTGCCTCTGCCAGAATTCGAATCCACAACCCTCAAGGCAGGGTCACTAGCAACTAAACTGTAGGGCCGTCTGTGTCCATGAGAAGGGTGTAACGCGCGGGGCGTCGTTGCAGAGCGCACGGTGATCACGGACCGGCCGGAGCACTACGAGGTGGCGGCGGGCGCGTCCGCCACGTTCCGCTGCAACGCGCACGCCGACGACTCGCTGCGGCTCGACATCGTGTGGCTGAGCGGCGGGCAGCCGATAGACTTCGAGGCGCAGCCGCGCTTCCGCGTCACCAACGACCACTCGCTGCTCATCTCCGACACCAGCGAGCTGGACTCCGGCGAGTACACGTGCATCGCGCGCACGCCGGTCGACGAGGCGCGCGCGCAGGCCACGCTCACCGTGCAGGGTACGTACTGCGCGTGACGTCACCGCGCCCGCGCTCGCACAGTACACGTGCAGGGTACGTACTGCGCGTGACGTCACCGCGCCCGCGCTCGCACAGTACACGTGCAGGGTACGTACTGCGCGTGACGTCACCGCGCCCGCGCTCGCACAGTACACGTGCAGGGTACGTACTGCGCGTGACGTCACCGCGCCCGCGCTCGCACAGTACACGTGCAGGGTACGTACTGCGCGTGACGTCACCGCGCCCGCGCTCGCACAGTACACGTGCAGGGTACGTACTGCGCGTGACGTCACCGCGCCCGCGCTCGCACAGTACACGTGCAGGGTACGTACTGCGCGTGACGTCACCGCGCCCGCGCTCGCACAGTACACGTGCAGGGTACGTACTGCGCGTGACGTCACCGCACGTGTCCCACGTGCCCCAGCAGCGTATCTAAAAATGCTGATCACGGCAAATACTCTTTTTAAGAGAAGTATGTATCCTGCAGTAGATGTATACAGTCCGTTAAAAGTGGTAAGTGAATGTCAAATCTATGGTCCACAATTAATGGCTTACGAAATTTTTTTACCTGAATATTGCCTAATTAATATGCCAGCTAAGAAATGAACATGTACCAACTGTTCATTTATTACCAATAAATGAACATGTACAATAATGAACATATACATAGCTCCGATTCCCAATTAAGTAGCTAAGGCACCTGCGTTATGGAATCGGAAACAACGAAAGTACCACAAACACCCCCGCCCGAGACCGAGCAGAAATAGTAGTTGCATAAAAAAAATGTATCGCAGACAAACCGAACCCGCCGGCGCTGGACGGCGTGGAGTGCCACGAGAAGGTGGCGACGCTGCGCTGGCACTCCATGGGCGACAACCGAGCGCCCATACTGCGCTTCTCCATCCAGTACAACACTTCGTTCACGCCGGACGCCTGGGACGCGGCCAGCGACAACGTGCCCGCCATCGACACCTCGTGGGCCGTGGAGCTCAGCCCGTGGGCGAACTACACGTTCCGCGTCGTGGCCTGGAACAAGATCGGGCCGTCGGCGCCGTCCGCGCACTCGGACGTGTGCGCCACGCAGCCCGACGTGCCCCACAGGAACCCCGACAACGTGGAGGGCAAGGGCCGCGACCCCACCAACATGGTCATCTCATGGAGCGTGAGTCTTTGGACGTTGTTCGAAGGAAAGGCGATGCGTGATCGAGAGCGTTACGGAAAGTGTCATCGAGAGCGTTACGAAAAGTGTGATCGGACGTAACGAACGAAGGTTGAGAAGGTGATATAAGTTAGTGGAGTTAAAAAGGGGAGAGAGTTACGTTTCGTATTTAATGTAGAGGTAAGGGATGGTTGCGAGCACAATTTTCCTTTTCTCGTAGCCAGTTACATTTCTAATAATAAAAATAATGGAGAAAAATAAAAAAATCTATTAGAAAATATTAATTAAATATATTTATAGAAAATTAATATATATGCACATATATCTGTTTTGCATATAAAAATACATATTTATTTACATACATATAAATAAAATTTTACTTCAGTTGTTTGGTCGATGAAGTCATATGTGACAAGAGCTTAACGAAATACGAATCTAAATAAAGTAAAAGCATACTTGAAAACACATATGAAAGAAAGAAAGAAAACTGTTATATTTCATGGATACAAACTATGTACCATGGAGTAAGAATCCATTACTAAGTACTTGATAAACTATACACTTAGTATTTATTTAGATTTTGTCTGGTGAAAGGACGGCAAATATTTATTATCGACACCATTTTGTACGATATATATAGGGTTTACTAAGAGCTGGCAAAGGCAATGGCTAAAATGTATGTTAATAAATAAAAATAGTTGTTGAAAATATTGTATGGTATGCAAACCTCTTTTTGTGATGTAATGATATTGTTTGATTGTAACTAAGAATGAAAGATTTCAGGTTGATACAAAATGATAATTATATTGATAAAAAACACTTATGCTTATAACATTAATAATTTGCATTAAAATTAATATTTAGATCGATTAGATTTAATATAGGTATATTTTTTTATTGTTGGAAGTCGGTTGTCGTTTTATGTGATGCATTTGTTTATGTATTGGAGTATAAATGCATTCATGGTAATTAATGTAATTTTATGCGTTGTCAGAAAATGCCTCAAATCGAGCACAACGGGCCGGGCTTCTACTACCTGGTGTCGTGGCGGCGCAACATCACGGGGCAGCCCTGGAGCGAGCAGCAGGTGACGGACTGGCGCGACACCGAGCTGCTGGTGCCCAACACGCCCACCTTCCAGCCATACCGGATCAAGGTATGTGCGTCTTCACGACAGTCCTTGAGTAAATAGCAAGTCAATGAACCATTTCGTTTAATTAATTCATTTTACACTATCCACTTTTCAGGTCATTGCTGTGAACTCCAAAGGAACTTCTAATGTAGCTCCTGTTGAGGTTATTGGCTGGTCTGGTGAAGACACTCCATTACAAGCCCCGACAAACTTCTCTCTTGTTCAAGTCACTACCGGCACCACGGCATTGCTCAGCTGGAACCCAGTTCCACCAGAATCTGTGCGGGGACATTTCAAGGGCTACAAAATCCAAACCTGGACCGATGGAGAGGAAGACAGGATAAAAGAAATTCTAGTCAAGGCGGATGCATCTAGCGCTCTGGTCGCCAAGTTCAGGCCTTTCAAGAAAAACAACGCCAGAATTTTGGTTTACAATGGACGTTTCAATGGACCTCCCAGTGAAATCTTAAGCTTCCTAACGCCGGAAGGAAAACCTGGAACTGTAAAGTCATTTGAAGCTTACCCTATCGGATCGTCGGCTATGTTACTTAAGTGGGACAAACCGATCGAAGAAAATGGAGTGTTGACGGGCTACAAAATTTACTACCAGAAAGTCACTGGCACCGCACTGGGCCCATTACAAGAGAGGAAGAAGGAAATAGATCCGAAATTCGACCGAGCAAAGTTGGCCGGCTTGGAACCAAACACGAAATACCGGATTGAGATTCGAGCTAAAACGAAAGCGGGTGAGGGGGACAAGTATTATGTTGAGCAAACGACTAAGGCGATGGTGAACGCTAAGCCCGACATACCGATGTTCGAAACTATGACGGTGCCGGCGAAGGAAGGCACCGCCCACATACTCGTTCGTTGGATCCCGTCGCTGGACGGCCATCCCGGCACGCACTTCGTCGCCTGGTACAAGTTGAAGGGTCACCCCGAGTGGCTCAGGTCGAACGAAATTACCGAGGACGACTACGTTATACTGACGGGGCTGGAACCGGGTCAGGTGTATGAAGTGAAAGTGACAGCGCACGACGGCGAATACTTCAGTTCCAGTGAAATCAAGGACGTTGACACTACCATTGGTGAGATGCTTATTTGATATAATATGATTCATTGATTCTGATCGATATGCACCATTTTATGATGCGTTTTGTGTTTGCTAGACGGGCCAATGATAATGCGCGACGACAAGATGGCGACGGCCGGGTGGTTCATCGGCGTGATGCTGGCGCTCGCGTTCCTGCTGCTGGTGCTGGTGCTGGTGTGCGTGGTGCGCCGCAACCGCGGCGGCAAGTACGACGTGCACGACCGCGAGCTGGCGCACGGCCGCAGGGACTACCCCGACGGCGGCTTCCACGAGTACACGCACCCGTACGTACTCACGTACACGTACACACGTACACACGTACTCACACACAAGTACGACGTGCACGACCGCGAGCTGGCGCACGGCCGCAGGGACTACCCCGACGGCGGCTTCCACGAGTACACGCACCCGTACGTACACACGTACACGTACACACGTACTCACACACAAGTACGACGTGCACGACCGCGAGCTGGCGCACGGCCGCAGGGACTACCCCGACGGCGGCTTCCACGAGTACACGCACCCGTACGTACACACGTACACGTACACACGTACACGTACACACGTACACGTACACACGTACGTACACGTACACACGTACACGTACACACGTACACACACACAAGTACCACGGGTACGTACACACGCACTCACATACACGTGCCACGTACTTACACACAAGTACCACGTACACACGTACTCACACACACGTGCCTACCTACCTACACAAAAACATGTACCTCGCGGGGACACAAGCAACAGAATCGAAATTCGTCATATATGCACTTTTACAATCACGCTGTGAATAAAACTAACAATACTATAATTATGTCGCACACTAAATACAATCCGCAACTCACTCTGATTCATGCAAATAATTTTTATTTTGTTTGTTGCAGACTTGACAACAAATCACGGCATTCGATGAGCAGTGGCACCAAGCCTGGCCCCGAGAGTGACACCGACTCGATGGCCGAGTACGGTGAAGGAGAGACAGGTATGTTACAGTAGTATAGGCTTCTATACTATTTATTCTGTTATTCAACTTCATGTTTTGCATGCCTCATGACGTCATAACATTAAAATAAACGCAAATTCTGTGTTCATCTCTTGCCCTGGATGTTATAAAAAGTTTATATTGAATGAAAAATTTAGGAAGAAGCGTATGCGCCAGTGTTTTTGTACTTAAATTAAAAATATATAATTATAATCTTATTTCAGCATATGATTACGAATTTTATTTTAGCATTATGCATGGTTTTTGTTGTGTTTTGTTTAATGCGTTTGAGTTTGGCTGTATGCATGATTCGTTCCAGCCGGCATGAACGAAGACGGCTCCTTCATCGGCCAATACGGACGGAAACGTCGCCCTCCTACAACCGGTCAGCCCGACTCCGCCTCGCAGGCGTTCGCAACGCTCGTTTAAATCCTCCTCCGTCAATATCTTTGGACTTACACATTCATTTCCTTCACCCTTTTAAGTAGGCTGTATGCCTTGAATTCCTTTGCCTCCTCTTCCTTTAATTTCCATAGACTACCTTCGTTTGTTTATGCAACTAATGTGTTCTCTATCGTAGTGCCATTGCATCACAGCTAATTAAATTTTCAAAGCGTATTTTACTGAACAATTTAAAAACTTTTTTAGCTTTCATTAATTATTTCTCAGTTCAGCACACTACATGATTTGTTCGTAATTTTGATTGATATTTTTTTATACTCTAAATCGTCAAGTCTCTCATTTGGTTGTTAAATTTGAAGTACCTTATTTCTATATATATTTAAGGAATCCGGGGCGCTCAGGGTCTTTATTATTCTATTTGAAATGGTTTTTATGAAGACTTTTTACGCCTCAATAAATCGTAAGGCGATTTTGCACGAATGTCTTGTAGGTTAGGCGTTAAGTACACAATAATTTAAGTCTAATTAGGTTGTAAAATATATGATATTATTTAGAGTGAGTTGCAGTGTATGTGTTTTTTTTCTACTTATATATTTTATACGCACGAGCTTTGTTTTGTTATTGGTTTGCATTTAATAATTTTAGAATAGAATAGACCTATCCTTGTTTCCGTCCTTGTCTATTCCTCCTTTGATTTCTGCCTCTGCACGAGCAGCCAGTTTATTTTATTTTTATGAGGTATGTTTTTTTCTTTTGATTTAATTTTGATTCAGTTTCTCTTATTTACTTTTTATTTAATGCTTTAGTGAAATCAATAAGTCAATTTATTTAGCTGAGCACTGCATAGATACTGATTATTCCTGTGTCTAGAATCCAGAATTAAAGCGTTGATGTATTTATCAATAAAGTATTTTTAAGATACAAACATTTTGTACAAAGTCTGTACGTACTGCTTATTCTGAGTACAAACTATTCAAGTCTCATGTAGTCAGGTTGACTGGTACAAACATCGTTATATACATAAGTATATAACGGTATATAAGTGTTAAATCTCTAAATTTTTATCTGGTATTTTACGAGATGGTTATTTCGTCAATTGTCGGTAGTCCATTTACATAATCTTTCCCTTGGTCGCGTCTTACAAAAAAAGAAGGCATAACTTTTTACGACGACACGGCAAAATGCGTAATAGTTGCAATAATGTCACCATTGGTAAGCTGATCGGAATTCGAATCGGGAGACCCAAGTTCAAAACCCAAGTGAAAGCTTCGCCCCAAGTACAGTCTTATCACCGGTCACTTTGTTCCAGATAAATCTTAATTTATTTCACTGATATAAATATCCGTGGTTTCTAATTAGTTGTGACTATTAAATTTCGTATTAGATCATACGTTGTACCAAATAAGATATGATGAAATGTGAATGGAAGTAACTAATTTACTGGACTTTTGACCGACCTTATATTGAGAAACGTGGCGAATAATGTGGCGATTGCGACTTAGTATGTGACTAACGGAGAGTGCGCGCGCAGGTCGGTTCACGGAGGACGGCTCGTTCATCGGGCAATACGTGCCGGGCGCCCGCGTGCTGCCGCCGCCGCCCGCGCCGCCCGCGCCCGGCCCCATGCCCCCCACCTACGTGTAGACTGCGTCCCCGTAGCCCCTGTCTACGTGTAGAGCGGGGCCCCGTAGCCCCTGTCTACGTGTAGAGCGGGGCCCCGTAGCCCCTGTCTACGTGTAGAGCGGAGCCCTGTAGCGTCTCTCTACGTGTAGAGTGGGGCCCCGTAGCCCCTGCCTACGTGTAGAGCGGAGCCCTGTAGCCTCAGCCTACGTGTAGAGCGGAGCCCTGTAGCCTCAGCCTACTTGTAGAGCGGGGCCCTGTAGCCTCTGTCTACGTGTAGCGCGGGGCCCCTCGCCTGCAGCACAATTAAGGAGTTTTTAACTATAACATTCGCTTTTTCTCACACCATACAATGATGATACTACGTGTCTGATGCCGTTTTATATGTTACAGGTGTAATGAGATGGTTTATTATTAGAGAATGTTCCATTGTAATTCATTTGCATTAACCAATGAAAGATTCTTATATGCATATTCAGGTTTCATTGTAAGTGAAAACTAAATATTAACCGTGTAATAACGCCTTTAATGTATTTTCATATGGTGATCTTACATCTCAGCTGCTAACGTCAATGTATGGTCAATGTACGGTTAACACGTATAGTACACTTACTACTATATTTGTTAACCGTAGTGACCTCTTTCGCGTGCATATCGATTGACTTTATTCGAATTGTATTAATATATCAATATTAAATGCAGCATTATATAACTTACTGTTTAGAAAGGCCGAAGGGCCGTAAAATAATTTTTATTCGTTTTCTGTACTGCCAATAATTTGAATAATTTTATCTATTGACTCGGTACTATCGGTACTGTAGAACTGAGAATACAGACATATTTAGTGGAAATTTATTAGTTACATACGGCCATGTTAGTGTAAGCTGTGTAAAACTGTTTGTTTTCTGTTTATTTTAACCTGAACCTAATGTCAGTAGTAATTGCTATTGTGAGTCTACAATTAGGTTTTCATATCGATAAAAAAATAACGTCAAACTTCAATGCTTATCGATACTATGCGTGACATCACTCTGACCATAGACACGTTGTTTTGCAACAGTTGTCGAAGCGCGAGCAACCTATTGCTGCAGATTATAGCTCGTACGTACGAAACAGATTTGTTTATTTATGAGACTGATTTTAAGTAATTGAATAAAATAGTTGTCAAAACCTGGCACTTGAGGTCGAATGTACAACACATTCAGTATCGAGGTGTTTCAATTTTCGAATCAAATCGATTATGTATCGATGCACATTTTATGTTTTGTTCCGTATTCGACTTGGTATACACACGGCTCTTTAGAATGTAGAAATCGTCATGGCTCGATATCAATTATTTGTAAACTAAGGATACGGTAGCAGGTGAAGAGATTGAGATATAAGAGAAGCTATTTTTGTCACAGATATAAATGTATTTGGATAAATAAAACTTAGCTCTGGATACCGGTGGTCAGACTTGCTCGATTTCACTTTGTCACTGTTTATGTAATCTTGTATGTAATTGTCACGATATAATTAAGGGTATGCACATATGTTATTTATATATATCTAGCTATATATGTTAAGAATTCACTGTATATAATATCCGGATTAAACGTGCTATTCAGCATTTGTCTCGGACTGCTTAATTTTGTACGCATGCATATCTACACAAGTTACTAAATAACGCGAAGGACCACGAAAGATGTATATTTTCTATGAATTAATTTGGTGAAGAAACTATAAATTTTGAGATTGTGACGCTTCAAATATCACTTTCACTACTGTTTGATTCTAATCTCGGAGTTTTCGTGTAAAATAATTTCCATTGCTCTTTAACAAAATGGCTTGTCTTTAAATATTTATAAATACGGGATGCCGATGAAGACAATGAAAGTGGTCTCTATGAATCACAGATCTATTTTGTAACTGTATAGTGTGAAGTATTTTTTATACGCCGTGCAATCTGACCACCGGCCAATGTTTTGGTGCTTTGCAAAGATTGTGGGGGCGTTGAGAGGAAATGTTATTCGGTGTTTTTGTAAGGATAGGTATTAGCGCATGGAGAGGTCGGCTTTTTATTCTTCCCGCCTAATGTAGTTCACGGAATTACATAAATGTAACATTTTATTAAATGCCAAAAACAGAACGTTTGACTCAAAAAGCACACGAGTGAAGAAAAAGAGCACTTTGTAATTCATAATTCCCAGTAATAAGTGATGAATTGATCAGCGACGAAAGGAAGCATCATAAGGCATAATTATTTGAACTCACAAATAATTTACAGGTGAAAGTCACTTCCCAGCACTGGGCATTTCTAAGCTGCAACTTTATTTTTTTTATTGTCATATCGTTGAAGCAAATGGCTATTGCTGAGACTAGCGCTCATATATTAATTTTAGTCCTGAGAAATATCTTGTGAAAATGATTATGTTTTATCGTGAACTGGCTGATGTTTACAATAATAATGGCAGCTTAAATATTGCAACAAATAGTTATTTAATTTGGACAGAATGATTCGTTAGTTATAGAAATTAAAATAAACAATGAATCATGTAAATCTATTGTTATTATTCACTTTAAAATTCTTGACATATTAAATAATATTGCAACTTTAATTAATATATTTAAGTTTTGAAATTAAAAAAATCTTTTTAAAATAATTATCTCGCATTTGAGTTAAATCTTTTTTACAATTTATGAACATGGCAACACTTAATGTAAGGAAGTGACATTTTAAAGTTTACTTATGTATAATATATCATACATCTGCACCTTGAATTTGAATCTCTTTTTAAGTGTAACGCTATGGGATGGGCAGATTTCACAAATTGTATGCACACGAATACTGTTTTCATTGTATAGTTGTATGACAATTCGAAGTATCTTGTGTTAGCATGTGATGAAAGTCTTATCAAGAATCTTATCGATGAATAAACAAAATGCATCTTAATTTTATTTCTGTTAAATCATTATATTAATTGCCCTAAGGTAATTTAATTTTATAGTTGACTTTCGCAAACTACTGTATAATATACTATTTCAATGTCATGTATCAAAGATCTGTAAAGCCGCGTCTCCTGCGATTGTTTTAATCTGTAGAATACATAAAACGTAATATCTGTATTTGTGTATTCCCATACTTAATTACATTTTTATCTTCTAAAAACTGTTACGTTTTTGCGCGGTATTTTCAGCAAAACATGCGCTATGGACCTGTAACAAAAGAGTTTTTGTTTAATGTGCAGAGTAAAACACGTACAGGAGACCAGACTTAAAATTTATACAATATTTCTGTAGAGATTAAACCAAATGATCTGATTCCTGTGCAAGAAAATCTTAATTGTATCTCGTATTTAGAATTAAGGCTAGGTTCTCGTGTTAACTAATCTTAGACAGCTAACGCGCTCGCTTGTCCTGTCGCATCTGTATTCTTATTATAGATATTTATTCTTTGCTTTTTAATAAATGTTACTACATTTAAATATCCATAAACATTGGCACACAAACTTAAGCTATTTCAGACGAAGAAGTCATAATTCTTTAATCGATGGTGTATGCTTAAATTTGATTGTCGGTGATTTGTTTCACCCCCTTAACAATTTATTTATATTACGTACTTCGCCTGAAAGGTGTCGGGTCCTAAGTAATACATTCCACGCGGTCAAACCATGTTGATTTTATAGATGTCTCTTTATTTATCGCGGTTTCTCGTCCACACGTCGGTCAGATGTAATCTGTGACAACGTTTGAAAAACTTACATGCTTCACTGCACGACGGAAACCAACCGAGTTATTATTATTATTAACTTATTTATTTAATAATTTACGTACGTTTATTTACCCTCCCAACTCAGTTGTGTTCTCAATGCAAACGAAAATTCTATCTGATTTAGAGCTTAATATGTAACCATTGGTACCTTATATATTGCATTATATTTATATTTGATGGCACTGTTATCGTGTAGCCCCTTTAAGTTTATTGTTAAGGAGTCTTTATCATGTCTATTGTCTAATAAGAATTATTAATAATATAATGTATATTAATATTAATTGATACGGTAGGAGGGCCTTGTTCGGTTCGCGTCTGTTTCTGTCGCTTTTCACGCCGATCTGTTGATCATTGAGATTTTTTCTTAACCTGTTTGTTAGCATTCAAAATGGATATGATTGATAGATTTGATATTGTTGAGATACGGTGATATCACTGCCTTCCCCCACGAAATTCTTAGAATTAGTCATGTGTTCATTGTTCGCGGTGTAAATAAAAATTTGAATAGCATTCGGCTTGTCGTCACTCGTCTGGAACGGCGTGTCGCAGTTTCGGCATTGTCCTCGTAATGACATAAATTATAATACGCCGGCACAATGTCAGCATTTAAATACACCGATGGCAACATTTAAATTATTGTTATAATATCGAGCTGCCAAATCCGAGTCCGCCTCTCGGGTGTGCCTCGCTGCTTACGTTTCCAGTGGTGACGATATTTTAATAGTCTGAAAAAATTTTTTCTCTCATAGCTAATATTGTTGTAATAGTAACGTGTATCTTGTATTAAAGCCGAGCGTAACCGGTTTAAAATTATTTGTTGTGCATACTTCAGTGTTAATGTATTAATAATATTGATGCACTGCCCCGTGTCCGTCTTTACATCGAAAACCCTCTGTGCCCAAATTGTCTGTTTTACGATAATTATTAATTAAAATTACGTGTTCATAATGTACGAAATAGCAGCTTTTTGGTATTGAAAATGTTGGCGCCAAATAATTCAAAATGGCGGTAATCGTAAATTAAAAATGTCAAAGACGGACACAGAGTAGCATCGAAATGTTTACTAAGCGAGCTTCTTAATACCCGAGGTGTTTTGTTGAATTAGATGATAGTTTGCATTTATATATGTATAAAAAAAATTGTAACATGACAAATTGTAAGTTTGCCTCCCGACGTTGACGCCGCGCGAGGAGTTCTCGAATAACTGTTTACATTTTAGTTCGAATTAAGTGACGGTAATTTATTGTATAACTACGATGAATATTTTTTTATGTTGCATAGAAAATAAATTTTAAGAAATTTGCTTGTCTTTCATTTATTAAAATGCGAATATTTTGTTCTCTCTGACTAACCAAGGAATGATGCGTAAAGATGTATAGGTGCACACGCCAATCTGCTTGTGAAATCAAAATTACTTTTTCTTTCGGGTCGCCTTTTCTTTGTACGTGACGAAATTCTCGATTACACAACCAAACTCGCTTCGTCACAGACCTCATCTATACATTCATGCTCTATGGAGGAAAGAGTTTACCCATTTTTCAAATTAGAAAAAAATTGGATTCTGCTTAATAATGAAGGGCAGACCTGACCCAGGGACTGGACTAACATTTGCCTCGCGGTAGCCAGGAGTGTCTTAAATATAAAAAAAGATACGGTGAAATCTGGACAACATGGTCGAGACCTCTGGCCACCCCGTATTATGAAATCCGTGAAGTCGGCGTTCCACCAAATATAAGACAGTGTTCTTCCCTTCGCCGTAACTTGTCAAGGTCGCTGGAACACAAACACGGTACAAGTATTTTTATAGAAAAGGGAGGCAAACGAGCAGGTGGCTCACGTGATGGTAAGTGATTACCGCCGCCCATGAACACCCGCAATACCAGAGGCATAGCAGATGCGTTGGCAGCCCACCCCCCGCCCCCAAAATTGGGGAGGGGGGGGGGGGTTACCTGCACTCACCAGACGAAACGCAGAAGTTTGTTAGACTTCTACTTCACGCCGGTATTCTGTGAGGTCTTGGTTACTTCCCCGGTCGAGCCGGCCCATTCATGCAAAAACAAAAGCTGATGCGTGGCTCTACCACCGTTAAAAACAACAAGTAACAATATATATATATATATATATATATATATATATATATATATATATATATATATATATATATATATATATATATATATATATATATATATATATATATATATATATATATATATATATATATATATGACTATTTATGTTTATACAAAAACAATATAATTAAATTAACAGGGAAAATACAGTGTTATTGATGTTAACACCAGACAGACGAAACGAGACAGATTAATGCTAATTTATTAAAATGTGCTAAAGAATACCTCACGGATAACTAACGGCAGGGATTTCCAGAGTAATAAATAGTATAGTAAGAGTTTCTTAAAAAATATTACTTTTTGTGAATTGGCACCTTTAAAATGAGCTTTCTCGAAAAACAAAGAATGTTCCTCGAAGGTTCCTCTATAAAGTGAAATTTCTCTTTGTATCAAGTCAAAGTCTGATAGTAATTGAGGCGTGAAAGAAATTGACAAACAACATCATATTTATGTAACCCAAATATGAACCGAAAGCTTGTATTCTCAAGCTTATTCAACTGATCCCCAGTTATGCCTGCTGTTATGATGACAGGCGAGAATTGGAAGGAAAAGAGTCTGTGCAAAGCGAAGAAGAGATACTAAAGTTACCCTAGTCACTTAAACCATTCAATTACCGATTGAAGTAAGTGAATTCACAAGTGTAAAGCCAAAATGTAACAAGGTCTTAAAGTGTATTGTTACTTGTTTATACCCAAACGAATATTAATATCTTCGGGGCAGTAGCCGTACTATGTTCTGGGTAGAAATGGGATTGTAAAGGATTAAACAAATTGTGATTGTCAGTATTTTTATAGAAAAGGGAGGCAAACGAGCAGGTGGCTCACGTGATGGTAAGTGATTACCGCCGCCCATGAACACCCGCAATACCAGAGGCATAGCAGATGCGTTGGCAGCCCACCCCCCGCCCCCAAAATTGGGGAGGGGGGGGGGGGTTACCTGACTCACCAGACGAAACGCAGAAGTTTGTTAGACTTCTACTTCACGCCGGTATTCTGTGAGGTCTTGGTTACTTCCCCGGTCGAGCCGGCCCATTCATGCAAAAACAAAAGCTGATGCGTGGCTCTACCACCGTTAAAAACAACAAGTAACAATATATATATATATATATATATATATATATATATATATATATATATATATATATATATATATATATATATATATATATACACAAACAAACATCATATTTATGTAACCCAAATATGAACCGAAAGCTTGTATTCTCAAGCTTATTCAACTGATCCCCAGTTATGCCTGCTGTTATGATGACAGGCGAGAATTGGAAGGAAAAGAGTCTGTGCAAAGCGAAGAAGAGATACTAAAGTTACCCTAGTCACTTAAACCATTCAATTACCGATTGAAGTAAGTGAATTCACAAGTGTAAAGCCAAAATGTAACAAGGTCTTAAAGTGTATTGTTACTTGTTTATACCCAAACGAATATTAATATCTTCGGGGCAGTAGCCGTACTATGTTCTGGGTAGAAATGGGATTGTAAAGGATTAAACAAATTGTGATTGTCAGTATTTTTATAGAAAAGGGAGGCAAACGAGCAGGTGGCTCACGTGATGGTAAGTGATTACCGCCGCCCATGAACACCCGCAATACCAGAGGCATAGCAGGTGCGTTGGCCGCCCACCCCCCGCCCCCAAAATTGGGGAGGGGGTTACCTGACTCACCAGACGAAACGCAGAAGTTTGTTAGACTTCTACTTCACGCCGGTATTCTGTGAGGTCTTGGTTACTTCCCCGGTCGAGCCGGCCCATTCATACAACAACAATAGCTGATGCGTGGCTCTACCACCGTTAAAAACAACAAGTAACAATATATATATATATATATATATATATATATATATATATATATATATATATATATATATATATATATATATATATATATATATATATATATATATATATATACAAAACAATATAATTAAATTAACAGGGAAAATACAGTGTTATTGATGTTAACACCAGACAGACGAAACGAGACAGATTAATGCTAATTTATTAAATGTGCTAAAGAATACCTCACGGATAACTAACGGCAGGGATTTCCAGAGTAATAAATAGTATAGTAAGAGTTTCTTAAAAATATTACTTTTTGTGAATTGGCACCTTTAAAATGAGCTTTCTCGAAAAACAAAGAATGTTCCTCGAAGGTTCCTCTATAAAGTGAAATTTCTCTTTGTATCAAGTCAAAGTCTGATAGTAATTGAGGCGTGAAAGAAATTGACAAACAACATCATATTTATGTAACCCAAATATGAACCGAAAGCTTGTATTATCAAGCTTATTCAACTGATCTGATTATGCCTGCTGTTATGATGACAGGCGAGAATTGGAAGGAAAAGAGTCTGTGCAAAGCGAAGAAGAGATACTAAAGTTACCCTAGTCACTTAAACCATTCAATTACCGATTGAAGTAAGTGAATTCACAAGTGATTAAACAAATTGTGATTGTCAGTATTTTTATAGAAAAGGGAGGCAAACGAGCAGGTGGCTCACGTGATGGTAAGTGATTACCGCCGCCCATGAACACCCGCAATACCAGAGGCATAGCAGGTGCGTTGGCCGCCCACCCCCGCCCCAAAATTGGGGAGGGGTTACCTGACTCACCAGACGAAACGCAGAAGTTTGTTAGACTTCTACTTCACGCCGGTATTCTGTGAGGTCTTGGTTACTTCCTGGTCGAGCCGGCCCATTCATACAACAACAAAAGCTGATGCGTGGCTCTACCACCGTTAAAAACAACAAGTACAATATATATATATATATATATATATATATATATATATATATATATATATATATATATATATATATATATATATATATATATATATATATATATATATATATATATATATACAAAAACAATATAATTAAATTAACAGGGAAAATACAGTGTTATTGATGTTAACACCAGACAGACGAAACGAGACAGATTAATGCTAATTTATTAAATGTGCTAAAGAATACCTCACGGATAACTAACGGCAGGGATTTCCAGAGTAATAAATAGTATAGTAAGAGTTTCTTAAAAAATATTACTTTTTGTGAATTGGCACCTTTAAAATGAGCTTTCTCGAAAAACAAAGAATGTTCCTCGAAGGTTCCTCTATAAAGTGAAATTTCTCTTTGTATCAAGTCAAAGTCTGATAGTAATTGAGGCGTGAAAGAAATTGACAAACAACATCATATTTATGTAACCCAAATATGAACCGAAAGCTTGTATTATCAAGCTTATTCAACTGATCCCCAGTTATGCCAGCTGTTATGATGACAGGCGAGAATTGGAAGGAAAAGAGTCTGTGCAAAGCGAAAAAGAGATACTAAAGTTACCCTAGTCACTTAAACCATTCAATTACCGATTGAAGTAAGTGAATTCACAAGTGATTAAACACAATGTCCATTTTAACTGTATTAAATGCATTGCCAAAATGTGACAAGGTCTTAAAGTGTATTGTTACTTGTTTATACCCAAACGAATATTATTAATATCTTTGGGGCAGTAGCCGTTGTGCAGTAGCCTATGTTCTGGGTAGAAATGGGATTGTAAAGGATTAAACAAATTGTGATTGTCAGTGTTATGTATAAATTTCAAATGTTCGAGTTTCAAATTGAGCTTTTCAATGATTTTGGAATTGAAAAGCAAGTTCGAATTTGGACGGAAATCAGAGATGATATAATGTGAACAATGTTCTAAAATTCGGGACAAATTAATTTATTATATAAGAGACATGATGATAATATCGAGGAGAGCTATAATGATTTAACGGCTAATGCCATCACAACTATTTTTCTTCTTCCCCGTACATTCCCATATCTTAAACGAGTATATAACTAGCTGAATATATGTCATGCAGATGTTGCGCTTCCAAATGAGTCTTCGCAGTACTCGATCAAACGCTTTCTAATATTCGATAAGTATGAGGTACACCTCATATACCTTATTAAGTCGGTGCTTCTCTGCCATAAACCTTAGTCTGCATTCTCCATGTACATTTTGAGGCGGTAAAACAAAATACATTTGGGCTGAAAAGTTAGGTGGAATATTCTGTTGTTGACTTGATGCTGCTGTAATTACAGCATTTCGTCACATCGCCTTTAATTTTATTAAACGGAACCTAGTGACTAAGTCGCCATGCGTTCGGGATTCTACTTACTGTCGAGGATAAGGCTTGTAATTTTTTCTTATCTTCACACCATTCCCAATACTGGTTTAGACAAATATGTAGACATTTAAGTCCTTTCACCGAAGACATTTGTCGGGACAACGTGACCGTGGTGAGTCTATTGCCGCCTTTATTTCAACGCCAACGGTACAAATTGTACATAAGTTTTTTGGTAAAACCCAAAGGTACTAGCCTACCACTCAGGGATTGAAGTCGGGTCCAAGTACTCAACCACTCCAAGGTTACTGCAACTGGAGGGTTATGGTTTATTAAACTAGTCTAACAAGTAGTCATTTCAATCTCAGTTGCCCTAGTGATTTCCATATTTCAATCGGAACCTCATCTGGGTCCACAACTTAACCGTACTTTATTTTTTTACTTCATTCTTTACCACATCTAATCTTATGGCTTCTACTGGTCTTTCTACTGGCACCAGGGATTCCATTTTGTTGTAAATGTAATTCTTCTCTTATTTGAGCCCTATTCTTACTAAGGAATTTCTTTGCAGGAGATCGTATCTTTACATTTTTTTGTGATCTTCTCTTCTCGAAGATTGCCAATTACTAAAAAATATCTTTTTATCATGACTTTTGTTTTTACCTTTTCGTCCCACCAGTAGGAGTCTTTTACATTTAGCAGCCCTCATCTCGAGATTTCCAAGATGGTATTGGCATCTCTCTTATATTTTTCCTCGAAGTTAGGCCACATGTCTTTTGGGCAATTTATTTATTTATTTTTATTTATTTATGCTTTATTGTTTACACCTAATTTAAAAGTATGTAACAATAGGCGGACTTAATGCCATAGACATTCTCTACCAGTCAACCTTACTTGATGAGGAAAAAATTAGGTGGCAGGTGCATTTAAAAAAAAAACATATTAAGGAGACTATAAAATTATACCATACTTAATATACGGTAAATAACATACACATGTATATATAATAACAAAGATATATGAATATACATACACAACCATACTCATATCTATACCATGATACATACAAATATAAATACATACATACATATAAGGCAATCGTAGGTATCTCCCATAACCTTTCCCAGATAACTTTTTGGCCTGTGAGCTTTTTTATTTTATTCGAACTGTTGACGGTCCGATTTCATTTCTAAGTTCACTATTTGTCTTTTAGTTTATTTACACGTACGAAGCCTACTCCATTCCCTTTATCATTCGTCCCGTGGTAGACCTGCTGATATTCTTATCTTTTGCCCCTCAGCTTTGACGCCTTCCATCGCGTTTCTTGGACAAAGCATATATTTAAATTTCGCTTTTAAAGGGTTTCTGCTAGTTAATGGTTGCATCCTGTGCAGGTTCTACGACATTCTATGTATTTTACGAAACTGGCGTGGTTTCACCTATCCTCCACCTGGGGCCTCGTTCTCTAGGGAACGAGGCTACTTCGAGAAAGGGCTACAATAATTTAGAATGGGATACAGAGAACGAACACTATGTTCACAATAAAAAGTGCTAGAAGGATCAGAATAATCGACATATATGAAAACGATTTTTTTATGTAATCGTTCTTTCAGTGTTGGACCAATATTAAATTAAAAAAAACACAAAAACGTAAATCACGATATAGTAAATCCATAATTCGCCACATTTACAACGTCATAACAAGAATCTTGCCCAACGTTGATACATCTTTGTTAAGCGAAGGACTTAAAGCTTAAAACTGTACAAACCTGATGTAAGATAAGGCGCAACAAAGTTAAACGTTCCGTAAAGTCACTAAATATTGGCAGTACGCATTCGAACGCGGTGTGTGATGCATGTGTCATCGACGGATGTGTTACCATTGTAACGCAGTTACGATCGTGATACAGTGTAATGTGTATTTAAACTATGATATAGTGCTCAGTGGGCTTATAGGTGATTTATTCTGAAGGACATATAGCAGGTAGAGATGTATTTTTTTTTGTTACGAATAATTTGGCTTCGCGAAATTTGATCGGGATAACGAGAGATCGTTGATCCCACTTATGTTTAATTGTTTAACGATACCGAACGAGTGCATTTTGTCGAGTTCTCGCTTTGGGTTCTGTTCGGTAAAAACCGAACGTTTCAGAAAATAAAAATATTTTAATTGCGACGTTTAAAAAAATCATGTCATGATTCATCAAATCAAAAGATTATCTACCTATATAATTTTATATCCTCTTAATATATTTCATTGCGTGTATAATAATTATAGTATATATTAAAAATTTGCTTGATTAGGTAATTTAGAAGTTTAGAAAAGAAGTATTTATAATAACTTAACGTCACCGATTAAATAATTAATTATAATAATTTCTGAAATTTGATGTACAAAAACACATGAAACTATATAATTTAAAATATTAAAAAATATATGCATGCAGAAGTTTAAGTGTAATAAAAAACGTAAACAATTGTCTGTGGCAGATGTAAACATGGTGTTATTAATAGTAGTGCTTCCATCCCATCACTTGTTGAGCTCGGCAGTCGACGTGCAGTAAGAAAATGTTAAAGCGATCTATTAAATACCCGCTATTTTTTGCGTGCAATTTTTTTTGACTTCATTCAAACTAAATTGAATGAAGACAAACAAGTCTTTATTCAATTAGATTTGAATGAAGAAAAACAATAAACAACATTAATTAAAATTTACAAAAGCATTTTCACATTGTAACAGTTAATAAAAAAAATGTCACATTGTTTATACAATAATTATTAAATAATTAATCAAATGTTTTATGTATTCGTCAAAGCAAAGTTTATTATTATTAGATACTTTTTTTAAAAATAAGATTATGTATTTAAAAACCATTGCTATTTGCCACCACTAGAAGTCGCGGGTTCAAATCCATCCGTGTTATTTGATTTTTATCTTCCTCTTTCTCTCTCTCTCGTTCATTTAATATCACAAAGCTGCATGATGGCCTATATGAACTTTTTGAAAAATCTTTAATCTAAGTATACTTTAAAAAAATCATTTAAAAAACTATTATCAAATGTGACCCGATTGATAATAGTTTTTTTTCCTTATCATATCTTAGTTTAGGTATTGAATTCATTGATGCCATAAGTATTAACTCTATGATTTATTTACTCTATGAGAAATATTTGAAAGAATGAGATTGAGGCAGACATCAAACCCTAATGGAACGGAAGAAGAAAGATCTGTATAAAACAATAATAAATCTGCTTAAGTCATCCTCCTCAGCCTAAATTGCAAAACAAGTATAATTTGTGCAGCATAAGAGTGGCGATAGCAAAGGTTGCCCTAGATTCCTAGATGAAAGTTATACATAATATTGAAATTTAGTCGATAAACGATTTATTAAAGATGGGCCAAATAAAAAATACAAGTAATTGAAGAGAGTGTAGGCATGAGAGCTTATTTATTTGTGACTGCGAAGCAACGAAAAATCACTTCAAAAAATCACAATATTCTTAATAGATCTTCCTGTTTAGAACTTGGTGTTATTTTAGTTGGTGGTTATTTGGTTATAACAAAACTCATAGGATCGGGATTTATGAAAAGGAACTCGAGTCTCTAATCTAATCTCTAATCTCCCTAAACGAGTTAACAATTATTTTTTTTGTCAACAATAGTACGTCTAAGTGCTCAAGCATAGGTTAGTAAAAAGTATTTGGTGGTTTGGTTTATTTCAAAATTATTTAATACATTTTCGTAAACAAAATTTTCTATATTTCAAACATCTAGACAACTTGGCGTTTAAATCACTATCAAAAACAAAATCCGAGATATACCAATGCATAATTTTATACATATATAAGATTAACTCGTTTAAAACAAGAAGGTTTATTATTTATTTGAAATAAGAAAAAGTATTAAAAGTTGACAGTATTTATAGTCCTTAAATTATTGTTGAATGCGTCCCACGAATCCACTTAATCTTTAAATAGAAAAGTTGTTATGGTTAAAAAAAAGTAAAATGAAGCTATCGCCAGTGGTCATGAACAGCGGTCCTTAGCGGTCGCCGCGGACGGGAGCTCTCGCGGTCCGTCCGCCGGACTGTGTTTTTTTTTCCTTTTTACTCTGTTACCTGTTCCCGAACGGGTACCGGCCGCTGGCTGGTTAGTCTAACAAGTGCGAGGCAGGGGTGCCGCACCTTTGTCAATGTCGTTGTAATTATTGCGTGACCACAGATAAATAAGGTGCACTAAATGACGTATTATTTGCATTGTATTCATTGTACCGGCATGTTGTTCACAATGAAAACTTAATTAGCATAGAATATTTTTTATCTCCACGTCTATTCCTAATACTGGAGTAGACAGAGGTCTAGAACAATAAGTCTGTGCGACCCAACTTTCACAGAAGCTTATTTAAGACAAGGAGAAGATGAGCTTATCGCTTAGCTTATCGCTTAGCTTATCTTTGTGTCCAAGCCAGCGGTAAAATATTACTACTTATATCGCTTCGGATCGCAAATGTAGCATAAAACTTGAACTCAGGATACTAAATTAGGATATTTTATGAGGAGACATCTGATAGTAATTCCTTGCCGACATTTGTAGTTGGCTGCATTACCCCCCTTTATGAGAGAAATTGGGGAGCGTGTGCTCCCTTTTTATCACACCAGTCAAACGGAGAAGCAAATATGCCTCTTTTTCGTGCTGGTATTCTGTAAAGTTATGATTCCTGCCACAGCAAATGCTACTGCTTGGAATTTACTCGTTTATCAGTGAGTGGTGTGGCTCAAGTATATTCTGCCTCTTTCTTGTCGTGTGTGTCGTAAGAAGCGACTATACAAAACTTAAAATGGCATATATTCATGAAAAAGTATAAGAAACTTTATACGTTCGTAACATAAAAATATAGAAAATCAATACATATTACCTCGAATACTTACTACACTTATATATTCAGGCCATACCCAATACAGCCTGTCGCCGTCTAACTTAAATTCTGATTACCCAAACGCCTGTTATCATGGCTACACACTTTCATCAGTATTCTATGTTACATATTAATTCATTGAAGTAGCATACTAAATTATATCTGGGCAAATATTCTTCCTCAATAATTATTTGAGCAATATAAGAGTCGTTTAAAAGTTTTAAGTCACGATAGCCGAGTGTTGAGGTGATCGGAACTTCGAGTCAAGAGACCCGAGTTCGATCCCCAGGTGGCTGGCTCGTACCAATAGGTTTTTCAAAAACTTGTATACGAATTATATCGTTGGCTTGTACATAAAGACGGCGACGGGTTCACCACCTGTCACGTTGTCCCGAAAATATCTTCGGTGGAAGGTGGGTCGAAAAGACTTAATTGTCGAGACCTCTGTCTACCCCTGTATTGGGAATGGCGTGATGTTTAAAAGTTTTACTACTCTCAAAAGACTGAATAATGCAATTTAGTATATTAATTCGCAAAGAATTAATTTCCTGAACTCCATTATCTTCATAGTACGTCGTATCGGGCGCTTTTGTCTACCCGATTCGACATTAGGGGCGCCCTTCATAGTGCGTCGTATCGGGCGCTTTTTACATACAAACGGAGGTCCCGGGTAGGATTCGGAACCTAGACCGGTCACTTTCATTACATTTTCTTGGGTCTTGATGTATGTGGTACCTTTGTTATTTCTGATTCACAAGTGCTTTAGCAATTTACTTTGGGAACAGAGCAATGCTTGTGATTTTGTCTCTATCTATGTTAACATTATTTACTTATTACACTTATATTACTTATGTTACACTTTATTTGATGATCAGTAGCTACTTAAGACCATGGATATCAGAAAGCATTTACTTACTTACTTATCTCCACGCACAATCCCTGACGGGGTAGCCAGAGAGAACAGATTAGAAGTGTCACGATCCTTATATACCTTTTTCGCTTCTTTCAGATTCATTATCTTCTTCATACATGCACGTCTAGGTATCCGAGTACTCTTGACCCTCTCCTCTTCGAGCAATTTGCTCACATGGTCTTCGAAAGTTAGTCTCGGTCTACCTCGACACCTTTTAATATTAACTTTCGCGCAATATATTTTCTTCACCATTCGGTCCTCACTCGTTCGCTCAAGGTGCCCAAACCATCAAAGCACGCCCTTATCAATTTTAGTGATAAGGTCATCTTTCAAACCTGCCATATTGTGAATCTCTTCGTTTCGCTTTCGGTCGGCCATGGTAACGCCGCACATTTTACGAAGAGATCGCATCTCCACTGCATTTAACTTGCTTTTATGCTTCTTCTGGCATACCCAGCCTTCGCTGCCATATAACAAAGTCGGTACCAACACTGCGTTATGTATTGTAAGGCGTGCACTTTTCACTACGCCTTGCCTTTTGATTAACGCAGTCAGGGCACCATTGACTTTGTTCCCGGCAGCAACACGCTTGTCCACATCTAAATCACATCTTCCATCCCGGCTAAACGCACTGCCCAAGTATACAAATTCATTCACTTGTTCTAGACATTCCTGATTTACCCATATTTCACACTTCGTTCTCATTTTTCAATAAAGAAAATTACAGAGCGTCTTCAACCCTGGGGGCTTGATAATTCGGAAGCCGTAAATACATATCTATACCTTCCAATCCGGAACAAGACAATGATACACTGTAGCAGAAACTAGACACTAAAAATTATAGCAATAAATTGAATCTAAACCAAAGAAGACATGTCCTGTAAAGAAAAATCTAAAAAACCTATTTCAAGGTTCATTTTACAGTAGAGTTTACATTTATGTAAATTTTACATACTGTTACAGTGAATGAAAAAAGAAGAAAAATTTAGGTATGAGGTTAGTACTACTATCTTGGCTTTTTTCGTTTCATTCAAAAATTAATTTTGAACGACAATTTTAAATACACAAGACAATAATATTTTTTGTCAGTTTATTTTTAATTTTGCATTAGGATCGCAAAGTTGCGGGGTCATTCGCAGCGCATTTTATCACAGGATGCGTCTGTCGCTACTGTGAAATCAATATTCGGAACGTATTTAGTTAATACCTAACTTTGTAACCATGGCCGGCGCATAGTGACAACAGTCGGACGAAATATCTCTCATCTTATTTTGAGATATTTTTACTAATGTGGCCACTACGATTGACTTCTTATTTATTTATTCATACACTAGCTACTACATGTGTTGTTATACATATTAAAATAAATAATTGCGTGCTTCGATGGTGTGGGCACGTTGAGGAAATGAGTGAAGACCGAATGGTTAAGTAAATATATAGCGCGACAGTAAACATTAAAAGCGGCCGAGGTAGGCCGAGACTAACTTTCGAAGATCATGTGAGCTCGAAAAAGGGTCAACAGTACTAGAATATCCAAATGTGCGTGTATGAAGAAAATTATATGAATGAATGAAGCAAAAGAGGTACGTAAGTATCGTGACAATCGGCGATCTGTTTTTTTTTTATTTATTTAAGTTTCAATGCAAAAAGAAGTACATATGGCGGACTTAAAGCCAAACGGCATTCTCTACTAGTCAACCATCAGGCTAAATAGAAATAAAATGTATAAGCAGTGCAGATAAATAAAGAGAGCGATCTGTTCTCTCTAGTTACCGCGTCAGTGACTGTGCGAGAAGATATTTATTTGTTTTATTTTTTGTTATGATATAAAATATAATATATCTATGCCAGCTACTTACTATTTATTTACAATGTCAACGTAATGTCGGAAAATTTGTGAGTCATTTCGGGATTCCCAGAAACATAGAAAGGCGCGATACAAGGCAAATTTGCACTACATTACCAAAAGTAGTAAATGTTACCGCAAATATTTAGGGTTTTATATTTATTACCATACACAATATAAGAAGTTACGATAGCGGAGTGGTTGGGTGGACAGAATTTTGAGTCAATAGACCCGAGTTCGATCCCCAGTTGACAGGTAGTATACCTAGTATACCGCTGCATTAGTGTCCAAGCCAGCGATAAAATAAACTCAACGACTCAAACGACTCGAGTAAAAACATTCTGCGTAAATCGGATACAAAATTAATAAATAAAGTTGACGGTAGCCGAAGGTAGCTATGACAGCGGGATTTTTAAGACCTCAGTCTCCCCGTGACCACGGATGCTGTAAAGCATCCGAAACGTCGGGAAATAAAAATAGTTAGTAAAAACTAATTAAAAAACGCGATAAAATCCGAAAATCGTTTTATTTAAAATGTGTACCGGAATACGTTTTCGGTCGGCCAAGGTAACGCCGCACATCTCACGAAGAGATAGCACTTCTACTGCATTCGACTTACTTTTGTCCTTCTGTTAGCTGAGGTATTGCTGCCATATAACAAAGTCGGTGCCAACACTGCGTTATGTACAGCAAGACGTGCACTTTTCACTACAACTGGCGTTTTGACTAACGCAGTCAGGGCACGGTTGACTTTGCTCCCGGCAGCCAGACGCCAGTACACATCTAATTCACGCCTCAAAAGAAAAGGTTGCCGGCCTTTAGGGATAGCATTCAAATCAATCAAATCATATCATTTCATAGATATAACCTTTGGAAGAGAAGCTCTCAAATGCCCAACGAAGATCACTTTGACAGCTTAAACCGAGTATGTCAAGCAGGAAAACAGGGAAAAATTGACGACCTCCGAGGACAAGTGGCGTACACACCGGGTTTCACGGTGTCGCCAGCTCTAAGGTCTCGAGTTCGATTCCCAGTCGGATCAATGTAAAAAATACTTTTTCATACAATTTCTCGGGTGTGGATGTTTGCGTTATCTTCTTAGTTTCTAATTCATCAATACAATAAAATGTATGTGTTGTGGTCCCTTTCTATGTATGTATGTATTTATTAATTTGTATTGAGGAAGTGTTTTAAAAAAATGCAATAGAAATGCGATCTCTTTGTGGGTTGCCAGGTTAATCCCGGACGGAACCAAAACACAACGAAGAGTTACGCAACTGAACTACAGCGGTAGACAAAATTAAATACTTCCGAGGCTGCCTTTTGAGAAATAATATTTGCCTTCGGGGTGGTTTATTTTTAGGCCAACCCCACCACCATTACCTTGAGTACCGGCACTATTACTATAATGTACATGATATAAATGAACGTGCTCCTTCAAAGTGAGGTGACATTTTCACTTAATATAATTATATAATAGAAGTTGTCTATTTTCAAAAATATTTCTCAAAAATATGAACATATTTTAGTGAAAATATTTTGTATATGTTGTAATACATTTAAGTAAATAATAGGTGCTTGTGCCAGGATGCCCCGCTCTTCCATAAACGTCGTTTCATATGTCTCTTACAAATTAACATAACCATAATGTCCAACCTTCTTGATAATACTAACAAAACTATTACGAAAATACTGAAGATACTATTTAAGAAAGAAAAACGGTAGGTTTATTCGTTGCCACAAGCTAACTATAAATTTTATATGTACTGTACATATAAAAGTTATAGCTAAGAATTACAAACTAAAATAAAATGAGTTACTGGATTGCAGCAACGAAACGAATCTCAAATATCCGACTCAGCAAATATGCTGTAGCAGTACTGCTTTTGCTTTGCAGTTATTTAACTACTATATATCTATCATAAAGTCACGATAGCCGAGTGGAGACCGGAGTTCGATCCCCAGGTGGCAAACCAATGGGTTTTTTAAAAACTTATGTACGAATTATGTCGTTGGCTTGGACATTGTGGCGGCGGCGGGCTCACAACCTGTCTCGTTGTCCCGAAAATGTGTCCGGTGGAAGGTGAGTCGAAGGTACTTAATTGTCTAGACTAGACGTCTGTCTACCCCTGTATTCATATGAATATGTGTAGTCGTCACTCAAATATTTGTCGCATAGCGAGATTCGAACCCGCAACCCTTAGCTTCGAAGGCAGGGTCATTACCAATTATGTTATCGGGCCGTCTATAAGAAAGATACCGGTTCGATTTCAAATTATTAAAAATAAATATATCTTTGTTTTAGAATTATAACTTATGTTATAGAACTATAAACAACTACATTGAGCCGAGCGGGATTCGAATCCGGGACCTCGGAGCAGCCGACAAATTAAAAACCGGCGAGCACACCACACGCTCACAGAATTTACGAGAACATTTTATTCTACAGTATTAAATTACTACGACATTCAATTCGCACCGTGACTCATGAAATTGATACCTAGACTTCCTACGTGAACCCCTCAGCGCAATTCCAATTTAAACACGCATTGTTGACACCTTAAACTAAGGGCTAGAAGTGTACTTAATACATGCTGGTGGATCTTTGCCGTAGTTAAATAAACAAATATCTTCACACAATTCCCAATACAGGGGTAGACAGAGGTCTAGTCTAGACAATTAAGTCCCTTCGACCCCCCACCGAAGATATTTTAATCTTCTATTCGGGATTCTAATCTATTCGGGAAATCGTAGTTAAAAGTATGTATAAAATGTCAGTTAAAAAAATAGTAATGAAAAGGAAAAAAAACTTTTATTTTTTTGTTGCAACTGAGGACCGAGCACCCGTCTGACTATATAAGAATAGCATAATTTTATAAATACATCGACACATTTTTATATCCATAGTAGGCACCTCTATATATCTCGTATGCAGGTATAGATACAACTATAGAGACTAAAATATTGTCTGGCAAAACATGTTTTAGCCATTTACCCTCTGGCTTATTTTTATCTGCTGGCTTGTCTTTATTTCTATGAGGGCCTCTCCGAGCCTTAAAATTATTGACATAATGCATGCACTTATCCAAATATAGACTGAAAATAAGAGACATAAATAAATAACACAAGGTACATAAGAAGTTTATAGTTATTTGCTTTTAAGTTTATAGTAATAAGTTTATATAATGAGTTTATATTAGAATTGCATACATACATTTTCCATGTGGTAAAGGTGATAGAATGTTACCATTCCCTTTCTTCCCGAGGATCAATCGTTATGGCACCGACAGATGGCGGGATAACAATATACCAGATAAAAAAATACCAGACAAAAATTATCAGACCGAGTATGGGCAGCAGCGTTTGAGGTGCGAGTGGTATGGTACTGCGATCGCCAATCCGATTGCCAAGCGTGGCGATTATAGCAAATCCTCCATGTGAGAGAGGCCAATTTCCTGCAGAGGACTTTAATAGGCCGTTATGTATGTATGTATGTACGTACACATATGTACATATCGGCCTGTTAAAGTCCAGACCAGTGATGCCGTAATGCGAAACCGGTCGGTTAATTAATGAACAATAAAATAAAGTGAATTGTGTACAAGTGTTCAACAATGGATTTAATGCAATGCAATTTCACCAAGTGACAACAATATAAATTATACCTTTTTAATTAACTACTTACTAACTGGGGTTCGCAGCTTGTTATGGTCTAAGAAAACCTCCGGAACAAAACTCTTGTCATTTAAGCTTTTGTCCACGTTAATTTATTGTGAGGATCGAATTTGGGTCTCTTGACTCTGGTTACAATCACACGGCTATCATGAATTAGTTATTGATTCAATTTATTTTAAACAAACTGGAAAGATAGATGGAAGTATCACTATTCAAAAATGTCTATTCCAAACTAAAGTAATGAAATATGGTTTTAGAAATCGTCGAACAGCTCACAGAAAAAAGAAGTAAACAGAGGATAACATATTTAATAATTCTCTTAACGTATTGGGAAAATTAAAAATATGGACATGTACCATATATGTACCATACATGTATATATAGGTCGTTAAGGAGTAATTTCGCGAACAATCAATACGTAGTATACGAGACAGATATAAATAATTTTTTTCTATATCTTCTCGCTATATCCCATTCTGAAGTAGGCTGAGGTCTAGACAATAAAGTCCTTTCGAACGAACCTTATTCGACCAAAACACTTTCCACCGAAGCGGAAACATGTACAACGTGACAGGTGGCGAGCCTATCGCGGTCTTAATATCCAAACTGTTAACACAATATATATTGACAAATATTTTAACACACATATATATATATATATATATTTATATATATAAATATACATATAACACGCGTACAAATATTATTATTGAGAACACAAATGTTTATATATAGCGGGATTCGATATCCCGAAGACTATGAAGGCAGGTTCACTATCAAGTAGACTCTCGGATCGTGTAAAAGTCATAAATATAACAATTTTGTTGATTGATCTTATTGGCTGTGTAATAATGTGTCCAATTATAGGTTATCTTGCGCTGACCAAGCATCGATGTAAACTATGTTGTATATCTCTGTTGTTTCGCGATAAGCGGTGTCGGGAATGTGATTTTTTATACGCAGATAATGATAATATGCTATTTATGTTTATGTGAAGATAAAAGCGTAATATAAATAATAATGACTACTGCTCTAGTAAAAATTACTGTTGATGTCCGTTTTGGTATTAAATAACCTGAGTATAACATGCATAGATAGATAAGGGATCACATACATTGCTCTGATCCCAAAGTAAACAGCCTAAGCACTTGTATTATCGAATCAGAAACAACGAAGGTACAGCAAACACCAGACACGAGATTTTTATTACAATCACAAATTACAATAAAGGTGTATAAACAAGATTTAAAGGAATAAGAATGAAAAAAAAAGAAAATCATTAAACAAAAAAAATAGAGGATTTAAAAACAATAAACGTAACAGATGAAGTGAAGAAAGGGAGCGCCTCAGCAAAAGCCGCGAGATAGCGACGCTCATTTTCAGTCGGCCCCAATTTTTTTAAATATATTTATGAAAGGCAACAATCAGGGTAGAATTCTAGCAATAATAATAAATAAATAAATACATACCTAGATAGGGACAACATCACATACATTGCTCCGATCCCAATGTAAGATGCTAAAGCACTTGTGGTATAAAAATCGGAAACAACGAAGGCACTACAAACACCCAGACCCGAGATAATTGTTTTTCTTCATTGGTCCGGCCGGGAATAGAACCCCTGGGACCTGGAGATGGCGACACCTTGAAAACCGGTGGTTACGCCACTCGTCCACTGAGGTCATCAATAATAATATAAAGAAATAAAGTAAGGAATGACAAATAAAGATGATGATATCTATCATATTCCATAGAGATTCCCGTAGCGCAATTTTACTAATTAGTAGTATTTTATTAACTAGTATTTTATTTATATTTAATTACTAGTATTTTATTTAATTACGTACAGATAAAAAATTTTCAAGTTGGGAGTTGTCTTGTCTGCATCAAACACCCTAAGACCCTGGTGGACCCTGACAATTGCTACTCGATCTGATTGTGCAGCTGCTTACCGATCTCTTCAACCATATTCTTGCTATCAGGAAAATGCGTTAATCGTGGAGATAAAGCTTTACAGCTCCCGAATATAAAGGTGAAGACGAAGTGACTTCATGGTAATTTCCACAAACTTGGTCTCTCCAAGTCTGTGGAATTTACCGTGAAGTTACTAGAATTGAAGCTCTACCACGAGTGTTCAGTCTCCGATGGTCAATTTGGTTTGAAACGGCTGTGGTATAATGGATGCATCCATATTTGAACTTAGAATCTTGATCGAGGCACACTGAGAGAAGAAAAAGCCAGCTTTTCTTGACTTATACTCAGTGCTCGACTGTCAGTGAAGTTAAGTTGAAGACAAGTTATTTTGTATGTTTATTTACAACTCGAAAAATAGACATCGGATTTACTAGATTTTGTCATAACGATCCTTTTTTTATAAAAGTGTTACTATAAACCCATATGCCGACTTGCCCACGGGAATTGGAAATTAAATTATGTGTTTTTCCGGTCAATCTGCATAATTTGGAAAATTTAAAAACCTAATAATTAATATTCAAATTGTGCCAGGGTGCCACAGAGTAGCGTGGCCGGTTTAAGTCAGTAATAGATAAAAATGTTGCGCACCCCGCATCCTAGATCGATTTGTTCTCTTTTTTGTTAACACCTTTTGTTGGTATAATTCAACATCGGGAGCGGGAGAAAAAAAAGAGCAGTACACATTACTTTTTGACAGGGGATATTTAATGAAGTCGTCGAGTTTTTACGTCCGCGGGCGTTTCTCACGTTAATACCATTGTGGGAGCACGTCCGATCGGGCCCAATCAATTATGTTAACTGTGATAATTTGAACGTTTTTTTTTATTCTTTGGGTCGGGCACAGAAAACGATTTGGTACGGTCAACAAGCGCTTTATACGGCGTATATTATACGCCACTTACACGGTTATTATTGACGTCCCATTTCTAGTTTGACAGGGCTAGGAGTAAATATCTTCACGGCATTCACAACCCTGGGGCAGACAGAGTTCTTGAAAATTAAGTCCTTTCTTTTTTTGGGCCAATACTACTGGTGAAGAGCCTATTGCCGTCTCTATGTCCGAGTCCGATTAGAAGTAACGATAGCCGAGTGGTCGGGTGGTCGGAATTTGAATCGAGTGACCCGAGTTCGATCACCAGGTGGCAGGCTCGTACCAATGGATTTTATCATAAAACTATATTTAATTGGCGTTACTTTGCGGAAATTCATTGTAAATTTGTTATTGAATAATTACTTCGCACCATTCCGCATGCAAATATAAAAAAAAGTATATGTTACCTGGTGCGAAGAGAACAAGAGCACCACCCTTCCTCCCACAGATGCGTGCACTAATTCCACTGTACGTACCACCACCACTACACTAAAACTAGGTAACATATACCACCAACGAAAACGTGTTTCGCCTCAAAACAAGGCATATAAAACTATATATTATATCGTTAGCTTGGTCATAAAGACGCCACCTGTCACCTAGACCCAAAAATATCATCGGCGGAAAGGGGGTTGAAACGACCTAATTATCTAGATCTCTATTTACCCCTGTATTGAGAATGGCGTGAAGATATGTCCGAGACAATGATATAATTCGTACATAAGTTTTGAGAAAACCCATTGGTACGAGCCTACTACTTTGGGATTGATGTCGGGTCTCTTGACTCTAATTTCAATCACCTAACCACTCGACTATCGTGACATATTACTAAATTGAAATATTGCTGCGAGTATAAACTTATTAAAGTACTAGCTAAATTAGGCCACCCTTTGCTGTGACCTAATTTGATAACAATAATTAAGAAAGTAATTTTAAGATTTTATGAAAAGATTTAGGACGATTGATAAGACGTCATTTAATTTAATATCTTCGAACTACCATGCTTGGAATTGTTAGTTCCGTGGAACTCTCCCAAAGGATATTACGTTGTTATCCCAAAGGATAAAAAGTATACAAAAGCCTTGGAAAAAATTTTGGATTTCGAAATAGTTTTTGTATTTACAAACAATCTTGGTTAAAAAAGGTTTATAGGACACGATAGTGGTTGGGTGAACGGAATTTTGAGTCCGGAGACCCCGAGTTCGATCCCCGGGTGGCCGGTGCGCATCAATGGTTTTTACAAAAATACCATCATATTGTCGGCTAAGACGTAAAAACGGCGACGGGCCTGTCACGTTGTCCCAAAAATATCTTCGGTGGAAAGCTGGTCGAAGGGACTTAATTGTCTAGACTAGACTTCTGTCTACCCCCGCATTGGTGTGAAGATATCTTGGTTAAAAATGCTACCATATTTTGTTGTATAAGTTTTATATAACAAAAAAATCATCCGTTATCGGGCAGGATTCGATCGTGAAAGATCAAAGCTGGCGACACCCCGAAATCCGGAGTGTATGCAACTTATCCACGAAAGCTTTAATCTAGTATTCTAGGAAATTAACCGGCTATCAAACATTCGTGCAGGATGAGGTGGCCATGGGCGTGGAGCGGGGCGCGGCTGTGCGCCGGCGTGGCGCTGACCATGTCCCTGAGCATCAGCGCGGGCCGCCGCGACTACAAGGACTTCGACGCGAAACAGGCCTCCGACATATCGCTGTGGATCGACGAGAGGCAGGTCCGCATGTTCAGCGGTGAGTGCTCAACAAAGCGGAGTTACATTAATTTTAGTAATAACGAAAAAAAAAATATCATCACGCCATTTCCAATACGACCTCTATTGCTCTGAGGTTACGGGTTCAATTTATGGACGGGTCAATGTTGAAAATTACTTTTTTCCTACATTTTCTCCAGTCTTGGGGGTTATTGTAGAAGCGTGCCCGTCGCGACCCCTGCCAGCACTTTTCAGGGTTGAATTTCTACATAGCTGCGCACCCATGCTATCCAGGGTTGGGGCGTCCCCCCAAGGCGACGCACACCAGTTCGTCCCCGTTAGTGTGCAAAGCAGCGAGCAAAGCGGCGATGGGGACCGCCACCCGTCACGCACAGCTCGACACGGCGGAAGGTGGGAAACGGAGTGCAAAGTTGCCACGTGGAATGTTAGAGGAGGCATGAGAGATGAGACGAATGAGCTGATCGAAATTATAAAAGAATTTCTCAAGAGAATGATCTTGAGAAAGCATTTGATAAGGTTGTAAGGAAGAAAATGTGGGAACTGTTGCCGGGGTACGGTGTGGATGGTCGATTGCTAAGGGCTGTGCAGTCACTTTACTGTGACTGTTAAGCCTGTGTGCGGGTAGGGCATGACCTGTCACCTAAGTTTAGCGTTCAATCGGGCGTAAAACATGGCTGTGTCATGTCCTCCTGGCTGTTCATATTGTATCTCGACAGCTGTTTACAAAAGCTGAAAAATAGTTGTTTGGGTGTGAAATTGGGTGACATAAAAGTTAATTGTCTGCTGTATGCCGATGACGCAGTGCTTATTGCACCGTCAGAGGCAGAACTACAGGCATAAGTCACCTGTATGAAAGAGGAATGTGAAAATAATGTTTGAATGTTAATAAAACGAAGGTTCTGGTATTTGAAAGGGACGAAGAAAGAACGAAGTGTGAAATATGAGTTAATCAGGAATGTCTAGAACAGGTTAATGAGATTGTGTACTTGGGCAGTGCTTTTAGCCGGGATGGAATATGTGATATAGATGTGGACAGGCGTGTCGCTGCCGGAAACAAGGTCAACGGTGCCCTGACTGCGTTAGTCCAAAGGCAAGGCGTAGTGAAAAATGCACGCCTTGCGATACATAACGCAGTGCTGGTACCGACTTTGTTATATGGCAGCGAAACCTGGGTGTGCCAGAAGAAGCATAAAAGCAGGTTGAATGCAGTGTAGATGTGATCTCTTCGTAAAATGTGCGGCGTTACCTTGGCCGACCGGAAGCGAAACGAAGAGATTCGCAAAATGGTAGGTTTGAAAGATGACCTTATCACTAAAATGGATAAGGGCGTGCTTCGATGGTAGGGGCACGTTGAGTGAATGAGCGAAGACCGAATGGTGAAGAAAATATATAGCGTGAAAGTTAATATTAAAAGGGGTCGAGGTAGGCCGAGACAAATTTTTGAAGACCATGTGAGCAAATTGCTCAAAGAGGGGAGGGTCAAGAGTACTCGGATACCTCGACGTGCATGTATGAAGAAAATGATGAATCTGAAAGAAGCGAAAGAGGTATGTAAAGATCGTGACACTTCTGCGATCTGTTCTCCCTTGCTACCCCGTCAGGGACTGTGCGTGAAGATAAGTAAGTTCTCGAGTCTGAGTGTTTGTGGGAGCTTCGTTGTTTCCAATTGCATAACACAAGTGCTTTAGCTACTTACTTAAGGGACAACATCACATACATTGCTCTGATCCCAAAGATATTTTTTTTATCTTTGCGCATTATCCCGTTACTGGGGTAGACATAGGTCTAAGCAAATTATTCTATTCGAATATATTTTGGAACAACGTTACAAGTGGTTCCTACCTATCGCCATCTTAGTGTTCAATATCCCTAGTTATATATTTACGTAGATAAATATTTATATATACCTACATATTATACACGGATATACCAAGAAATTATAATACAAATATAATGTTATATCCACAATTTGTGAATTCCGCCAACCTAAATAGTGGCCGACACTAAAAGAATATTTGTAAGAAGGCCTTTACTCAGCAGTGGACATTTATAGGCTGCTACATAAGATGACCAAGGACTGATTCCAACGTCCTTTGACCTTAAGAAAAGAAGTAACCTCTCATCAGATCCCTCATCATCATGTCTTAAAGTCCTTGGTGATCGATCTGCATAGACCCTAAATTGCCATTACTTTAGGTCTTACCAATGAAAGTTCAGACAGAGTATAAAACAATGGCAGAGTGCTTTGGATTTTTTTCTTTTCTTCATTTTTCAACAAAACATTTTGCGTAAAGTCAGTTAAGCCGCCGCCGCCGCTATGACACACTTCATTAAATAATCAGTAAAAAAATTGTTAGCGAACGACAGGCTAAAAGGTCTAGACAGACTTAGTCCGGTCGACGCACATTTAAACGGAGTTTATTTTGCGACGACGTGATAGGTTGTTTATGTCCAAGCCAGCGATATAAATGATACATAAGTTTTGAAGAAAAAAACTAATTGGTATGAGCTTGTCTCCTGGGGATTGATTTAACTCAGCTCTCTTAACTCGAATTCCTTTCACTCAACCATCGGCTTGAAAGAACATTACTTGTGTTAATTCTTAAAAAATATATGTCAATCTCTCGGGCAACGTTGGGACGAAATTATTGTTTCGTATTCTGAGTATTGTTATTACCAACTTATTTCAATTTGAGAATTTAGCTCTATTTTTAGCATATGTATAGGTATGTATGCGTGTATATATGTATGTGTATGCGTATGTTTCATAATATATATTTATTGCTTACATAATTATACAGGAAGAGATCGCTAATGTACCGAAATTGTACACTTTGATTTGTTCTTGATTTACTATTTCACCAAGTCAATATCGGCATTCTTTTGTTTTGTAGTGTAAAACACAGTGGCATTCATCAATTCATTCAAAGTAATAAATAACACCAACGTCCTAACAATTACAGGTATTTCGATGCAAGTATTCGCGATAATAAACGGCCACATATCCCCGTACATACTGGACCCTAACTTCTCGCACAAGCTGCCGACGATCCCGTCTGAAGTTGGCTATGTGAACTTCACGTGGAGGTCCAAGAAACGCTACCACTATAACTTCGACACTCTCACCTCCTCCGATCCCAAACTACTGAAGCCGCCTGTTCTCTCCATTAAAACACAGGGGCGGGTGCCTAAAGCTCCGAAAGGTAAGTTTTATTATCATTAATATTACTAAACAAAAATTTAATATGTCGCGATAGCCGAGAGGTTGGGTGACCAGAATTCGAGTCTAGAGACCCGAAATTAGCCTTTTTTAATAGAGATTTTGGGAGATTTTTTTAAAAATCTATGTACGTTTTGTATCGTTACCATGGACATAAACGGCAACGACAGTCACATTGTTCCAAAATAAGCTCCGGTGGAATATGGATCGAAAGGACTTAACTCTTTTACTGTGGTAGAGCCATGTATCAGCTTTTGTTGTTGCATGAATGGGCCGGCGCGACCGGGGAAGTACCACGACCTCACAGAATACCGGCGTGAAGTAGAAGTCTGACAAACTTCTGCGTTTTGTCTGGTAAGTGCAGGTAACCGGAGGCCCACATACCCCCCTTCTCCAATGGGCGGCGGTAATCACTTACCATCACGTGAGCCACCTACTCGTTTGCCTCCCTTTTTCTATAAAAAAACGGAACGCAGGAGAAAAAGTTGGCTCTTCTTCATACAAAGCCGTTTTTCTGCATCTGTTATCGTCAGCATCGTTAAGGTGAGAAGGATTAGATGTTATGATCGGTCCGTCTGGGAGAGGCCTAGACGTTCCACCGAAGATATTTTCGGGACAACGTGACAGGTGGTGAGCGCATCGCCGTCTTTATGTCCAAGCCAACGATATAACTCGTACATAAGTTTTTGAAAAACCCAATGGTACGAGCCAGCCACCTGGGAATTGAACTCGGGTCTCTTGACTCGAAATTCCAACCACCCAACCACTTGCTATCGTGACTCTTCTTTCTATGTATTGTATGTATAGATTATGTATATATAAGTGTGACTGACTGACGGAAAAGTTTGTTTCGCAGAGTTCAGTATATTTTTGATATGCTTGGGTAACAACAGTGGCGTGGCGACGTTTGAGATAGGCCTCGTGCTCAAAAATGGCCGAGGCATCCCACTAAAAGGCACCCCTTTAAGGTTAAATCTAAAGAAGGAATGCGCACAGAGAGGTGTGTATTTAGAAAGGACAGGTATAGTATCGCCCACGCATTTTTAACACTACGGCGCTTGTGTTTCTGATATTGTACAACAAAATAATTTATAATATTATACATTAACTGTTGCAATATTTATTAAGAGCGTGTTATGACTTTTTTTGTTATTAAGTTGAATTTACTAGTTCTAAAAGGATATTACAATAACAGAAACACACGCGTAATGCTTTTTTTCTTTGCTGATCCTATAACAAATTATTTTCTTCTTTATATAATTTAAAAAAAACTAATTGTATAGAACCTCGTTCATCAACGGCTTATTAATAGACTTTCTCATGCTTTATCGATAAATATAAATCATGTGAAAACCGAGTCGCAACACTAAGCACTAAAACATTGCATCCATTCGCCAGCTCGCAGCTACAAAATGTCGCTTTCTCTACTAAAACTACACTTGACCGACTATAAATATAGCTACTGCGGTCACTCATTTTACGCCGAATAAATACAAAAGTGTTTGTGCTCATGTGTTCGGCTGAAACAATACGACAATTGACATAATACGAGCCTGTTGTTAGCCCTTTCATAGGTAAATATTTAAAGCTGTTCGCCATTATAATTCGTAGTGAGACATAACAATAAAACATAAATATCGAATTAAAAAGAACGAGTGGTTGCTAATATTTTGGCTATGAAATCCGATATACGTAGTTAATGTAAACATATTTATTATAATAAAAGATCAACAATAAAGTGAACGTAATAATAATAATATCTTGTTGGGTCTCAGAATACGAAACAACGTATTCTGAGGGTTGTCTATGTTTCTCTACTGAGTTTATTATATCTCTTTCTATTTTTTTGACATATTAGATAAAGCCACCTTAGGTTCGAAATTAGAAATAAAATATGCAGCGCCGGAAGTTTGTTTTGTTTATGGTGCAAGTTACGAATATGGTCCGTCTCCACCATTTATTAAATTATTGGACAATGTACGTCAAATGTCGTTTGTTTCCAATACTAATATGCGTTGCTGTAAACATAATGACCTCGGCTATGTTTACGCCGACCTCATGTTAACCTACTTATATGCTTTATTTTCCGGGTGCCTTTTCACCGAGTACGCTGATTGGCTGAATTCACGGTGCCTCTGCTCACAGCATTTTCGTTTTTAGGTTGGTACACGCCTGCTTTATAACAATATATTTTATTATTCATACATTTTATGTAGCTTGTAATTATTATTATAATTAAAAAAAACCTTTTAAAATAATTACCGTATAATATATACACGGTAATTTTGAAGTAAAAAACGCATAAAGATGATAAGAGATAATTTAAAATATGTGTTATTAAATAAATACATCCAATAACTAACATAAACTGTTCATTATTTTACAAATGCCTGTCAATATCAGGAGTAGATGCACAGGGTTGGCCGGAGCACAACGTTCAAAAAAAGCAGGCCACACCATAAGTGTTTGAAGAGATAAAATCGGCTCAAGAATTTTCTTACCGTCGAAATCAATTTCTGATGCGAGTGCCTTTATGCCTTTGCTGATCATCGTCATTTTTCATCTATATTTGGCCATGCACGAGCTGTTTTACATTTTTCAGTAGTTTTAGTTTGGCAGTACTAAACTAACCTTATATGAGCTATCAATCGTTTTCCAGAAGAGCTATCGTCTCTTTAAAATGAACATATTTTCATTGTCACAAACTCACACTGTAATAGCGTAAAAACATAGCACCCACGTTCCCGAGGGTTTTTTCAAGACGCGATTAGCGGAAGCTTCGAGAATGGCAATGACTACTAGCAGAATACCAAAAAAAAATTTGACCAAAAAGTTTGCTTCAGACAAACTAGTGACGTGCACTCTATGCGTTTGTCGATCCGCCTACTGAGTTTGCGATTGTTAAATCCTTATTAGTAGTGATGCCTATGATCCGCAGCGGATTTTAACACTAGTTATAAGTATGTATGTCGGTCAGGGCCGGACCCGGAGTGCGACAAGAAGTGTGCGAACCAGGGCTGGTGCAACCACGAGAAGATCTGCCAGTGCCCCGAGGGCTACATGGGGCAGCACTGCCGCACGGCGCTGTGCTACCCGCAGTGCATGAACGGCGGCAACTGCACCGCGCCCGGCCTCTGTTCCTGCCCGCCGGGGTACCAGGGCCGGCATTGTGAAGGAGGTACGTAACATATCCGAAATGTTATTTTAAGGCTAGTTCTTTTAACCTGTATTGGGATTAAAGGTCAGCGAGCTTAGGCGCCACAGCTTTATAGCGAATAAAAGCTATCGCAAATACCTTCAACCGTAGGTTTAATTCAGTTTAAGATTGGCTTAAATTAATAAAAAAAAATATCTTCACGCAATTCCCAATACACGGGTAGACAGAGGTCTAGTCTAGACATTTAAGTCCCTTCGACCCACCTTCCACCGAAGATATTTTCGGGACAACGTGACAGGTGGTGAGCCTGTCGCCGTCTTTATGTCCAAGCCAACGATATAATTTGTACATAGGTTTTGTTTTTAAAAAACTCATTGGGCCGTACCAATGGGTTTTTTTTTTTTTTTTGAGGACTTGAGGATCGAACTCGGGTCTCTTGACTCGAAATTCCGACCACCCAACCACTCGGCTATCGTGACTGCTAACCGCTAAAATTAATAGTGAGTATAATTGGGTTCATACTTTGAAATTAAAGGTTTATTAAAAGGTAATTCCAAAAACATCTCTCACTCACATCACGAACGCAGTGAGCCCAGTCTCGCTATGTCATATCGCTCTCGCTACTTCCTGTTTTGGCGTTTGCTAGAACCTACTGAACCTACTGAAAGACTTCGCCGAGGCCGAAGGTTTTGCCGTGTCCACGGGTGTTTATGACTTGACCGACGAATCAACAATAAAATGACCACGGTATTCATGAAAATAGTAATTTATTTCGTAGGTTATACTACTACTACCAACGACTACCCGCATTGTGCAGGTCGTCACTTCATGTAGAGGGTGGGTCATCTTACACTGAGTTTGTCTGTATCTGTAACCCTAGTACCGCTTTTAGGGGATTATTTCTTTTACAGAGAAACGTCTTTTCCATAGACCACTGAGCAACTTTGAGCTTCTTCATTTGGTCCCGCCATCTGCCGGTAGTCATTGACAATGTCAATGGCTACCGGCAGATGGCGGGGCAACCATCGCGAAAATACAACAGACCAAATTGAGCAGATCGTTCGTCAATCCGCTTGCCGAGCGTGACGATTACGACAAATCCTCACATGGTCTGTGCCCAACTGTCGACTATTACAGGCCTTTACGTATGGTAATAAAAGACTTTGTTTTGAAACAGTTTCATTTAATATCTATAATATCACACACTGCGGTAATGTACATAAAACTATACTCGTGAGTAAAGGTAAAGGAGCCTTAGATCTATTTTGTATGCGACCATTATTAGTAATCATTTTATCAGACGTACAATTTCATAAGCGCAACTTTATTGTATGGAAATCTTACAAGTACTTCGCAATTTTGTCAAAAGAGAGTTTAAAAGGTCTTGCTAAGCATACTTTACAAGTTACCTGAATAAATCATATCTTAACTGCGTCAAAAATTATAAAATGCAGTGTCGAAATTGAAATGCCATTCGTTTATATTATAAACAAATCATTCAATAACAGCTGGGAGTGAATTCGTCTCCTTTACCACCCCAAAAACCCCATGAACAATGATGATATTCGTTACTATCTACACTGTTATATTTCTGAAAATTTTAAGCCGTGTATTCATTAGGGGGGACATGTCGTTAAAAAAAGTCGTCGCGTGACATCCAAGCGACATTGTCCCAACTCGTCAGACATCTCGTGACATTTCTGTATCGTTTAGTTAATAACGGTTTTGGGTGCGCACGTGAAACAACGTCGCAGGTTTGGGCCCGCCATTCGACTATTGCCGTGAAACTCTCCAGACACAAGCATTGCAGCTTAGTTGGAGCGGTTAACTCGAATACTAGTAATGTTATTTGGCATTGCTAGTATTCTTTAAAAAACAATTAAGAAAATATTTAATTCTCGTTACATAATTAAACAACTGTAGAGAAAAATTGATCAGAGAATAAAGGTTTAATTTATTTATGTAATTAATACAGGACACTGATGTCTAAACTAGGCGATAAACCATTATTTCAGGTCCTCAGGTCTTCCAGATTCCCAGTTGTTGGTTCAAAACGTGCAATAAAGTATTACGTATCATGTTCTTAGATGTGCGATGTCGCACGATATTCCTGTACACACACATCGCGATGTGTTCCCTAGTCAACACGCGGCTAAATTTCCACAACCCTAAAATTACATAGCACTGCAGTGTGTCCAACAGGCTATATGGTCTTCGACACGGCTATGGCGACTTTGCAGCCGGTCTTTATGACTTCGGTCAGTGCCCTGTAGAACGGTGCCTGTTCAGCGCCGTGATCGAGCCCCGTGTCGTGGTGCTCCTGCTCCTCGTCACGGAACTTCGTGATGGTCTCCAGGATCTCCTTGTCCACGTGCGGGTCCTCCATCAGGGTTCGCAGCTGGTCGTTGTAGTGGTCCACTATGACAGTCTCCACGGCCACTGTGCAAGCCATCGCGGCCTCTTTGCCCAGCAGGGCTGTGCCTGCGGTTCAAAGTCAAGGTCACCATAACGGCCTGTAAAGTCTACTGCTGGTTATAGACCTCTCCTGTACAAGAGGATTGATCATAATCGCCTCGCTGGGCAAGCGGATTGGCGATCGCAGTATCAGACACTCTGCACCTGAGACGCTGCTGCCCGTCACCAGTCTGCTGAAGTTTGGCCATCTGTCGGTAGCCACGACGCCCACGCGACGAAAGGGAATGACCTTTTCCTTACGTCTATATTCTAACGCAGTGACTACAGGGCAATTTCACTTCAATAATAAATAAATAAAAAAAAATGTCTTCACTCAATTCCCAATACAGGGGTACACAGAGGTCTAGTCTAGACAATTATGAATCTTCGATCCACCTTCCACCGAACATATTTCCGGGACAACGTGACAGGTGGTGAGCCCGTCGACGTCTTTATATCCAAGCCAACGATATAATTCGTACATAAGTTTTTGAAAAACCCATTGCTACGAGCCTGCTACCTGCGGATGGAACTCGGGTCTCTTGACTCGCAATTCCTACCAACCAACCACTAAATAATAAATTAATATTTTCTCGCCTTTCCCAATAACGTGGTCCATCCCTTCATCGAAGGACAGGTGGTAACTCTGTCGTCGTTTTAAGTCCTAGCCATTGATTTAAATCGTACATAGGTTTTTTAAATATACATTGCTACGAGCCTACCACCTCGGGTATACCATGGATCACCACCGGGGCTCGAACTCGGGTCTCTCGACCCGAATTCCACTACCCAACTACTCTACTATCCTGACTCGTTAAGGCCATAGCGTGAGAACAAACAATATTCCACATGCGATCACTCACCAGCTCCCAGTGCGAACCCGGCGATATTCCAAAGCGGCGTCATAACGGTGGGCCTCACGCGGTACCTGCTGATCAGCTCCTCGAACTTGGCGCGGTGCTTCTGCTCCTGCTCCCACATGTGCCGTATCAGCGGACCCTCCGCCGTGTTGCCCAGCACCGCCATCTGTCCCGCGTATATCCGGTCCGCGCCCAGTTCCCCCGCGTGGTCCACGCGTATTATTTTATCCAGCTGCGGATTGAATTTTCCAAGGCGCTTTTATTGAGCTTGTTACTAAACACTTCTCAATACGTAAATTTAGAATGTCTTTATGTCCAAGCCATCGATGTAAACTCGCGTTTCTTGTGTTGAAATCCGATCACCCAACCACTCGGCTATCGTGACGTTGAAAAAATCTTACTAGCAATGCCAAATAACATTACTAGTATACTTTTTAAGCACTCCAAGTAAGCTGCGATTCTTGTGTGTGGAATGGTTCACGACAATAGTCGAACAACGCATCCGAAGCTGCGACTTTATGTTTCAGTCAGTTGTGTAACAGTCTGCGGCCTAAACCATATTGACGTTTACATATATAAACATCACGCCTCTTTTCCCGAAAGGGTAGTCGACACAATATCCTCCCATCAGGCCATGTCTCTGACATACTTTCATAACTTCCTAACTGTAATCAGTATTGGTGCATGGTGCATGTAACACAGTCTTCAAAGAATACTAATAAACCCGACTTGAGACGCATTCCTATTATTAATAAGAACAATTAATAAGTACTTCGATAGAGACAGCACCCCATGCATGGCTTTGATCCGAAAGTAGGCCAGCTATAACATGTGTTATGGATTCCGAAACAACAACGGAACAACAAACACTTAGACCTGAGACAAAGTAAAAAAGTGGTTTTCAATACTAACACGTCAGGGAATAAAGGCCACAACCAGAGCTGGCAACACCACGAAAACCAGTGTGTATATGACCGTGGAGGCCATGTGAGTTGTTACAGCCACGATACCAAAGAGGTTGAGTGATCGGAATTCAAATTAGAAGGCCCGACTTCTCGTACCAACGAATTTATTAGAAATTTATGTAGGTCATAAGCTCCGGTGAAATATGTATACTGTATTAGGGACAATACTGTATTAGGGAATGCTTGAAGATAAAAAAATGTCAAAATAGTGACGAAAATACCAAAATGGCCGACTAGACCTATGAAGTATCGAAATATGGCAACTTACATTTGGATTCTTCTTCCACGTGGCGGAGTGAGCTCGACGCACATGATGCAGTATTGGCTGCGGTCGCAACATGACTATCTAACCTAGAAAAGAAAAAAAAATATCTTCACGCCATTCCCAACACAAGGTCTACAGAATTAAGTCCTTTCGACCCACCGTCCGCCGAAGACATTTTTTGGGACAACGTGATAGGTGGTGAGCCTGTCGCCGTCTAATATGTCCCAGCCATATCAGAAACAACGAAGGTGCCACAAACAGCCAGACCCGAGAAAATGTAGAAAATGTGTTTTCTACGTTGATCCGACAGGGAATCGAAGCCGTTCTGATCTGCCTCAGTTATGATCTGAATTTTTCTCGCCAGTTGGCGACACCATGAAAAACCGTGTGTACGCCACTCGCTCACGGAGGTCGTTATTTAATTATTAGATAACTGTTCTCATGAGAGACAAAGAGTAAAATTTTTGCATTAAAAGTTTCCATGAGCGACAAAGGGTATATTCTCGGGAACTTCGGGAAACTGCGTGACGTTGTCGCGGTCGGACACTGGTAATATTGCAGTTGTTTGTACTGGTGATATTGGACACGATAATGATGGTATGCTTGAATGTTTCCCTGTGGTAGAGATTGGGAGCACGATTTAGCTTAATAGATTATGATTTTTAGTGTTGGGGGGTAAAGGAAAACCACTCTATGTCCTGAAACTTGTAAAGTAACACGGTACCAATTTTTTCAGGAAATACAGCAGGAATTTCGATATGCCACCCCGTCATCGGCAGAAACTACTGATTCTATAAGTATTCATCTTTTATTCCAGGCATATGCTCACAAAAATGCCTGAACGGTGGGAAATGTATACAAAAAGATACGTGCGAATGTCCGAAAGGATACTACGGACTTAGGTGCGAATTCTGTGAGTATTCAAGTTTAAATACAACCATACGTTTACAATACAATAAACTTTTATCTCAAAACAATAGTGAAAGAATTCACAACGTGAAAACTGTAAAAGTTTTCATTTATGTCGCTTCACAAAGTTACAGCTTTTTATCTTTCTCTTTCTTATCTTAGCTTCTTGAACTTAAGTTCTTGACTTAACACGCATTAAACCTTCCCACTCATAGCGAAATGCGTGATCCCGTGCCTTAACGGCGGTCGATGCAAGGGCGTGAACAAGTGCCGCTGCCCGCCGGGACTGGGCGGCAACCACTGCGAGGTGGGGCGCCGCGGCGGCGAGTGCGCGCGGCCCTGCAGGCACGGCGCCTGCCGCGCCGGCGTCTGCGTCTGCGAGCCCGGCTGGCGCGGCCGCTACTGCCACCGCTCGCAGGGTACTGTGACTGCTAGTGTAGCGTCGCGCCCGTCTGTACTGTGTCTGTACTGCGTCTGCGAGCCCGGCTGGCGCGGCCGCTACTGCCACCGCTCGCAGGGTACTGTGACTGCTAGTGTAGCGTCGCGCCCGTCTGTACTGTGTCTGTACTGCGTCTGCGAGCCTGGCTGGCGCGGCCGCTACTGCCACCGCTCGCAGGGTACTGTGATCGCTAGTGTAGCGTCGCGCCCGTCTGTACTGTGTCTGTACTGCGTCTGTGAGCCCGGCTGGCGCGGCTGCTACTGCCACCGCTCGCAGGGTACTGTGACTGCTAGTGTAGCGTCGCGCCCGTCTGTACTGTGTCTGTACTGCGTCTGCGAGCCTGGCTGGCGCGGCCGCTACTGCCACCGCTCGCAGGGTACTGTGATCGCTAGTGTAGCGTCGCGCCCGTCTGTACTGTGTCTGTACTGCGTCTGCGAGCTCGGCTGGCGCGGCTGCCACTGCCACCGCTCGCAGGGTACTGTGACTGCTAGTGTAGCGTCGCGCCCGTCTGTACTGTGTCTGTACTGCGTCTGCGAGCTCGGCTGGCGCGGCCGCTACTGCCACCGCTCGCAGGGTACTGTGACTGCTAGTGTAGCGTCGCGCCCGTCTGTACTGTGTCTGTACTGCGTCTGCGAGCCCGGCTGGCGCGGCCGCTACTGCCACCGCTCGCAGGGTACTGTGACTGCTAGTGTAGCGTCGCGCCCGTCTGTACTGTGTCTGTACTGCGTCTGCGAGCCCGGCTGGCGCGGCCGCTACTGCCACCGCTCGCAGGGTACTGTGACTGCTAGTGTAGCGTCGCGCCCGTCTGTACTGTGTCTGTACTGCGTCTGCGAGCCCGGCTGGCATAGCATTCATGATTTTACAATATGTACATCTGTACAGCCTCATCATAAGTGTAACTTAATTAACTGTTTGGATAAATTTTGTATTTTCTCATATTATGGCTCCACATTCAGAGAGTGAGAATATTTTTTTTATCAGTATTGTCATCATTTGTACACTGTGAATAACTATAATTGTATTTACAGGCTCTTCAGAAGAATCCAGTGAATTTAAGAGGCCGCGATAAGAAGATTCCAGCAGCAAATTTACTAAAATTTAATATTTTTTGATGCAATTTATGCAATATTTGTCAGGACTTTGTAAAAAGAGTAATGTACTTACTTAAATGTCATGTGATTTTATTAAAGTTATTACAAATTTTTAATACATAGAACTAAATATAATATTAAAATTAGTCATTTAGGACATAAGCATTAGTTTATAGATTAAGTTATGGAATAACTAAACAATAAAGAAAAGTTAAAAATTTTGTGTTCTTATTATTTTTAGTCACGTTATCTTTATTCTTGACACCCTAAAATAATTTGTTTTTTGTCAAACTGACAACTGAAGGCCAAGTGGTCTTCTGATGACATAAGAGAAGGATTCTGCACAAATAAAAAATAATTTTGTAATTTTTTTATAATTTATAAATTAAACATTTTAATATAATAAAAAAATTTTTAGCCTATGCCAATAAACGAGGCATAAGTAATATAAGAGAATACAGATTTAAAATTTTAACTGATGCTTGTAAGAGCGTCGCCACGGTTCGCAAAGGTCGCAGGTTCGAATACCGCCCCCCCGTTAGTTGAAATTAAAAAAAATTTTTTTACTTTCTTTTCTCTTTAATTTAATAAAATTTAGAAACATTAAAATTTCTCTTTTTCTCTAATAAGATAATAGCTGTCATACAAAGAAAGAGTTTGGTAATTTTTGTCACTAAAAAGCAATATTTGTAAAAGTTAATTATAACCTGACTACTACTATACTTCTAAGTCTTCTGTTTAACTAGCAATACACCTAATTAAACAAAACCAAATCATGTATTGGCTACTTTAAAAACTCATCAGAAAAACAGCCTCTATGGTCAAGTGACCACTTTTACTACTTATTTTGCGATTACAGCAATCTAATTAAATTGCTTTTAATGTACTTAAGTACATATTATTTTAATTTGTTACGAACTGTAATGTATATTATAGTTAATTAAATAACAATCATTTAGCTGGGTTTAATATTTCTAAAGGAAAGATTTCCTTGATTGCTAATTTATTTTTAAAATTTGCCTATTTACTGTCACAATTTATAGTCACAAAAGCCGAGTGGTTCGGTGGTCAGAATTTCGAGTTGAGAGACCCCGAGTTTGATCCCCAGGTGGCCGGCTCGTACCAATGGGTTTTTCAAAAACTTATGTACGAAATATATCATTGGCTTGGACATATAGTCGGCGGCGGGCTCATCACCTGTCACGTTGTCCCGAAAATATTTTCGGTGGGTCAAAGGGACTTAATTGTCTAGACTAGATTTCTGTGTACCTCTGTATTGGGAATTGCAAATTGCAATTGATATTTATTTATTTATTTTTACAATTCATGCATGAGATAGTGAAGAATTTATGGATTAGAGGCTTAAGGTCACTAGGCGAGAGATCCAACATGATGTAATGAGTGAGTAAACTGGTAAGTTTAAAGTAAAATAAGTTGTACTTGTCAAATAGAAAAGTGAAACTGAAAGGAGCGAAGTTCAATTGCTAGTATGAATTATAAAAATTGATTATATTATAAAATGAAACTAAAGATTAATACTTTGGTCAGAAACGTGGATTCCACTCAATAAGCTTATCAATCAATCAATCAATCAATAATTTATTTGCCAGAATGTAGGTTACATTACTTCTTAATTAGTTAACATTAGTTCTTAATATTTTATATAATAGCAAAAGTTTAATTACAATATAAAAAAAAATATAATAAATTTAATAGAAAAATTTTGAATTTATATGAACATAATATTTAGTTGAACATAATTAAAGTAAATTATAATAATTGTGAATAATACTAATAATTAAATAACAAATGTCAAGAAATATCAATTACAGTTTATACATTTATACTAGAAAGGTATATTATCTCTAAGGAAATCGTCAATAGAATAATAACATTTCTCAGTTAACAGTTTTTTTCAGCTTATTTTGAAATAACCCACTGGACAACAGTCTCCAACTTTGTGGCAATTTATTGTATATGTTTGGAGCCATACAACATACACTTTTAAAATAATGTACACTTATAAAATAATGTACACTTCCACAACCAATACTGGGTTACAACAACAATTCTCTAATTTCTTAGAGAACTGTTGTTGAAATTGATGCAATGAACAACTTGAAAAAAACAAGATGTTTTTAGTAAATAAAACATACTGAAATAGACGCAATAGACTACAAATAGTAACACAACTATTTAACACAACTTTGTAACACAAACTATTTGTCTAAATCCACCCTGGAAAAGTAACTTTTAAAATATGTTATGAAATTATTACATTGGCCTTCAAATAATTACGCACACAAATAACACAATGTTACTAATTAAATTCTTTAGTAATCTATCTTATTTAAGATTGGCAATTTTATGCGGCAATCTACAGAAATTATAATCCTATTTCGAAAATTATTTTATTATTAACCTACATTATCTCCCAGTGCCTTTAGCTACAAAGAGAATCTAACGACTACGTTTTATATGATAAGCTATAACTAATATGTCTTAATGATCTAATGTAACCCAAAAACAATCTGTCGAAGACCTAAAAGTTGCGAAAAACAAGGAAGAAATAACATTCACATCGAGAAAATAACAAAATTTTGTATAGTTATGTTAATATTTGAGCATTAAAGCTTTACTTACTTATTGTACTTGTATTGAATTTTGAAATTTTATTAATTCTTCATAGAATTTTATATCGAAAACCCAAAGCACTATCACAAAATATAATCATTTACCTACAAACAACAAGGAAAATAAAATTTTCACCGAACTGAAGCTGAAGTATTTACTAAAATTTCATTTCACTTGTCACTGCCACTTTTAGTTCCTGAAAAATGATGTAGTTAGCGCCACTACTGACATGATCAATGTTTTCGAAAATAAACTTGGAATTTTTCCTGAACATTCATCACATACGTACCATATAGATTTCTATTGGTATTTGCAAAATTTTGCCTTAAATACCGGTGAGTTTTACAAACAAACGAGCATTTTTTATTTAGTACTTACGACAATAAAAATATGATCCCCCCTCAACCCGAGGGGCGATTTCCCTTTCCATGTGAAAAGAAAATCACACCGCGCAGACTCGAACAAAATGGCGCTCCGTAGATATGAAGTGTACAATGTTCACATATCGCGTTTACCGATCGATATCAATGGAGGACTCGCGTTTTTCGAGGTCTCTTGTGTACTTCGTGAAATTTGTGAATACAGTGTCCTGTTAAGTGAAAAAATCCTAATAAGTGTTGTTTTGGATCGGTTACATCACAGCGAATTCGCGGAGCTTCTAATAGGGTTGCAAAATGTCTTTCAAATCACGCAGGTGCGTACGCAGTCGTAGTCTTTCTATTCTGTCTGGGCCTGCTCGAACTTGCGACCCCTTCATGATGGCCATTCATTTGGGCTTATCCTTTACGCCGCCGCAAAAGAGTTTGTGTCATTCGTCTTCAAAATTGTTATGCTGCGCTTAGCTGCTGTAAATTGCATCTAAACAAAAACACGAAACAATATGCGTCATTACGCGATTCAAGTATGAGGTTTTCGACTATTACAAAACTTGGTATATCAGTATTTAGAGAAAGAAGATCATCGAGCCAAGTATCTGAAACGCTTAGCACGATGAAGGAAATACTTAGTTCTTTTTCCTTATTAATTTCTATATTTTATGTTCTATACACATTCACTGTGTACAAGTATTGATTTTTCCCATTGGTCTAGCTGCAAACACTATTAGTTAACATTCAATACTTTAACTATTGATCAAAACTTTTTATTCAAATACTCATGTATTCATCTTGTTATATGTTATAAACCACAAATTGACCATACTGTGATATTGATTTTCTAAGACTAAAGTTTTATGAAGGTCAGAGGTCACCCTTCCACAGATTTTAGTTACATGAATATGAAAAATATCCAGTATTTACACCTTGGATGGATATTGGCATCCTTGCATATATTCTTGATTATATTTTAATTGATTAGACAAACATTAAAGTTATAACACTTGTCAATATGGCACTAGCCTTTGAGGAAAACCATTTTAATTTTTTTTTATTTAAACTTACACACATACTACATATTACATTATTATTACCATTCTAATAATCTTTAGATAAGGTCTATGTTGAGCAGTAAGATTTATATAGGTTCTAAAGAAAATATAAAAATTATATTAAGTAAACAAATATTTACTTACATAATAATAAGTTAAGTTTTTGTTAGTAAATTGTTTAAGTTAAACAAATATTTGTATAATATTAGACCATGATAATACCAATCACATTAAAAAGCATTGCAGTATCTTGAAGAAAGTTAAGAAAAACAGCATTAACCTCAAAAAAACAATATTACTATGAGAGTGGATTTACTCATATTTTTTAACAGGGAAAATGTGTACCTAGTGATAATGGACTATCAATTCTCATAAACACACATTATTTATTGGAGTAAAATGAAGTGAAGTGCATTGCCTACCTTTGAGTAATAGTTTAGAATCGTTGAAAAAAAGGAGGGGTATCTGGCCTCTGTAGAACTGCCAGTTACTGAAGCAGTAGCTTCTACCTATTATATCTATCATGTATGAAATTTTGTATTAGTGTGATAAAATCAGACAGAGGGATAGTCCAAATATTCTAAATTAAAATATCACACATTCAAATTCACCCTGTCTGTACCACTTATAGAGTGTATTTGTAAAGCCAGAGGTGCAAAGTTAGGGCCTAGCTTTGTCTGCTGTAACAAAATGCAGCTGTAAATGGAAGCATATATGATTAAATTTGAATGCAAATGCAGGTTGCAGCAACCTGCATTATAATTGAAAGGCAAAAATTCTGCAGCCCTGTAAGTTGCACTTTGAAGTTATGCTCCTAATTTTTTGGTTCTAACTTTATGGTGTTTCTAGAGAAGTGTGTGGAGATATGGTCAGGCAGCAAATTTCTTTTTATTCACTTTTTCTTATGCAACTCTTTAAAAGTGATTGTAAATTTTAACAATTTTGGATTAATTTAAAATAAAACGATTTTTGGATTTTATCACGTTTTTAATTAGTTTTTACAAACTATTTTTTCACTCAGTCTCTGACTGACTGAGTCCCCCCGTGACCATGGTTGCTGTAAAGCATCCAAAACGTCGGGAAATAAAAATTGTTTGTAAAAACTAATTAAAAACGCAATAAAATCCGAAAATTGTTTTATTTTAAATGTGTAGTACTTGCGTAAATACAAGAAATCATTAATTTTGGATTAAGCCAACCTTGTACCAACTAAATTACAATGTTCTATTCTTATTATTCACTACATAGGAATTTTGTGCACATATATTAAAGTTCATTGTAGGGCATCGGTCTCTCCCATAGGGAGAATTTTGTGCACCGGGGTTGAATTTCTGGTGGATACCACTGCTGTCCTAGGTAGTTACCATTTGGTATAGATTGAATCTCTTTCTTAGCTGTACATACACACCAAAACATACTTTCATATGCTGCCCCTACCAGTCTAAATAAGGTCTCTATTGCCAATCTTTCCGTCTATTGTTTTATATTTATAAATGGATCACATGATGAATATAAATCTTAATATTTCTACAGGTCATAATTCAGTCAATTAAAACGCAAGACGGTGCATGTAGCAAAGGCCATTGTGCAACCCAATGGCACTGGAGGTGAAGTGCCGACAAGAAGAGGGTGACACAGACTACTGCATCATGAACTCCGCTGTGAGCACAGAGTCCATGGACATGGCCGAGGAGGTGAGGCATTAAATATCACTTAATAAATAAATAGATAGATAGATAGGTCACTACAGCTCACATTCAATTAGCAACTTAAACAAACATTATAGATTAAATTAAAGAGAAAAAAGTTAAAATTTCAACTGACGCGGATGGGATTCGAACCCGTGACCTTTGCCGATCTGTGGCGACGCTCTTACCTCCAAGCAACTGTGTCTTACACGCATCAGTTGAAATTTAAACTCTGTATTCTCTTTATATTACTTATGCCTTGTTTATTGGCATAGGCGCCATCTGTTATCCCTTTTGCAAGTGACAATTTGATAATCCCGACTTTTCAGTTAGGAATTATCAATATGAATGCCAACTTTAATTTTTATTATGCAATTTTATTGATTTTTAAAGCACATTTATGCTGCAATGCAATAAAATCGCACAATAAAAAACATTATAGAGACAAGAACAATGTTGAAAATATAAACTAACAAAAATATTTATTCTAAATATTTTTTCGCTTCACGTATTTTTCTAATACTAGAATCGACTATAGTCTAGAATACTAAGTTATTTCAACCTAACTTAGTCTGTTTGAGGCAATGTGACTTGTTGGTAACTTGTGGTCACCATTCATATTCGTCGCACAAAATGTTTGCGCCTTGCGGGATTCGAACCCGCAATTCTTAACCACCAAGACAGGGTCGTTAACATCTCGTGTACTTGCGCCGAATGTCTTTATTCTTTAATTTTTTTTTCTTATTTTAAGTCCCAAATAACGGCGTTCCGTAATCTGGCCCCTTCAGTTAAACGTTTGCACGCTACATTGCAATGTATGTCTGTCTGTGCGCGCGACGTGTGCGCAGGACATGTCGCAGGTGGACGGGTGCGGGCTAAGCGGCGGCTCGGACGACGACGACGAGTGCGCCTCGTCGCCGGCGGGCTCGGCGTACGACGACAGCGCTGACGTCATCAAGAACGCGATGAGTGACGAGGTCACCAAGCAGCTCGCCGCCGCCGGTGAGCGCACGCCTTTACAGCGGCCATGCTAGCCTGCTACCTCGTCCCGTCTCCCCACCTTCCCACCCCCCTTCTTCTGCAACTCTTCCTCACGCTTTAAACTCTTCTAAATGAAATAATAAATAAATACCTTCACGCAATTCCCTGTACAGGGGTAGACAGAGTCTAGTCTAGACAATTAAGTCCCTTTGACCCAGTTTCCACCTAAGATATTTACGGGACAACGTGTCAGGTGGTGAGCCCGTCGCCTTTTATTCTGTTCTCTCCTCCTGCTATGAATACAGTCGTCGCTCTTCTAAAAACTACTCGGTGACTATACATGCATGATGAACAGAAACTATTGAAAAGCGTCAATAGCTTAATGTTTTAGGGTGCGGTGCGAAATGTAAGGACGCAGATTCGGGTCCGCCATTCGACTATTCGCGTGACACATTCCAGAAACAAACAATGTAGAGCTTAGTTGGAGTGGTTAACAAGTTTTTACGAGTATTGTAAGTTTTCCGAATATAATCACGACGGGCTGCAGCACATACATACATAGACCTGTACTATAGTACGAGGTGGGATCAAAAAGTAGAGTGAACGACAAACTCTTTGGTAAGATAAAAAATAAATACTGACAGGCATAGCTCAGATACATATTTCTAATATTAATAAAGAAAAAAATATTCGATTCTATTTTGTTTTCGGAATGTAGTCATTTGTTTGTTTCGTGTACTCGAAAATGGAGAAAAACGAAGTGCGAAACGGAATTCGAGTCGAGAGACCCGAGTAGGATACCCTGGTGGCAGGCTCGTGCCAACGGGTTTTTTCGAAACGTATGTACGATTAATGTCGTTGGCTTCGACATAAACACGTCGACGGGCTCACCACCTGTCACGTTGTCCCAAAAATATTTTCGGTGGAAGGTGGGTCATAACTTAATTGTCTAGACCTCTGTTTACTGCAGTATTGGGATTGGCGTGAAGATATTTCATTTTTTTTTTTTCATATTATATCTGGTTTTAATTCTTAAGAGAACACATAATAATGGGATGCTAGTTTAATTAAAAGAGTGAATGTTACTGTAACCAAAAAATTTTAAAGTGACAACAGAGCATATTTTATTGTTGTCATAGGTTATGACATCTAAAACTGATTTCCTCAGTCTCCTAAAAGGCTCTTGTAAATTAAATTATATTTATTTGCAAGAATAAATCAAAACAGCTCAATAATTACACTATTTATTCTTTATTATCTGGAGTGTGAATGTTTGTGGTACCTTTATTGTTTTCTATTCCATAACAAAAATGCTTTGGAATCAGTGAATAATAAGCGACATTGTCCCTATTTATGTATATTATTTATTATAATATCAACCCTGAAAACTCGCAGAAGACTACTGTTAGGTGTGTCACGTTAATTTCATAATAATATATTATTGTGCATGTCCTAGGACCGGTAGGAATGGCCGCGGCCGCCGCCATAGCGTCGTCGAAGAAACGCAAACGGCCGCACTCGTTCGAGACCAACCCGTCGGTCAGGAAGAGGCATCAGAATAGACTACTTAGAAAACTTAGGGTGAGTATTCAAGCCTTTACACATGAAATCGTCTGACATGTTTGCAATGTCACGATAGCCGAGTGGTTGGGTGATCGGAATTAGAGTCGAGAGACTCGAGTTGGATCCCCCGGTGGCAGGCTCGTGCCAACGGGTTTTTTCGAAACGTATGTACGATTAATGTCGTTGGCTTCGACATAAACACGTCGACGGGCTCACCACCTGTCACGTTGTCCCAAAAATATTTTCGGTGGAAGGTGGGTCATAACTTAATTGTCTAGACCTCTGTCTACCCCAATATTGGCGATGGCGGGAAAATATTTTTTTAAGTGTTATATTATTGCCGTGTGGTATTGGTGTAAGAAAAGGGTCGTGTTACCCTTTCCCTCTTCGTCGGTGTTGTTGGAGGTGACTGAGGGGTAAAACTTGTAAATGGCAATGGTTACCGATAGATGGGGGGTAACCATCTCAAAAAAACTAGACCAAAATTAAGCAGTTCTTTCTAATGCCATCAAATTACCTATTTATTTCATTTTGACGACCTCCGTGGACGAGTGGCGAAACACCGGTTTTCAAGGTGTCGACATCTCGAGGTACCGGGTTCTGTTCCCGTATGGGTCAATGTAGTAAAACCAATTTTTCCACATTTTATCGGGTCTGGGTGTTTACGGTACCTTCATTGTTTCCGATTGCCATACCTCAAGTGCTTTAGCTTCTTACATTGGGATCAGAGCAATGTATGTGATGTTGTCCCTATCTATATAATATAACTAGCTGACCCCGCAAACGTTGTTTTGCCATATAAAAAAAATAGGGGTTGATCGTAGAAGGGTAAAAATTTAGGGTTGTATGTATTTTTAATGCCACATTTTTGTCCAAAAATTAAAAAAAATGTTAAGGGTGAACAACCCTTATCACTTAGGGGTTTGAAAAGTAGATAGTAGCTGATTCCCAGATCTACTAAACATGCATATAAAATTTGGTAAAAATCAGTAAAGCCGTTTTGGAGGAGTTAGGTAACTAACATTGTGACACGAGAATTTTCTGTAAATAAAGCTATTTTCTTTCCTCCCACAGCAAACTATAGAAGAATTCGCGACTCGTGTCGGACAGCAGGCCGTTGTGTTGGTGGCAACGCCCGGCAAACCCAACACCTCGTACAGAGTGTTTGGTGCTAAGCCACTGGAGGACGTGGTACGGAACCTTCGGTGCATGATCATGGAGGAATTGGAGAATGCGTTAGCTCAACAGGTAAGCATATATGATCAGTTGTAGGGATTGAGTCTGTTATATAAAAATTTAAAACAAAACTATAATGCGTTGGAAGCCAGACAGGGTAGCCAGAGAGAACAGATCGCCAAGTGTCACAATCCCTACATTCCTCTTCTTTCTCAACTAATTTGGTACTTACCTATATATTTCTTCCACTTAAATGAGGGGATTATTTATTTCAAATTGATGAAAATATTGAAACTGAAATATTTATTCACATATTATAATTTATCAGATCTTCCAAAATGACGTGTATATAAAATTTTAAATTGTATGTATGTAAGTTTGACCAAGAATTCCTCTCAAACTTTATGAAAATTTAACCTTCTTTTTCTATTGGCTTCCATTTATCTCAAAAGTAATCTCACAACAACCTGACATCAATTTAGGCAACAGTTTTATCTAAATAGTGGCTGTAGCTTAAAATATGAAGTTATGTGAAGTTGCAAGGAGTAGGGAACCATGCTGTCCCTTGACATACAAACTTTAAAGTCTCTATATTGTTATATTGTCTCTATATTGTCTTGTATTATAATATTGTGGTCAAAGCCTATAAGGCTTTCTGCAACAAGTTGCAAGTTATAATACCTCTGTTGAGGAACAGTATTATGTGCAACACTCGCGAATTCCACCTGCCACGAAAGATATTTTTTTTTATATGTGGCAGGTGATAAGCCCGTTGCCGTCTTATATGCCCAAGCCATCGATATAAATCGCAGAAAAGCCTTTGAAAAGTCCCATTGGTACGAGCCTACCCACGCGGTAATCGGTCTCACGACTGGGATTCCGATCACCTCTAACCGTGTAACGCGCACGTGTCACTGCGCCGCGGGAGGCCCCCCCGCAACAACATGACGAGCGCCAGTTCGGTCCGGGCGGCTGCCCGCAGGCGCCGCCGCCGCCGCAGGACGACCCGTCGCTGTTCGAGCTGCCGCCGCTCATCATCGACGGCATCCCCACGCCCGTCGAGAAGATGACGCAGGCGCAGCTGCGCGCCTTCATACCGCTCATGCTCAAGTACTCCATGGGTGAGTCCGATCCACCTCTACACACCGCTCCCACCTCTACACACCGCTCCCACCTCTACACACCACTCCCACCTCTACACACATCTACCTCTACACACCTCTCCACACCTCTATACACCGCTCCCACCTCTACACACCACTCCCACCTCTACACACATCTACCTCTACACACCTCCACACTCCGCCCCCACCTCTACACACCGCTCCCACCTCTACACACCGCTCCCACCTCTACACACCGCTCCCACCTCTACACCGCTCCCACCTCTACACACCTCTACACACCGCTCCCACCTCTACACCGCTCCCACCTCACACCGCTCCCACCTCTACACACCGCTCCCACCTCTACACCTCTCCACACCTCTACACCTCTCCACACCTCTACACACACCGCTCCCACCTCTACACACATCTACCTCTACACCTCTCCACACCTCTACACCTCTCCACAGCTCTACACTCCGCTCCCCCCTCTACACACCGCTCCCACCTCTACACACATCTCCAAGCTCTACACACATCTAACTCTACACACCTCTACACACCTCTACACCTCTCCACACCTCTACACACCTCTACACCGCTCCCACCTCTACACACATCTACCTCTACACACCTCTACACACCGTTCCCACCTCTACACATCTACCTCTACACACCGCCCCACCTCTACACACCTCTACACTGCGCCCCCACCTCTACACACATCTACCTCTACACCTCTCCACACCTCTACACACCTCTACACACTGCCCCACCTCTACACTCCGCACCCACCTCTACACACCGCTCCCACCTCACACACCTCTCCACACCTCTACACACCTCCACACCTCTACACATCTACGTCTACACACCTCTACACCTCTCCACACCTCTACACCTCTCCACACCTCTACACCTCTCCACACCTCTACACACCTCTACACACCGCCCCACCTCTACACACCTCTACACTCCGCCCCCACCTCTACACACCTCTACACATCTACCTCTACACACCTCTCCACCTCTACACACCTCCACACCTCTACACACCTCTACACTGCGCCCCCACCTCTACACCTGCACCCACCTCACACACCGCTCCCACCTCTACACACCGCTCCCACCTCTACACACCTCTACACACATCTCCAAGCTCTACACACATCTAACTCTACACACCTCTACACACCGCTCCCACCTCTACACACATCTACCTCTACACACCTCTCCACACCTCTACACCTGCACCCACCTCTACACCGCTCCACCTCTACACCTGCACCCACCTCTACACCTCTCCACACACCTCTACACCTCTCCACACACCTCTCCACAGCTCTACACTCCGCACCCACCTCTACACCTCTCCACACCTCTACACACATCTACGTCTACACACCTCTCCACACACCTCTACACATCTACCTCTACACCTCTCCACACCTCTACACACCGCTCCCACCTCTACACACATCTCCAACCTCTACACATCTACCTCTACACCTCTCCACCTCTACACACTGCTCCCACCTCTACCGCTCCCACCTCTACACCGCTCCCACCTCTACTCACCGCTCCCACCTCTACACACCGCTCCCACCTCTACACACCTCTACACACTGCTCCCACCTCTACACAATTGCCCCACCTCTACACACATCTAATTCTACACACCTCTCCACCTCTACACCGTTCCCACCTCTACACACACCGCTCCCACCTCTACACACACCGCTCCCACTCTACACACCTCTCTCCACACCTCTACACCTGCACCCACCTCTACACACCTCTCCACACCTCTACACCTCTCCACACACCTCTACACCGCTCCACCTCTACACACATCTCCAAGCTCTACACACATCTCCAAGCTCTACACATCTACCTCACACACCTCTCCACACCTCTACACACCTCCACACCTCTACACTGCGCCCCCACCTCTACACACTGCCCCACCTCTACACACTGCTCCCACCTCACACCGCTCCCACCTCTACACACCTCTCCACACCTCTACACACATCTACCTCTACACACCTCCACACCTCTACACACCTCTACACACTGCTCCCACCTCACACCGCTCCCACCCCACACACCGCTCCCACCTCACACCGCTCCCACTCTACACACATCTCCAACCTCTACACACCTCTCCACACCTCTATACACCGCTCCCACCCCACACACCGCTCCCACCTCTACACACCGCTCCCACCTCTACACACACCTCTCCACACCTCTACACCTCTCCACAGCTCTACACTCCGCACCCACCTCTACACATCTAACTCTACACACCTCTACACTCCGCTCCCACCTCTACACACCTCCACACCTCTACACACCGCCTCCCACCTCTACACCTGCACCCACCTCACACACCTCTCCACACCCCTACACACCTCTACACATCTCCAAGCTCTACACACATCTAACTCTACACACCTCTACACACCGCTCCCACCTCTACACCTCTACACACATCTACCTCTACACACCTCTCCACAGCTCTACACTCCGCTCCCCTCTACACACCGCTCCCACCTCTACACACCGCTCCCACCTCTACACACCTCACACACCTCTCCACCTCTACACATCTAACTCTACACACCTCTACACCTGCACCCACCTCTACACCTGCACCCACCCCACACACCGCTCCCACCCCACACACCGCTCCCACCTCACACACCTCTCCACACCTCTACACACCACTCCCACCTCTACACCTCTACACACCGCCCCACCTCTACACACCTCTACACACCGCTCCCACCTCTACACACCACTACCACCTGTACACACCGCTCCCACCTGTACAGACCTGTCCCACCTCTACACACCGCTCTCGCCTCTACACAACTCTTCACGACATCGTCATCATCATGCTGGACTGTAAAAGTCCATTAAAGGATATAGGCCTCATCCATTTTACCATATTAACCCTTTTTGGCAACGAGCTACTAATAACTAAAAATAAGCCTGCAATATGGAGATCGAACTCTGGTCTAACGACTCTAATTCCGATCACCCAACCACTCGGCTATCGTGACTTGAATATAATGCAGTAATCGATAAATTTATATACTTCAATTATATAATGAACTCTTGAATTTACGCGAATACTACACATTTAAAATAAAACGATTTTCTGATTTTATCCCGTTTTTTAATTAGTTTTCACAAACTATTTTTATTTCCCGACGTTTCGGGATGATAGAATTTTCGAATTCGATTTGATAGACATAACGTGACACTTGTCTCGTGCAGTGCGCGGCAAGCCGGGCTGGGGCCGGGAGTCGACGCGGCCGCCGTGGTGGCCCAAGGACCTGCCGTGGGCCAACGTGCGGATGGACGCGCGCTCCGAGGACGAGAAGCAAAAGGTGACGCACTTTGATACACATCATAAGAGTTGGAGAGTCACGATAGCCGAGTTGTTGGGTGGTCGGAATTTCGAGTCGAGAGAGACGAGTTCGATCCCCAGGCAGTAGGCAGTACCAATGAGTTTTTCACAAAAACTTGTGTACGAATTTCATCGTCGGCTCGGACATAAAGACGGCGACGGGCTCACCAACTGTCACGTTGTCCCGAAAATATCTTCGGTGGAAGGTGGATCGAAGGGACTTAATTGTCTAGACTAGACCTCCGTCTACCCCTGTATTGGGAATTGCGTGAAGAAGATAAGACTTCAATCCTTTTCCACACGTTTCATTGGAATGTGATAGGCCTAGGTATAAGTTTGAAAAAAAACTAACGACATAACCGTTCCTCGTGAATTAATCACTTTATCTCCTTTTTAATATCTTTATGCCATGATAGGAGGGAATCATGGGGTAGACAAAAGTCTGAACGGTTAATACTTTTTAGCTCAAAAAAAAATATCTTCACGCCATTCCCAATACAGGGGTAGACAGAGATCTAGTCTAGACAATTAAGTCCCTTCGACCCACCTTCTACCGAATATATTTTTGGGACAATGTGTCAGGTGGTGAGCCCGTCGACGTCTTTATGTCCAAGCCAACGATATAATTCGTACATAAGTTTTTGAAAAACCCATTGGTACGAGCCTGCCTGCTGGGGATCGAAGTTGGGTCTTTTGACTCGATGGTTCGACCACCCAACCACTCAGCTATTGTGTCTAACGTGATGTTTATACATATTATATAAATTATGTATAAGTTTGAAAAATATTAGCAACATAGGCGTTCTTCTTTGTGTTCAGAGAAGAATATCGAGAAGTAATCACATTATCTACTTTTTTGTATCTTTATGTATTTATGTATTATCGTGACGTCGGCAGATGTCGTGGACGCACGCGCTTCGGCAGATCGTGATCAACTGCTACAAGTACCACGGCCGCGAGGACCTGCTGCCCGCCTTCACCGAGGACGACGACAAGCCGCAGACGCAGCCCGTGAGTGCCGCGCACGCTCGCACGCACACGTGCAAGCACGCGCCCACGTGCACGCACACACACGCACACGTACAAGCACGCGCCCACCTACACGCACACACACGCACACGTACAAGCACGCGCCCACGTGCACGCGCACACACGCACACGTACAAGCACGCGCCCACGCACGCACACGTACGCGCACACACGCACGCACACACGCGCACGTACAAGCACGCGCCCACGTGCACGCACACACGCGCACACGCACACACACACACACGCACACGCACGTGCAAGCACGCGCCCACGTGCACGCACGCACACGCACACGTGCAAGCACGCCCACGTGCACGCACACGCACACGTGCAAGCACGCGCCCACGTACGCACACACACGCACACGTACAGCACGCGCCCACCCACACGCACACACACACGCACACGTACACGCGCGCACACACGCACACGTACAAGCACGCGCCCACGTACACGCACACACGCACACGTACACGCGCACACACGCACACGTACAAGCACGCGCCCACCTACACGCACACACACGCACACGTACACGCGCACACACGCACACGTACAAGACGCGCCCACGTGCACGCGCACACACACACACGCACACGTACACGCGCACACGCACACGTACAAGACGCGCCCACGTGCACGCACGCACACACACGCACACGTACAAGCACGCGCCCACGTGCACACACACACACACGCACACGCACACGCGCACACACGCACACGTACACGCGCGCACACGCACGTGCAAGCACGCGCCACCTACACGCACACGCACACGCGCACACGCGCACGTACAAGCACGCCCACGTGCACGCACACGCACACGTGCAAGCACGCGCCACGTGCACGCACGCACGTACAAGCACGCGCCCACCTACACGCACACACACGCACACGTACACGCGCACACACGCACACGTACAAGCACGCGCCCACGTGCACGCACACACACGCACACGTACAAGCACGCGCCCACGTGCACGCGCACACACGCACACGTACAAGCACGCGCCCACGCACGCACACACGCACACACGTACAAGCACGCGCCCACGCACGCACACGCACACGTACAAGCACGCGCCCACGCACGCACACACACGCACACGTACAAGACGCGCCCACGTGCACGCTCACACACGCACACGTACAAGCACGCGCCCACGTGCACGCACACACGCACACGTACAAGCATCGCGCCCACGTGCACGCACACACACACACGCACACGTACAAGACGCGCCCACGTGCACGCACACACGCACACGTGCACGCGCACACACGCACACGTACAAGCACGCGCCCACGTGCACGCACACACACGCACACGTACAAGCACGCGCCCACGTGCACGCACACACACGCACACGTACAAGCACGCGCCCACGTGCACGCGCACACACGCACACGTACACGCGCACACACGCACACGTACAAGCACGCGCCCACCTACACGCACACACACGCACACGTACAAGACGCGCCCACGTGCACGCACACACACGCACGTACACGCACACGCACGCGCACACACACACGCACACACACGCACACGTACACGCGCGCACACACGCACGTACGCGCACACGCACGCGCACACGCACGCACACACACGCACACGTACACGCGCACACACGCACACGCGCACACGCACGCGCACACGCGCACGTACAAGCACGCGCCCACGTACGCACACACACACGCACGTACGCGCACACGCACGCGCACACGCGCACGTACAAGCACGCCCACGTGCACGCACACGCACACGCACGCGCACACACGCACACGTACAAGCACGCGCCCACCTACACGCACACACACGCACACGTACACGCGCACACACGCACACGTACAAGCACGCGCCCACCTACACGCACACACACGCTCACGTACACGCACACACACGCTCACGTACACGCGCACACACGCACACGTACAAGCACGCGCCCACCTACACGCACACACACGCACACGTACACGCGCACACACGCACACGTACAAGCACGCGCCCACCTACACGCACACACACGCACACGTACACGCGCACACACGCACACGTACACGCCCAGCACCAACACCACGATAAATTTACATTTCCCAACTACGCCCACACGTGAACATGTCACAGCTCCATCGCTCCGCTATAAATTCCACCCACGCTTTCACTTCAGTCCATAAATACATACATTGATGGGACAATTTCACATACATCTCTCTGATCATTGCTCCGATCTAAAGCACTTGTGTTCTGGAATCAGAAAAATTGAAGGTACCAAAACTCCCAGGCACGAGAAAATGTGGAAAAAATGGCCGTCTAGTTATCGAACCTGGGACCACAGGAACTAGCGAAACCATGACAACCGGTGCTTGTATGTTATGAGCATGATGCAACGACAGCCCAGTAGACAGTTTTGGTCAGTAGACTGTTGTCTACTGGACTGTGTCATCGTCATTATTAACATAAAAAATGTCTTCATGATGTTCACAATACTAGTAAGTCTAGATCTCTATCCACACCAGAAGATATTGACCAAGCCAACGATATAATTCATACATCAGTTTTTAAAGAACCCATTGGTGCGAGCCTTGGCGATCCAAGTCGGGTCTCTTCACTTGAATTCTGATTCAAATCATCATCATTCATCGGCTATCATCAGTACATTTTTTAAAATTAATGTATTGTTATCGTTATGTTTTATAAGCGTTTTAATATATGTCTGTCTATATTCATAACAATGTAATAATATATTGTTTCCCTTTCCTCACGCCACATTCGGATTGCTGCTAACGGACTTGGTAACATTTTGTTTACTGACACGTCACTCGTCAACGAATCACGCAGATATCGGCGTGTATGCCGAACGCGAGCTCGAACTCATCGAGCGGCTCGTCGAGCGGAAACGCTCGGAACTCGAACCAACAGTCGGCGGTGTTGTCATCATCGCAAGTCTGCATTGATCAAATGACACTTGCCGATGTTGATGTGCGTCCATGCTCGAATCTAAATTACTTCTTGGTGTGCGTTGGGTTCGATTCCCGCACGGTACTGGTATATGAACCAGAAAATAATCCAAAAATGTGCAGTCGGTGTTTAGTTCTGCTATGTATAAATATGTATACAAGGCCACAAAAACGAAAACCCTAGATTTTCTTGCCAGTTCCTTCCATGAAAAGGTCTTGGTTTTGCTAGCCAGTGTAGTTTTAGGCATTTACAGCTTAAAATTAGTCTAAATTGAATAATAATTGAATTCCACAAAACACAAAAGTTAATACTTTTTTAAATACTGCTGTCTACCTATAAATCATTTGTTTCAATAACTTTATGTTGAATTAATTCTGTTTATACTATACATAGCAAAAGTTCTCGGCACTTACTCTTTTTTTCAACAATATTTTGGTTTGACATATAAAAACATATAACTTCAAATCAAGTACTTTTTATATGATTGGTAATGGTATAAAATTGTATGCGTTCACCAATATAACTCTAAAATATGCGTCCAGTATGGTGTGCTTCACATTGCGGAAAAAAATCACCACGACACTATAACAAAAGGTGTATGCACGTTTCCAGATGTCGCAGTACGCGCCGGCCGTGCTGCAGACCATCACGAATCCGGACGGCACGGTGTCACTGATACAGGTGGACCCCGGCAACTCCATCATCACGTTACCGGACGGCACCACCGCTCAAGTGGTCAGTGGGTTCAGTCCTACAAATATAAAAAAAAATAATTTCTAACTAACGAAATACATTCGCAAATGGTACTCGGTGAAAGAATATTTCATCATAACCTAAGAAATAAAAATAAAATATCTTCACGCAATTCCCAATGCAGGGGTAGACAGGGGTCTAGTCTAGACAATTAAGTCCCTTCGACCCACCTTCCACCGAAGATATTTTCGGGACGACGTGACAGGTGGCTAGCTCGTCGCAGTCTATGTCCCAGCCAACGATTTAATTTGTACATAGGTTTTTAGAAAATCCCATTGGTGGAGGATCGAACTCGGGTCTCTCGACTCGAAATTCCGACCACCCAACCACTCGGCTATCGTGACTTATATTACATTGATAACCAGAATACATACAAAGGCATTGCAACCTCAAATTACTTATTAATTACCGAACTACAAAGATATGTAGATAAGAACAACATCACATACGTTGATCTGATTCCAAAGTAAGCGTTTAAGCACTTGTAGTATGGAATCGGAAATAACAACGGTACCACAAACAACCAGATCCGAGAAAATGTAGAAAAAGTGTTTTTTCCATGTACCCAATCGGGTATCGAACCCGGGACCTCTGAGAAGGCTTACGCCACTCGTTCAGGTCGTCAAGAACTATCAAACTATGTTGCAATGCAATTTTACTTAGTGACAACTAGCGACGAATATGTAAACATTGTCCATTGAACACGGTATAATTAATATCTTGAGGAGATTCATTCAGCAGTGTATGAGCATTTTTACAGAAAAGTTTTGTGATTTCCACCAATGTGCTGGCAAAATGGTGTATTTTGCAATTAAAAAAATGCATGGACTGTTAAAAATATCTTCACGTCATTCCCAATATCTGGGGTAGAGAGTTTTAGACAATTTAGTCCTTTCGATCAACCTTTCACAGAAGACATTTATGGGACAACGTGATAGGTGGTGAGCCCGTCGCCCGTCTTTATGTCCAAGCCAACGATATAATTTTTACATAAGTTTTTTAAAAACCCATTGTCACGTTGTCTCGAAAATATCTTCACGTCATTCCCAATATCTGGGGTAGAGAGTTTTAGACAATTTAGTCCTTTCGATCAACCTTTCACAGAAGACATTTATGGGACAACGTGATAGGTGGTGAGCCCGTCGCCCGTCTTTATGTCCAAGCCAACGATATAATTTTTACATAAGTTTTTTAAAAACCCATTGTCACGTTGTCTCGAAAATATCTTCACGTCATTCCCAATATCTGGGGTAGAGAGTTTTAGACAATTTAGTCCTTTCGATCAACCTTTCACAGAAGACATTTATGGGACAACGTGATAGGTGGTGAGCCCGTCGCCCGTCTTTATGTCCAAGCCAACGATATAATTTTTACATAAGTTTTTTAAAAACCCATTGTCACGTTGTCTCGAAAATATTTTCGGTGGAAGGTGGGTCGAAGGGGCTTAATTGTCTAGACTAGACCTATGTCTACCCCAGTATTGAATAATGTGTGAAGATATTTATTTATTTATTTATTATTAGTACTGATTGACTGTCCACTATTATAAATGAGGGAAATAAATTACTTTGTAGAAAAATGCCTCGATATTACTTTATGTCTAGACCACTGTCTACCCAGTACTGGGCGTGGCGTGAAGAATATTTTTTTGTAATATTTGTATGGGTATTTGAGTGCGTCAGTAGTCATGCATACTGTTTCTGGTAGGGGTACGCCCAGTAGCCAGTAGTGCTAACGTGGTGGTTTGCACAGATCCACAGCGGCGAGGGCGGCGCCGGCGTGGTGCAGGCGCTGGAGGGCGAGGGCGCGGTGGCCGTGGACCTGAACGCGGTGGCTGAGGCCACGCTCAACCACGACGGCCAGATCATACTCACCGGGGAGGACGGCCACGGTCAGCCCACTGTCTCATATTTGCAATGCTCTGCTGGCAGTGGTGGTGGAGATGGCAGGTGGAGAATAGAAGTGACGGGCTCACCGTCTGCGGTTATTTCGGAGAATTCGGGTGTAAAGTGGGTCCAATATATTATAATAAGGGAATATATAATAATATTTTATAACCCAGATTATTTATTAGACTGCAGTAGTATTGGGAAGTGCATAAAGATGCATGGAAGTGTTACCTATGTGCGAAGCACTGGTGTTGTTCAGTGTACAACTGGCGGTCTTTCGGTCCGCAGGGTACCCGGTGTCGGTGTCCGGCGTGATCACGGTCCCGGTCTCGGCGTCCGTGTACCAGAGCATGGTGGCCTCCATGCAGCAGCAGGACGGCGTGTGCGTGGCGCCGCTCGTGCAGGTGCGCGCTGCTGCCCGCCCGCCCCCGCCACCGCTGCCATCCCCGCTCTCCCTGCCACTGCCACCACCCCTGCCACTGCCACCACCCCTGGCGCGCGCCGGCCACTGCCGCCGCGCGTCCCGCCTGCCCACCAAACCCAACGGCCTGTGCTGCCCGTGACTCGGAATGTGTTTGGTTTTGTTTGCCACAAAACTATGCTCCCCTAGTATTCGTTCCCTAGATATCGTTAAATGGCTTGTTGTTTCATGACACAAGTAGTATTAATTTTACCCATTTTCCAAAATATTCTATAAATGGGTTTAAAGAAATTCATTTAAATTATTACAAATTGTGTTCGAAAATTGAAAATTCATTGATTACTATAGTCCTCAAAATTGATATCCTAATTTCTTCTAAATATATAGATGCAAAACAAATCCCAATTAATGTTTTCATTACTTTTTCCACATTTTAGAATCAGTATTGATTTTTAAAAATAAAAATAAAACAGTGAATTAAGCCTTCCCAGCCAGTCCCATTAACGTGCCATTCAGTAATAATAAGTTGTGATATTTTTGTGTAGATGTATAGCTTGTGTGATATGTTGTTGTTTTTTTTATTAAATACTATTTGTAGTGGCCAGTGTAAAATTTTTGTTATGTCGCATGCTTGACGCACTGAAATATTTTTATCGTTATGTTGCAGTGGCATTTTAATGCAATTAAAAAAACTTAGGTACATAATTAATTTAGTTGTTTATTTGAGAAATTTATTTGCTTTAAAAAAACATTATCTTTTAGTTATAGTAATATTTAAAAAACCTATTTATGTTATTGAAGACATTATAAATAAATATCTTACAATCCCATCAGTATTGGTTCTATATTAAGAACTTCAAATGTTATTTTTAATATCATAGAGTTTAACCAAAGCATATTTCTTTTGCCAAAAATGATAAGGGTTTATTTTAATGCTAATTTTATTTCAATAGTTGATTACATCAAAATACAACACATTCCTTTATTTAATTCCTTTAAAATGTGTTCCATAATATAATATGTTCCATAACTTTTTATGTAAAATTTTTATTTTAAAATTGGAAGCAAATTGTCACAAGTCTACTGTCACATTGTTTAAATTATAGTAACCATAGACAAAAGTAAAACAATCCAAAATAAAAACCCAAAGAACTTATATTCTAATGTTTTGCAAATGTCTAATTAGCCTTTATCTATAATTATATTAGTCTTTATCTTCAAAGGTTTTTACACAGTCATACAATGTATGTGTGGGAGGATACATTTGCTAAGGTCATTGAACTGACTCTTATGACTAATAAACTCTAGAGACAAATGTTATATAGTCAAAGAAACAAAAACTGAGACATGAACAACTAATATTTTGGGGATGACCTTGAAAGGGTATTATTAAATAATAATAATATACATGTGATGTAAAACTGTATTAAATACACATATAGGTGTTTTACCTTCAACTTCATGTTTTCAATGAGTATTTAAAAAGAGTGATAGCATGGCTCCTGTACATTAAATGTAATGTGCGTTTTGGCATATGTGAAACTACTCTAACAATTCGAATAATATGTTATATTGAGGTAAAGTTACAAGTTTATCGAGATAGACGTTATCTCTGTGAAATTGTGTTAAATAAAAACAAAGATATTTAATTTGTTATTTATAAAAGTATTCTTCAATTATATATATATCTATTAATGCAAGCGTGGTGAGCTTGCTTGCTTGGCGTCAATAGATATTAATAAAACAAATATTCCCTTTTGATACTTTTACCAATTGATTAATAAAATTCGTGATATAAATTATTTGAATGATAAATTATTATGTTTGAGTGTTTGAAAATATTGTTTGTGACAGTTTGTTTGTATTGTGTCGCTTGAGAGCTCTATCGTGTAAGTGTTGCTTGAACTTAAGCTAATAGTTGAATTTTATTTTAAAATTGGAAGCAAATTGTCACAAGTCTACTGTCACATTGTTTAAATTATAGTAACCATAGACAAAAGTAAAACAATCCAAAATAAAAACCCAAAGAACGTATATTCTAATGTCGCATGCTTGACGCACTGAAATATTTTTATCGTTATGTTGCAGTGGCATTTTAATGCAGTTAAAAAAACTTAGGTACATAATTAATTTAGTTGTTTATTTGAGAAATTTATTTGCTTTAAAAAAACATTATCTTTTAGTTATAGTAATATTTAAAAAACCTATTTATGTTATTGAAGTCATTATAAATAAATACCTTACAATCCCATCAGTATTGGTTCTATATTAAGAACTTCAAATGTTATTTTTAATATCATAGAGTTTAACCAAAGCATATTTCTTTTGCCAAAATGATAAGGGTTTATTTTAATGCTAATTTTATTTCAATAGTTGATTACATCAAAATACAACACATTCCTTTATGTAATTCCTTTAAAATGTGTTCCATAATATAATATGTTCCATAACTTTTATGTAAAATTTTTATTTTAAAATTGGAAGCAAATTGTCACAAGTCTACTGTCACATTGTTTAAATTATAGTAACCATAGACAAAAGTAAAACAATCCAAAATAAAAACCCAAAGAACTTATATTCTAATGTTTTGCAAATGTCTAATTAGCCTTTATCTATAATTATATTAGTCTTTATCTTCAAAGGTTTTTACACAGTCATACAATGTATGTGTGGGAGGATACATTTGCTAAGGTCATTGAACTGACTCTTATGACTAATAAACTCTAGAGACAAATGTTATATAGTCAAAGAAACAAAAACTGAGACATGAACAACTAATATTTTGGGGATGACCTTGAAAGGGTATTATTAAATAATAATAATATACATGTGATGTAAAACTGTATTAAATACACATATAGGTGTTTTTACCTTCAACTTCATGTTTTCAATGAGTATTTAAAAAAAGAGTGATAGCATGGCTCCTGTACATTAAATGTAATGTGCGTTTTGGCATATGTGAAACTACTCTAACAATTCGAATAATATGTTATATTGAGGTAAAGTTACAAGTTTATCGAGATAGACGTTATCTCTGTGAAATTGTGTTAAATAAAAACAAAGATATTTAATTTGTTATTTATAAAAGTATTCTTCAATTATATATATATCTATTAATGCAAGCGTGGTGAGCTTGCTTGCTTGGCGTCAATAGATATTAATAAAACAAATATTCCCTTTTGATACTTTACCAATTGATTAATAAAATTCGTGATATAAATTATTTGAATGATAAATTATTATGTTTGAGTGTTTGAAAATATTGTTTGTGACAGTTTGCTTCGTATTGTGTGTCGCTTGAGAGCTCTATCGTGTAAGTGTTGCTTGAACTTAAGCTAATAGTTGAATTTTATTTTAATAATTGTATTATTATGTTGTTTGACAAGTTTTTTTTTATTTTAAAATACAGTTGAGTGTTTTTTTGCTTGATTTTTATCCATTAGTTTTATTATGATTTGAGTTGTGTGTGTGATGTTGGTGTGGCTTATGTTTTTAAACGAAAATTACAAAGTACATTTTAGTTGAGATAGCGACGAGGATTCAGATAGTACTAGATGCTTTAGTTTACAAAGTTGTACTATGCCTAAATGCTTTCACGTTTGCTGCATTAACAAAATTTTAACGTTTCTCCTGTATCATTTTACTTATCTTCGTTTCTCTGGAATGATATAATATTGACAGCAATTTTCCACAAGCAGTCAATAGATAGTTATTGCTCTGTTCAATTTATTAATTATAATCAAAGTTCAGTGAAGGACATTCCACTGTAGGTAATTTCTATGAGTAGGCTTTGCCATAATCGCCACGCTTAGCAAACGGATTGGCGATCGCAATACCAGATACATCACAACTTCATCTGTCGGTAGACAAAGTTTTCAAGGCTTGCTTTAGCCGCTTCTTATGACATCTATGGAAAGAAAGAAAACGTCAAATTTTAATTTGACGTATAATTATAATTTTATTATTAATAATGAAGTCACGATAGCCGAGTTGTTGGGTGGTCGTAATTTCGAGTCGAGGGTCCCGAGTTCGATCCCCAGGTGGCAGTACCATAAGTTTTTCAAAAACTTATGTACGAATTTCATTGTTGGCTTGGACATAAAGACGGCGACGGGTTCACCACCTGTCACGTTGTCCCGAAAATATCTTCGGTGGAAAGTGGGTCAAAGGGTTGTCTTTGAATTGTCTAGACTTGATCTCTGTCTATCCCTGTATTGGGAATTGCGTGAAGATATTTATTTTTATTATTAATAATCTTTGAACTAGTAGTCTAGGATTAATTAGAAATCTTATGTCGATATTGCAGGATAATTTTACTAAAATATTATTACTATATTAATAAAAATATTAATATTATATTTAGAGATATCATGGAACGAAATCAAGTCCTATCTGAGTACCTTGTCTCTTGTAGTCCTAGTATTACCTAAATAATTGTTTAGAATTGTTTTAATTGTTTCTATCACATGAAATAGCAAATTGCACGTTAAAGTTGTGTTTTTGTTACATCGCATAAATAAATGTGTGAATGTTTGTCCGTTCGTTTTATTTGCCTCGTGCACAATCTACACCTGCTGCCGATGTTTGCTTGCATGTGAAGGTGTGTATTGAATTTTGTTTTTATACTTAATTGCATTTATTATTATATTGAGGTGAGTTAGTTGCACATTGGGGTTATAGGTTTTTTTTTGAAGCTTGATTTTAGAACTTTAATACAATTTAACAATTTTGATTCTTGTCTTTGGGTACATTAAAAATTACGTATCAAAATATTTTGTGTATTTTTTTGGGAAATTGTGACGCTACTGTCTTGATTGAAACAAAGTAGTGAGCCAGAAATACTTTCTTGTATGGATATGCAAAGCGGAAAACCGCCCAATTCCTGAAAGAAACTTCAACTAGTAACTAATTTCTATCAGATATTGAAGTTCATTTTGACAAATTCTCACACAGGAGATATTCATATGAATCCTGTTTTTTTTTTCTTCATCATTCTGAAGTATGAGCTGATGTTATGTGATTCCCTGTGTCCATGTGCCCAAGCAGCGGGATTTAGTAGGATTGTGTTTATTTTATTGTATCTTTACGCAATTTCCCATACTTGGGTGGGCAGAGGTCTAGACAACGTTCTTTCGACATCGGCCCACATTTCACCGAAGCATATTTGGGACAACGTGACAGGTGGTGAGACTATCGCCGGCATAACCTATGCTTACCGCAAACATTCATATTGATCAAATATAAACTGGTAGAGTCACTATCACGTCGGCTACTGTGTGGTGGAACGGTGGTATTGAGCCGTCGAAGAGGGTACTGGTTAGAGAAGGAAGGGGGAGGGGAGCTGCCGTTTTGGAGCAGAACTAGAGGAAACAGCGAAGAAGGTAACGGTTAGAGAAGGAAGGGGGGGAGCTTCTGTTTTGGAGCAGAACTAGAGGAAAGTGCGCCTGGGGTGGTGTAAGGGTGGGGGGGTGAGCTCCATGTCGGCCGGCTGCTGAGGGTCTGAGGGCTCCCGTGCGCAGGTGGAGCAGAACGGCGAGACGCTGGAGGCGATCTCGATGGGCGGCGGCGTGGCGCAGGTGATGCTGCAGGGCGGCGGCGAGGCGCAGGTGCTGCAGGTGCTCAGCCTCAAGGACGCCTCCGTGCTCACCAAGGCCATGGTACGGACAGCCGGCACCCGCCCGTCACTCCTACTGACCTGAACTCATTACACGCTACGCGAAAACATACGCAGTATTGGAATAATATAATGAAAATAGGAATACTGGTAATGTTATTCGGCATTGCTAGTATCCTTTTAAAAAATAATCTTTGACGACAGGTACACACCTGTTTACAAGGTGTCGCCATCCGGGTTCGATTCCCGGTCTGGTCAATGGGGAAAACACTTTTTCTAAGTTTCTCGGGTCTTTATGTGCCTTCGTTGGTTACAATTCAATAACAAGTGCTATAGTTGCTTACATTTTTTTTTTTTATAGAAAAGGGAAGCAAACGAGCCGGTGGCTCACTTGATGGTAAGTGATTACCGCCGCCCATGAAATCCTGCAATACCAGAGGCATAGCAGATGCGTTTCCGGCCTTTAAATTAAATTAAAATCTTTAAAATAAATTGCTTACGCGGGGATCGGAGCAATGTATGTGATGTTGTCCCTAATGTTAAGTAATTAAAACTATCAGGGAAAGTTGTAATATTAGGCAGGCTTTGTATACTCGTATGTATGAACATTGAAATAAAAAATTAGATGCTGATATATTGTACGAGAGGCTCAACTTTTTTCGTTATATTATGATAGATGCAGTTCAGGTTTTAAATAAATGTCGTAGTCTGGACAATTTAATTCTTACGTGCTTACGACCCACACTACACCAGATTTATTGATTATTGTTCTTTATAACGTGACAAGTGGTTAGTGGTGGGCAAATCTGCACTGCATCTATCATAATATAGGACGAAAAAAGTTGAGCCTCTCGTACGAAAACAATACTAATCGTACTTAAGTTTCTAGAACTCATTGGTATCAAAAATTCTTCTAGACGCGTCAAACTCGGGACTCTTGATTCCAATTCCGACCATGCAACCACTCTGCGATCGTTATCTGCACTTTTACTGGTCACCTACTCCCTAAAATGAATTAAGCCTCGATGAGAGAAAAGGTCTTTGAAAAAGAGTAACGAGTACTAAATTGTTACTCTAATAATAATGATGATACGTTTTTTCTTAAACACTTCTACCGAGTGTGAACTACACACGCGTTTTATTTCATGTTATATTTTAAATTATGTGATACAGACCACTTCCGTGGACGAGTGGTGGTCACAACGGTTTTTAAGGTATCGCTAGCTTTGAGCTCCCGGATTCGATTCTCGGATGGGACAATGTAGAAAACCACTTTTCTTCTATTATCTCGGGTCTGAGTGTTTGTGGTGTCTTCATGGTTTCCGATTCCATAACACACGTGCTTTAGATCAAAGCAATTTATGTGATGTAGACTTTATGTACGTATTTATTTCTGTCTGAATATTTATCTCTGGTTTTTAGCCGCATTTTGAGATACACAAAGCAAGAAATCGGTCGCAGATACTTAAGCCCTATATGTAAAAAAATATATTTTTATATCACTGTGTACTAAAATTTAAAAAATATGTATATAAAAATATCTTCACGCAATTCCCAATAAAGGGGTAGACAGAGGTCTAGTCTAGACATTTAAGTGCCTTCGACCCACCTTCCACCGAAGATATTTTCGGGACAACGTGACAGGTGGTGAGCCCGTCGCCGTCTTTCTGTCCAAGCCAACGATGTAATTCGTACAAAGGTTTTTAGAAAAACCCATTGGTACGGCCACTTGTGGATCTAATTCGGGTCTCTTGACTCGAAATTCCGACCACCCAACCACTCGGCTATTGTGACTTCTATATATAAACAAATATATAAACAAATATATATATATATATATATATATATATATATATATATATATATATATATATATATATATATATATATATATATATATATATATATATATATATATATATATATATATATATATATATATATATATATATATATGTATATATATATATATATATAATATATACGTATATTTGTTTATTATCAACAGCAGCAGGTGAAGGCGGAGCGCGAATCCGTGGTGACGGACTCCTAGCTGCTGTCGCTGGTGTCGCCCGGCGCGCTGCTGGAGGAGCGCGCCTAGCGACGCGCCGCCGCCGCGGATTTCGCGCCATTCGCCGCAGCCGACGCGCCGTACTACTGAGTCACGCGCACGGCCACCGCGGCAGACTGCACTCGGCGCGCATGCGCATTCACAGCGTGCGCACACTGAACGCGCGTGACTAGTTTTATAAAGCGAGCATTTTACTCGTCAACAATGCGATAAGTAACGTGGTGACGTGCTCGCGGAAACGCTTTATTAAGCTATGTTCAGAATTTAAATAATCGTTCCATCGGCTAATGTTGCCATAACGCTATTGGTAACTTTTTTAAAACAATTCGAATTACGGTTAAAAGGTAAAATTCAGATGAGGAAGTGAAACGCTGGCGTTCTCTATGGTTGCTTCGGGTTTTCGCGTTACATCTGACAAATGTGTCCTACATCGTAGTTAATAAATCCATAATTTACTCGTTTCTAAGCAATGAATTTTTGTAGTTGCCATTTTTATAATAGGAACCATAACCGTCTTTTTAGACTATTTAATTAAGTTATTGTTTATACATAATATAGCAAAGGATTATGTTTTATTGATTTAGCAAATCAGGACCTTTGATTAGATAGCAGAAGATGTATTTACACTGCGTAGAGGTTCCTACAGTTTCTTTTATCTTATAACTGTTGAACATATCAAGTAAGTTAGTTCGAAAGTATACACATTGATTTTTTCATGGTTCTGGAAATTCAGATTGGAAGGGAGTAATAAATTTGTTAAATTGTCGCCTTATAGATAAGTAAGTTCAAAGCTTTGGTGCATACAACAAACGCCCATTAAAAGTCCACTGCAGATATGGCCTCCCGTAAGAGGGGTTTTATCATATAAACACATCGCTTGGCAAACTCCTTGCACCTTAGTAACTGCGGCCCGTCACTGCTGAATTTTGATTCCATTTTAAAGACGTTTAATTTGGTTAACACGAGAAGAGGGGTTGGTATGTTCTTACGCCGATTCCACGTGCAAGCAAATAAAAACTTTGTTATTTTCACTTAGCTTCTTCTTAAAAGCCTTTCAAATGTTCAGAACTAAACCTGTCCTGTCTTTTTAAGTATTATTATTTGTTAAAAAGTTATGGGCCGTCTTGAGTTTTACCTACGTCACGTAATATACACGTACAATCACGTTTATGTAAAGATTTTCATAAAATTGTATTATTTGTACTACTAATGAGCACCGATTTCCTTTCCGAAGACAATTCAGAATTCATAAATTATAAAGTTTAAAACAAAAATTTCTCTACACCCATTTATTTCGTTCCCAGAACTATGTAAATTTCATTCTGTATAATAGTGTGTTGCCATGCTTACCGTTAAATAGAGAATTAAATATCTATACATATTTAGAAATCATTGGAACTCTAAACAGGAATCTCTGTACGCAAATGCAATATTAAGGCCCTAAATTTGTGCAATATTTTTTTTTATTGAAATTAAAGATATTTATTTTTACACATTGCTTAATACCAGCTTTCAGGTATTATGACGTAGATGTCCCTACGAAGCAAATATTTATAAAGTAACTTACATTCCTTTAAATTATAATTAAATTAAGTGTGTTGTTGATATATTTGTTGTTTGTTTAATTTATTCGGTATTTTATTTGTTGTGTCTACTATTCTAGTCTACTCCAGTCATAGCGAATCTTTCTAGTCTACAAATGGTATAAAAACTGAATGATGTGAAAATGCGATGTGAAGTGCGATGAGGTGTATTTAGAGATTTACAAATTTTGTGTAATTAAACTTTTGTATAAAATAGTGTCACGATTAGATAATTAATTATAATTAATATACGTCTGCTGTAAAAAGTTTGGCAGTAGAAATTACATTTCCGCGCAGGGTTACCATAATTACTAATATAGTTAAGAGTTTAGAAGACTGGAAGATCACTAGGCGATTCAATTATTTTTGTTATGTTATTTTTTACAAGCCTAGGATGATTCAAAATTAATCATTCCGAAAATGGTTTGAAAATCGTCCAAAAGTTTTCTGAACCCTGAAAAAAAAACAATTTCAATCAACTCTGCGGATGGCAGCAATCGCAACTAGCCGTGGCTCGATTTAAACTTATAATAAATGAGGTAAATAACGTCTCTCTATCTTGTATAAATATATTTATCTCGAACGTGTCACCTTCCTTATTCTCGTTAGCTATGAGATGATCCTGGACCATTTGCTTAATAAACAGTATTTTTAACGCTGCACTACTTACTATCCGTGGCCTACATGAAATTTCTGATGTGATCCTTTTCGTCTTCCAGAATGTGAATTGTTTGGATCTACGAAATACTTATAGAATGAAATTTTTTTTTACGTCAACGTGCTTAAAAGTGTTTGCTTTACACTTGAATATATACATGTCTACGTAAGAAGAATATATATTATTGGCAGAAACTTTATGAAGTATAACAACTTATATCACTAAATATCCAAATTAGGTGACAAAGTTTTAAAGAGCACAAGAAATATCACCTAGTTATTTTCCAGTCCAAATGTTCATGGCGTATAAGTTTTCTTTGCCGTACAAAGCATCTAGCTCCTAACAAGTGCCAGATATTGGCTTTAATGGTAATTTCCAAAAATTCACGTTAAAATTAACTAAAAAATTATATTCTTGCCTAGTCATTAAGGTAGTCTTCATAGAAAAGTACAAAGTGAGATATGTAAGCTCCGAATGTATTTATATGTATTACAAAAGACACTTGTAAAAACTTATGATTATTTATTGTTTAATTTCAAATGTTGTGTTCAGTTTATATTTTATGTGTACTAATTTATTTTTACCACCAAAGAAGTCATTGTGTTCTGTGTCTTACGAATAAAATGAATAAAGCACAATTTTGTTATTAAGTACAATAATTTGTGATTGTAAATAAGTGGTATGACTGTGTGAATATTGCAATCATTAAAGTATTTACGTACAGAGTGGATTCATTTCAACCCCTGAAGCAGTGAAGGAATTGTATTCGTTGTATTGATTATGATTTTATTTTAAGTTATCCCGACGTTGGAAGGAGTACAACTAATCTCGATATATATATATATATATATATATATATATATATATATATATATATATATAGGAGTACAACTAATCTCGATATATATATATATATATATATATATATATATATATATATATATATATATATATATATATATATATATATATATATATATATATATATATATATATATATTGTTAGAGATATTGTTATAGTCGTGTTCATAGCGATATATCATAACATACATCATACATCATAGCGAAAAACTAGTAACTTCAGAATGTTACTAGTGCATTTGGGGGTCATTGTAGAAGCGTGCCCGTCGCGACCCCTTTCAGGGCCAGCCCTTTTCAGGGCTGCAATTCTACTCAGCTGCGCACCCATGCCAACGAGGGTTAGGGCGTCCCCCCAAGGCGACACCAGTTCGTCCCCGTTGGTGTGGACACACACACACACGGCACGGCGGAAGGTGGAGGACGGAGTGCAGAGTTGGCACGTGGAATGTTAGAGGAGGCATGAGAGATAACACGAATGAGTTGATCTAAATAATGAAAGAAAGAGAACAACATGTCGTGTGTTTGTCGGAGACCAAACGGAAGGGCAGTGGTACTGAAGAGCTCCCAGGCGGGGCGTTAGCTCTATGGTCCGGAGTCCCGGAGAGCGAGAGCGCCTGCCAGGGAGTGGGGGTGCTGCTGTCGTCTGGGTTGGTCGATGTTATGACTGAATAATAGGCTGTGAACTCAAGACTTCTTTGGGTTCGCTTTAAATTAGAACTGAAGAAGTTATTCCTTTTGGCTGTTTATGCGCCGGTAGCTTCGTCGTCCAGGGCTGAGCTGGAGGAGTTTTGGGAGAATGTAAGAGAAGTTCAAGATTTGGTTAAGGGAAACGAAAGAATTGTTGTATGTGGTGATTTGAATGGATGGGTTGGTACCGCTCGGCCAGGCTACGAGTCGGTGTTTGGAATGTTTGGTGATAAAAGGGTTAACGATGCTGGCAAGCTTATACTGGCTGTATGCAAGGAAAAGGGTCTTCTTGTGACAAATACTATGTTTAGTCACAAGAAAATCCATATGTATACTAGAAAAAGAGAGAATGAGAGAAGTATGATCGATTTGTTCCTGGTGGTTGACCGACTGCGAAATCAGGTGATGGATGCGCGAGTGTTCAAGAGGTGCTGACCTGGGAACGGATCACTATCTAGTGATTACTATTTAGGGATCTGTTCGCGGGTTGGCGCCACCGGACGGCGATACCAGAACCATAGTCGGTCGGTAGAATCCGAAGCTGGAACCTTCAGGAAGCGGACACTAGGGATAAATATCAAGCAAGGGTAGCCGAAATACTTGACATCATCGATGTCAGGAAAGAATGTGTGGACGAAATATGGCAGAGCCTTAGGGATGGAATGGTTTGTGCAGCGGAAGACGTGTGTGGAACTGTGAAAAGAGGTAGTAGTAAAAAGAGTGATGCATGGTGGAATAACGAAGTGAAAGAAACAGTTAAAATGAAGAAGAAAGCATGGTTAGACTACTTGGCCTCTAGTAATAATAAGGATATGAGAGAGAAGATGAAAGAAAGATATAAGCTGCAGAAAGTTCACACGAAAGCATTGATTGAGAAAGTGCGTGAAAGGAGTAGAATGGAAGCGGACGAAAGGTTGTCGTACAACTTCAAGGAGAACTCCAAACTCTTCTGGAAAGAGGTTTGAAAGACCCGGAGTGGTGCGACAGCCTTAAGAATGAACAAAGTGCTTTCGAGAACCAATGACATCCTCTCGTCGTCGTCGTCGGACGTCATGCAGCGATGGAGCGAATTTTATAGAGAGATGTATGCGTGTGATGATCTTAGTGAGGGATCCGGGGTAACGCAGTGACTGGTACGCCAGACTCGGACCTCGATAACACTGAGGTCATCAGTATGAAAGAGATTGAATGTGCGATTCGAAGTTGTAAGGCTGAAATGTGGTAAGGCTGCGGGACAAGACAGAGGCACTGCTGAAATGGTCAATTATGGTGGGCGTCGCGTCTGGGACAGCTTTCATCTGCTGTGAAATTTGTGCTGGCGGAAGGGGGCTGTCCCGGATGATTAGCGATCATTGTGCCTTTATATAAAGGTAAAGGTTCACATTATGACTGCGGGTGCTATCGGGCGATCAGCTTGACCAGTTTAGCAAGTAAAGTTTACTCGAAGGTTTTGATACGTAGAATGCAAGAGAAATCGGAAAGATTTCTATGGGAGGCACAATGCGGATTTAGACCTGGAAGAGGATGCACGGATCAAATGTTTTCTCTCCGCTTGATCACGGAGAAGCTTCTGGCTGCTAACCAGACGATTTTCTGTGGTTTTGTGGATCTTGAGAAAGCATTTGATAAGGTTGTAAGGAAGAGAATGTGGGAACTGTTGCCGGGGTATGGTGTGGATGGTCGATTGCTAAGGGCTGTGCAGTCACTTTACTGCGACTGTAAAGCCTGTGTGCGGGTAGGGCATGACCTGTCACCCATGTTTAGCGTCCAATCGGGCGTAAAACAGGGTTGTGTCATGTCTTCCTTGCTGTTCATACTGTATCTCGACAGCTGTTTACAGAAGCTGAAAGATAGTTGGGTGTGAAATTGGGTGACATTAAAGTAAATTGTCTGCTGTATGCTGATGATGCAGTGCTTATTGCACCATCAGAGGCAGAACTGCATACATTAGTCACGTGTATGAAAGAAGAATGTGAAATTAAAGGTCTCCGTTTGAATGCTAATAAAACTAAGGTTCTGGTATTTGAAAGGGACAAAAAAAGAACGAAGTGTGAAATATGGGTAAATCAGGAATGTCTAGAACAGGTGACTGAAATTGTATACTTGAGGAGTACGTTAAGCCGGGATGGAAGATGTGATGTAGATGTGGACAGGCGTGTCGCTGCCGGGAACAAAGTCAATGGTGCCCTGACTGCGTTAATCAAAAGGCAAGGCGTAGTGAAAAGTGCACGCCTTGCAATACATAACGCAGTGTTGGTACCGACTTTGTTATATGGCAGCGAAACCTGGGTATGCCAGAAGAAGCATAAAAGCAGGTTGAATGCAGTGGAGATGCGATCTCTTCGTAAAATGTGCGACCTTACCATAGCCGACCGAAAGCGAAACGAAGAGGTTCGGAATATGGCAGGGTTGAAAGATGACCTTGTCACAAAAATTGATAATGGCGTGCTTCGATGGTTTGGGCACGATGAGCGAATGAGTGAAGACCGAATGAATGAATGAAGAAAATATATAGCGCAAAAGTTAACATTAAAAGGGGTCGAGGTATACCGAGACTATCTTTCGAAGACCATGTGAGCAAATTGCTCGAAGAGGTGAGGGTCAAGAGTACTCGGATACCTCGACGTGTATGTATGAAGAAGATGATGAATCTGAAATAAGCTAAAAAGGTATATAGGGACCGTGACACTTGGCGATCTGTTCTCTCTGACTACCCCGTCAGGGATTGTGCGTGAAGATAAGTAAGTAAGTTACTAGTACATTTAACTTGAACCAAGCAATAATAATATCTTCGGTGGAAGGTGGGTCAAAGGGACTTTATTGTCTAGACTAGGCCCCTATCTACCCCTGTATTGGGAAGTGCGTGAAGATTTTTTTTTTGTTATTGCTTGGTTTTCCGATATCAGTGAAAGACTACATCGATTCGGATGAATTTTGGTATGAATTAATACCTTGGAATACGGTTATGCAACTCACGATAGTCGAGTGGTTGGGTGGTCGAAATTCGTGTCAAAAGACCCGAATTCGATCATCAGGTGGCCGGCTGGTACCAATGGATTTTGTGATTGAGTGGATTGATTGGGTGGTCGTAATTCGAATCGAGAGACCCGAGATCGATCCCCAGGTGGCAGGCTCATACCAATGGGTTTTTCAGAAACTTATGTACGAATTATATAGTTGGTCGCTTACACATTACAACGGCGACGGGCTCACCACCTGTCAAGTTGTCCCAAAAATATCTTCAGTAGAAAGTGAGTCGAAACGATTTAATTGTCTAGACCTCTGTCTACCCCTGTATTGGGAATGGAATACGGTTAAAGTTACGTTTATGCTTTCAGTGGTGGGAAAGTTGGCGTACCATCAAGTATTCATACGCATACATAACGGCCTGTTATAGAACATTGCTGGATATTGGCATCTCCCGTGGGAGTGTTTGCCATAATCGCCACGCTCGGCAAGCGGATTGGCGATCGCAGTACCAGACACATTTCAACTTCGACGCCACAGCCCGTCTCCGGTCTGCTTATTTTGATCTAGTATTTTTTCGAAATGGTTTTCCCGCCATCTGTCGGTAGCCATTGTTACTTCTATTAGTCGCCTCATATGACATCAACGAGAAGTAACGGGTTGCTATTAGTCAATATAGCAACCCGTTACTTCTCGTGGCCAATACCACAACGGCGACAAGTTTATTTTTTACTAAATATATTTAGCAAGTACTCCCTGTTCGCTTCTTTCTCTACTGAGACTTCTCTGCTTATCCAAACCTGCATATCCTTATATGCAGGTTAGGTTCCTCGCACATGTCTATTCAGCCAATAATCAGCTGTTCACCCATTGTTGTATTTCAGTTCAATACTAAAACCTAATTTAATAATTACATGATGTAAATTAATCAACATTATGTTCTGAGAAATAAACGAAAAATATTTTTTGCACGCATGTCGAATGAAATGTAGAATATATAATCCGTCCATAATATAGCTTTTTAAAACAAAATTAGCTTGTGTAAAGTTTACAACATTCTTATACTCTTATGGGTGCAAATCAATGCCTTTGTCTTCACGCCATTTCCGCCATACAGGGGTAGACAGAGGTCTAGTCTAGACAATCAAGTCCCTTCAACTCATCTTCCACCGAAGATATTTCGGGACAACGTGACAGGTGGTGAGCCCGTCGCCGTCTCTATGGCCAAACCAACAATATGAATTGTACATAGATTTTTGAAAAAACCCATTGGTACTGCCACCTGGGGATCGAACTCGGATCGAAATGCCTTTGTCAATTAACTTATTAAATTGAAATTGTTGGCAGATGTTCATGAGTACTGTTTATCGCAACAATTCAATACGTAAGCTCATGGTGAAAACGTATAAGATTTTACATTTGTAACATTTGTAATGCATATAAATTTACAAATTTACATTTGTTGATTTTTTTAATTTTTCATTTATTTTATAAGATTTAACACTGTTGAATAAACTTTTCATGAATTCTCTTGAAACAATATAGTTTCAATGACCCTAACCCAACTTTTTGTAATGTTAACCGTTTTTTTTAATATTGACAGATTTAAACCCATTCAACCCATGACTTCCAATCCAATCTAAGATCAATCAGATACAATTAATTTCAAAAATAGCACATTTCAACAAGTCCTAAAAAATATCTTTAGTTAAAATTATGTAAAATAAATACCCATTCATGCATTAACATTTATTAAAATTATCTTTGGTACATGGAAAAATCTTGAAATCAAAAATTGAGTTTTTAGTTTTTTGGGCTGGTTAATTATATAAATAAATAAATAGCCTAAAATATATCATGATAAAAATGATGTTGTTTCCAGAAATAAATTAAAAAAATCCTATACTAAGTTTATAGAATTCAAGATAAAAAGAAGGTACAAAAAAAATACTAGTAGTAACCAAAAACGCTACCATTGTCACCACATGTTTTATAATAGCATGGTATGCAGGATAAATTACTTTTTTCTATATAAATGAAACAATATGGATGTTCTTCTAATGTTTAATACATTAAATAAAAGCTGGTCGATTTTTATATGATGAACGTAACAAAAGCATTGGTAGATGCGCTTCGCACAATTCAATAAAATAGAGTCGACAACAAAACTATTATACACATTCTTCTACAGCTTAACTTGATTAATTCTGATGCTAGTAGTCTTACACCTCATAGACGCTTTTCAAAGCTAATTCTGGTTTGTCATAACCGAGTTCCTCAGGTGTCTCGATGCCGAGTTCTGTGAGTGTTGGTTTAATTTCTTGAATAATGTATGGGTAGATTTCGTTTACTTTGTTTCCACATTTCTCCTTGCAGGCCTCAATGAACCTAACTGCAAGAGCATAATCATTCACTCTTCTGCAAGCATGGAGTGCAGCTTTAATGATCCTTGGGTCAGGGACAAGGTCCATACCACACAGATCATTCATACCCTGACGAATTTCCCAGCCATCAATGTCTTTTCTATTGAAAAACGATTCGTACCTAGAAATTTAAACTAAGTTTACATTTAAATTTAAAAATTATAACATAGTTAAAGACCTAATAAATATGTGACGATTAACGTAACAAAATAAATCGATTATGACATATTAGAGGCATGACCAAATTATTTAGGTAGGAAACTGGCAAATTGTTGTAGATTTTTTTAATTCATCGTATAGATTATATATATAAAAATCAATAAACGATACAGAACTACTGATAATATAAATTGCAATTACATAACGTCAAAGTTTCGGAACTAACCTGCTATCGAATTCTTCGTCGGATTCAACTGGGCCACCGTGGGACCTCCTTACTTGGACTGCAGCCGTGGCCCTGACTGTTGGGACCAAGGATCTTTTCAGCACTTGTACCAGGGTTCCTGATGCTGATTTCAACATTTTATCTGATGATAGTGATACAGGTCTTCAAGAATAACAAATGGCTACCGACTACGACATCCGACAATCATAGATTAAATTAGGTTTTCTATACTCTTTGGATCAAATCTATACTTTATTAATTTAATAAAAAGTATTGACATTCGGGTACTGCAATCATAGATTTTTTACCGAAAGCCTAGTAGCCAGTGCGAGAAGTATTAAATGTACGATACTTAATACTTCGCGCACTTTTGTTCATAATTTAGACTGAATTAAATCTTTCGGTCCTTACCACGACATGTTACCGTGGTTATATTTCCGACCGTCCGTATAACACTACTTAGTTTCGATACTATGCATCATGACCCTTAACTGTATTCCATTTCTTTGGAATGTTAAGCGGATTTGGAGTGATTTATGCTTATACAATTTAAGTCTGATTCATAACCTGGTTCGAAAAAAAACTATCAACTAAATTCAATCCCACAAACTTTATTTTATATGTATGTTCATGTGTATGTACCTCTTCACACTATAATTTGATTTGGTATTCTTGAACAATGTAATTTTGATCTCTTGTCATCTTTAGAACCCATTACTGAACTTGCGGGAGTTGTCCTACACGATGTTTGTTACTTAGAATCTTTTTTTCTCCGAAGGCTGTCCGTTCTACGAGCTATCTATGTGGACAGCCTTCCTTCCCTTTTTCCGTGGAGAAAAACTCAAATGTCCCTGAAAGTGACCCAATGAATACCATCTTAAAACTACGTTTTCCACTATTCGCCCTGTGGCCTATACAGCATCTTTCTTTGCTTTCTGCTCCTTGAGTCTATATAATTTTAATTACCGTAGACCAAAGAGTACGTAATATACAAGTACAAAGTAGTTTTTATATGATACTAAAAATATTTTTACTTATTTAAACTTTTCAGTTACCTAATACATCACCTGATTGCATATCTACAAAAGAGGAGTGTTTTGTAAGACGCAATTGAAATTGAGCATGAAAGAAATCTCTATGGCTATGGCAAAGTACTATGATTGAAACCAACTGGTTCAGAGTGGATTTACAAAATTTTTTTTTGCTTCCTGTATTTCATTTCGTATTCAACAGTGGACTAAAATAGACTAATCTAAATTTGCCTTAATCACTTCCAAACTGTATGCAGTAATCTAGTATTCTTTTAACCAAAAGAAAATAGATAAAAATAAAGTTTATATTATTAAATAAAATAAATATCTTTACGCAATTCCCAATACAGGGATAGACAGAGGTTTAGTCTAGACAATTATGTCCCTTTGACCCAAGATATTTTCGGTGAGCCAGTCGCCGTTTTTATGTTCAAGCCAACGATATAATTCGAGTCATGATAGCCGATTGGTTGGGTGGTCGGAATTTCGAGTCATGAGATCTGAGTTCGATCCCCAGGTGGCAGGCTCATACCAAATGGTCTTTCAAAAGCTTGTATACGAATTAAAAAAATATATTTTATTACTAAAATTTATTTATAATTAATGTCTGTCAACAAACAAAATATATAAGAATTGTTTACTATTCATAAAACAACAAGTAGTAAACTTAAATTAAAGATTATACTAGTAATACAAAATGGGCAGGCTTTTAAGTGACAATTTAATTATAAGGTATGTATATCAGAAATTTGGTGTATTTCATTTATTACTATTTCTTTCAATGAAATTATCTATCAATTTCAAACTTTCCTTTTTCTCTTCTTCTTGTGAGCTGTGATACTCTCTTGTCCACTATCTTCTTCACTTGAGCTATTTGAAGAGCTACTGTCACTATCACTACTAGAGGAGCTGCTGTTAGATGAACTGTCCGAAGCAACACCTGTGCTCTGACTCAAGTCCATTCTGCTCGCAATTCTGTATAAATCAGGTTCTTTACTCTCCAGGGTTTTAATCCATTTCTTAGACAATTTAGGACGTCCACGAACTGTCTTATGCCATACAACGGGAAAGTTGGTGCGACTGCAAAAGTTTTGTGTTACTGCCACAGTGTCGTCTAAATTTAGAACCACATGCCACCAGCCTCCCGGAACAAACACTGTTTCACCAGGCTTCTGTAGTATTTCAACCTGAAATATGCCAAAAGATATTAAGACATTATTTTTAAATTGTGCTAATGTTGCATTCTGAATATATTTATTTAAGGTTAATTCTGATATTTTAGACTTGTTTGTACAAGTTTAACCAAAATATAGTACTTGAGTGATCAGAACTGCAGAATTATACTCAAGTTTGACCAACAAGAGCATGGTTTTTCAAGTTTTGAATTGTCTGTACTATTTGTATGGCATAACCATTATTAGTTTGGACTCTGACACCCAATATTTATCCCCTTCCAATCATCTATCATGGCTCTTATAACAAAATAATTAAATTTATGTGTGTGCTGTATTTACATATACCACAGTTGCTGTTAACATGTGGTCACAATATTGTGGTAGTCATTTGACAATGATTGACATATGAAATCAAGTATACAATAACAGTACAGCAGTAGTAAGTGTATAACACAATGTTTAAAATATTCAAGAAATGTGTTGCAAATATTTTTTTTTATAGAAAAGGGAGGCAAACGAGCAGGTGGCTCACGTGGTAAGTGATTACCGCCGCCACCCACAGTACCAGAAGCATAGTAGATGCGTTGCTGGCCTTAGAGTGCCCCCACCAGAATTGGGAGAGGGGGATGTGTGGGCCTCCGGTTACCTGCACTCACGAGACAAAACACAGAAGTTTGTTAGACTTCTACTTCACGCCAGTATTCTGTGTGGACGTGGTACTTCCCCGGTCATGCCGGCCCATTCATCAACAACTAAAAGCTGATGCGTGTCTCTACCATTGTGAAATAGTAGTATATGTTGTAGTAATTCTAATTAAAAAGCTGTAATTTACCAATAATAGAAACTCACTGGTTTATACTCCTTAGGCCAAGTATCCAATTGAGTTTTGGGATAAATGAGTTTGAACCAAGTAATTGCTTCATCCCTCTGCTTCCCACCCATTGCACCGGTTACTTTGATGAGCTCTCTTGGAGTTTGCGTGGGAAATAAACACCACCTCTTGTGACCAAAAACAAGGGCATTCCAAGCACTAGTGCCCAATGGATCTATGTGTATTCCAGTACCTGACCTCTGAGGCCCCATCACAAACCAACGGTATGGTGGCCTCCTTTCCTCTCCGCAATACTTAAATAAGTCATCCCTAAAATATAGAGGTATTTCATAGTCTTCTAAAAGCTTCTTTCTTCTTGGGTGTTCTCCAAAACTACTATCAAAAATATAAAGAGGACTGTCGTCAGTCGTTGTCCTCATGTACTCTATATAATACTTCATTTTCATCTTAACACTATAACCTTCATTATCTTCACCACATTTGAATTTTTGGTTGCGGTACTTTTTGGCAAGTCTGTCCAAGGTCCATTTGTGATTTGCTCTCCAGTTTGTTTGAACATTATTTATCACAACAGGGTTATATATTTTTTCATATTTTTCTATAAATACATTCTGTGGAACTTCATTAACATCAATTCTATCAACATTGTCATTGCATTTTAGGAACTCTTCAAAATTCCCTGCATATTTTAAAGCTGTCCATTGGTGTTTATCAACTAATTCTGTAAATAAAGTTAAAAGCAAAATGTTAAATTATAGTTGTGTAATTCAAATTAAATCATTATTTAGTTATGAGAGATAAAAGGACTTAACACATCAGAAATTAACAGATTTAAACTTTATTTGGAATTTAGAATATTTATATTTCGAAGCATGGTATTTTTCAGTGGCATTACAGCCGAGGTCATCTAACATTCTAACACCACAACGCGTGACTTTCACGGAGATCATTCTGGAATGTTTAAACTACTTATAAGCTTACCTTTATTTTCACATATTGCATTTATTTAATAATTTAAAATTAGGGTTTGTGACAATACAGGAATAAATCAAATGCTTTATTTAGCCATGTTTGGGTACTGTTAATTACAGATTTCTTAAAAGGTTACTTACCTGGTCGAGCCTTTCTTTTTACTTCTTTAATACGTTTTTTGGCTTTATTGGATAGTTTCAATTCACTATTCATTATAGAAGTTCAATTAAATCTTATCCAAATAATTTGTAAGTATATAATCTAAAATTGATAATTGATTGACTTATCTTTGATTTGAAAGGTGCTAAATGTCATCACCATTACCACAGGTATCTGGCATAGGTTTTATTTTTATATTATTCCTTTAAAAAAGGCAAATGTCTTAAGACCATACAAATGCAAACCATGATACTACATTATTAAATTTGGTGCGCTAATATTTTTCTATTTTCCCCACAATGGATATTTTATCAAATAGGTACTTCCTAACTTTTTTTAATTTTTGTGATAGTCCACATGCTTATCTTATATTTGAAAATGAAGTATTACATTGATCATTTCATATATTTTTATTGACAAATACATTTAAAGTATCTATCTATTTTATATGTATACTTACAAAATTATTTTACGTATTATTTTATGTATTTGTTTTTTACTTTGTAATTTTTTTTGGGTTTATCGGAAAAGCCTGTATTAATTAAGTGTCTATGGCCGAGTTGGTCGAAAATGGTAGTTTTTAAAAAGTCTAACATTAATTTAATTTTTGTGTAAATGAAGAAAAAAAAAGGCAACGAAATTGATTATAATTTTTAAAGATTTTATAAGTTTAACCTCGTACAGGGAAAGTAGTGTAACCTTTATATGGCAATACTATACAACATTAATTTTCAACGCATTGGTGTTCAGACTGATAATTTTGGATTTTCGTACTTTTAACCGATACGATTTTAAAAGTTTGTGGTTTTTTACCATTTAAGTTTAGATTTAGTTGAAACAATTTTCAAATCCATTAATTTATTATTAATAGAATGGAGTGTAATTGATTTGACTATTGCATCTCGGTGTGAAATAAAATTCAAACGTTCCAGTTCCAGTGTGAAGTGTGTAGCTAGCTCAATATAACTGTCAATTTGGCCTGGGTGTAGAAATTTATTTGTAATTTTCACCGGTCCTTGTGTTATTTCCGAATGTGTTAAACCATTTTTCAATATATAATTCATTGCAAAATAATGTTATATAGTGTATGTGGTGTATAAAATTGTGCGAAAATGGATGACGGTACAGTAAATATCCAGTCTGGAATTACCATCAACATAAAAAGAACAGATGGTGAGTGTGAGCACTATTACTTAATTTTGGAATAAAATTCTGTATTATATATATATTAATTAATAATCGTATTTCCTTGTATGAAAGTAGTTACTATTGATTTTCATATGAATCATATTTATGAGATTATTATTATGAATCAGATAGTAGTGGAAGTAATTTGTTATTTCCCTAAAACATTATTAGTTTATTTTCAATATTTCTACTTACTAACATGGCTCAAAAACGGACCTAGCACATTGATTATACTTTTGTATTTATTTTTTTGGAATATTAGTAGAAACATTATTCTAGCATTGATGAAATTGGTATTTAAATTTATACTGTAATAAAGTTTTTGCAGTTGAATTATTTCTCAATAACATTTAATTTTTGACATACTTTTCATAATTTTTTTGCATAATGAAGGCTCAATAGTTTTGTAAAAAGTAAGGTGTTGGTATAACCAATTGATATGTTTTAACAAAAAAAAATATGTTATGTAATGAATGGTACTATTGTTTAGTTATTATGTAGAAGAAAACATCAGTTTTTTCAGTAGTTTTATTACTAAATATCTATTTGGACCTCTCATGCTGTTATCAAGTAAATGAAAATTTAAAAGATCAATGGAAACTGGCAGTATTTAAGCCTGTGGCCTCTACTTAACTTCTGTTCATTTGTTATATAAATTGTGATTTAAAGCCACTAAACCATTAATGTTCTGGTAGTCATAGTATTTGACAGTGTCCAAAAAATTATTAAGTTATTGTTATACTTTACAATGATAAATTTTAAAATTAAAATAAATCCTATACTTCTGACAAATATCGGAATATTCTTTTGAATAATTCCAAAATTTTGAAACTGATACTCTAAATAGGCAACAGTTATTTAGGGAATGAATTTTCCAGTATATTTGACACCAAAGCCCAATATTATGAAAACAACAATGAACTGCTAATGTCTTTTGTTGTCATAAAAATTAATTACTTATATACCTGGTCACACATAAAATATATGAAACTGGTAGGTCATATATTAAAATACAGTGTACTGGAAAAAAATAGTTCTAGACAGTAAAATTAATATTTTATATTTAGACCTATAATATATACAGATAAAGTAATTTTATTGAGGAATATAAGGTATTTAATTACACAAAATATAGGATAAAACTAATTTAAACTTAAAAAATATCATATAATCAAAACTCCTTTTAATTTTGTTACTATTTCTTATGGTCAGTATCACATTCTTACCTCTTTCTGCAGCCAAATAGCACTATAACAACTGTGTTTTGGTTTGAAGGGTAAAAGGAGACAGAGTGATGAGGGGTGTTCCATTATGGTCCTTGGGAACAACCTTACATATCTGTAGTCTAGGCAAATTAGGTTGTTTGTTGTTTTGAATGATTTGTAGGTATTTGTGGTAGGCAGTAGTCACTTACTATAAGCTGTACTGTCCATTTTACACATTGCTGCCTCCTAATAAAATATAATAATTATTATTTATTTCTTATGTTTCTTACTCCTAGCTACATTGCACACAATATTAAAATTCTACCAATTAATTACTATTAGTTAGTAGTAACAAAAGGTAAATAATAGCTTTAAAGAGTTTGTTTTAAGTCTATTTCTGGGATAGTTTGGATGTTTGTCCTGCTTTAACAACTTAATTTGAAAATCCAAGTATGTAATAGCTTGACGTGGAATAAAGATAACAAATTCTGAGTAAGTTTACCCAATTGGGCTAAGCTACGACCAAAGGCTGGTATAAAACGAATAGTTGTCTGGTACTGCAATCGCCAATCCGCTTGTCAAGCGTGGCGATTATAGCAATAATCGCCACACTTGACAAGCCTCGCCAAGGCTCCCTATGGGAGAGGCCTAAGTCCTGCAGTGGACTTAAATTGGCCGATATGTATGTATGTATGTATGTGAGATATTATCGTAAGTTCTTATACATTAAATAGTAATCGATATCTCTTTAAAATTTCATAAACATGTGTAAAAGACTCCATGACACTTGTGCGGCGGCAGGTTTCGGTGGGACGAGGACGCGTCGCGGCCTTGCGTCGCGCCGGCCATATAGGGCGCTCGCGTCTCGCGCAGTTTCTTTTTAAATTTAACCAATGCAGGTGCATTGGCCATGCATTTAAAAATGTAATTATCTTCATGCATTCCCCCAATACAGGGGTAGCCAGGTCTAGACGATGTAGTGTGTAGCCTTTCGACGCACATTTTATCGAAACTTATTTTCCGACGCCGTCTTTATTTGCATCGATACAAATTGTATATGAAATTTGAAAAAAACTCATGTGTTTCGAAATCGAACTCGTGTGTTTTGACTAATTCCGATTAACCACCCTATCGGCTATGGTGACTTAAAAATGTAGCGTTTTACTTATTACTTATTTTTAGTTATTTATATTACAATTATCGAAACAGTCATAATTGCAAAAGACAAGAAAGTTATGTCAATAATATATTTCGTCATAGTACCACATTGTATTCGAATGCGATTAATTATTTTATGAATTTTTGTGACACATACAAATTGAGTACATAGCCCTATTTTACAATAAACAAAACAAAACAAAATATAATAATACATTACATAGAAATTAAGTAACAATAGTGGGAACTGGCGCAGCGATGTCTTTGTTTCTCTCTCTCTCTCTCTATTTTCGTGCCTTAGTCCTGCATAAGTCGAGAAACCTTGGGAAGGTTACTCTGCTTGTCCTTTACTTATACTTTATACTTAATTTGTCGGTTGCTATTGAGGAAATGAAGGCTATTCTAAGGCGAAAATATCTTCGGTGGAAGGTGGGTCAAAGGGGCGTAATTGTTTAGACGAGACCTCTGTCTACCCCTCTATTGGGAATTGCATGAAGATATTTATTTTATGTAATAATGTAAGCTTAACGTGGCAGAACCATTAACCCATGGATTTTTAAATTGATGAAATTGATAGCGTGTCTTTATGAATAGCAGCCCAAAGTAGAATTTCGTTCCGTGAATGTGGTATACGGAGGCGTACCCTCTTCCCTTCTCTGTTATCCCGTGGCTTTAAAAAATAATTTCCTGAGATCGGTAACATCGCAGTTTCACTCGTGTCGCAAATGTAACTTTATCGCGTACCATCAACTGAACAGATTGGTCGTTTGTGGCATTTGCCCATTAAAAAGAAAGGAATTTACGTATTTGTCTACCTCTCAAAGGATTGCGTGCGCTATATTATCGTGTTTAGATCAATGATGTCGCGATGTCGGTTCGATCGGAGGACGCAACGTCAGCTGTAGTGGTGCAGGAAGCCGTCAATGAAGTCCCGCGCGTGCCAATCAATAGGCAAGGTTATGGTTCTACCAATATACCTATTACCAGTTACCTGCTGTTTCTATTCTGTGTAAATGCTTATTATTTATTATATTTGTCTAAATTACTAGATTTGTACGCGACTTCTTCATTCCTGCCTTTCCCCTTTCATACTATAATTTCCGAGAGTAAATAGTAGTGTTTTCGCCGGACCTCCAATGCAGGCATGTAAGTAGGGTTCATGCATTTTTTTATCCACCAATGAAGTACCTGCATAGATTTGGATCATTATATGATCCATAAAAATACTAACTGTAAGATATTTAAAATACAGTCAATATAGTACTATACTGTATGACTCTATTTAAAAATGAGAAAAAATACTCAATCGTTTATTGGCTGGCCGGCAGTCGTGTTTTTTTTTTAATTTTTTAACTGTAATTCTCGACATTAAACATTAAATAGTAGTTAAACATTAATAGACAGCTAAACATTAAATAGTCTGTGGCGCGTCAGCTGTTGAATAACAACGTCTGATGTCATTTCCCAGAGAGCTGAACAAAGAGCACCGGCAGCGCTGTGCCGTCGCAAGAGAAAGACACCGCCTACACGTCGCTTGACTGTACTTTATCGACGATTTGCGTTTAATTGTACTGACAGTTAAATCGAGCAATCGAACTTTTTAATTAAGGATTTGACAACCCTATAGCCTAGGTTGTAGCGACCGTGCTTTCGAAGCTAAGAGTCGTGTCTTCGAATCCTGCGAGGGGCGAACATTTGTGTGATGAATATGAATGTTTGCAGTCGAGTCGTGGGTGTTTTATGTATGACTAGCTGCCACCTACGGCTTTGCCCACAGTTTAACATTAAACCGGGACCTCAATTATGTTTCTAAAATAAAAGTACCCTTTGTAACTCCTTATAACATTAGCTATCTGTCACTGAAAGTCCTGTTAAAATCGGTCCAGCCGGAGATTAGCCGGAACAAACACACAGACAGATAAAAATTGTAAAAAATTTTTTTTTGGTGTGTGTACCCTATATATTCATGTACATATAGTAAATAAATAATAAATAAATAAATAAATATCTTCACGCAATTCCCAATACAGGGGTAGACAGAGGTCAAGTCTAGACAATTAAGTCCCTTTGACCCACCTTCCACCGAAGATATTTTCGGGACAACGTGACAGGTGGTGAGCCCGTCGCCGCCTTTATGTCCAAGCCAACGATGAAATTCGTACATAAGTTTTTGAAAAACTTATTGGTACTGCCACCTTGGGAAATTCCGACCACTCAACAACTCGGCTATCGTGACTGATTTGAATATTTGTAATATTTGTATCTGGTATTTTTTGGACATTGTTATCTCGTCATCTGTCGGTGGCCAAAACTATATTCAAAGCTACACCTTAATGGCCTCTTAAGATACCAACTACACGATTTCTAAGATTTAATGAAATGCGAGTTATAATAGGACTTACCTGTCTAGATAGCTAGATCAAAAGTATTCTATGTTGAAGCCAAGATTGCTGACTGGTTGAGTAATTCGAATCAGGCGTGAAGTAGAAGTCTAACAAACTTCTGCGTTTCGTCTGGTGAGTGCAGGTAACCACTCACATACAATACTTTTGATCTAGCTCAACATAGAATACTTTTGATCTAGCTATCTAGACAGGTAAGTCCTATTATAACTCGCATTTCATTAAATCTTAGAAACCGTGTAGTTGGTATCCATTAAGGTGTAGCCATTAAGGTGTAGCTATGAATATAGTTTTGGCCACCGACAGATGACGAGATAACAATGTCCAAAAAATACCAGATACAAATATTACAAATATTTAAATCTATACATATAAATAAAATTGGGAGTGTCTGTTTGTAATATTGAAATAACCTTTTTTACTACATGTACATGAATATATAGGGTACACACACCAAAAATTTTTTTTTTACAATTTTTATCTGTCTGTGTGTTTGTTCCGGCTAATCTCTGAAACGCAATTCCCAATACAGGGGTAGACAGAGGTCCAGTCTAGATAATTAAGTCCCTTTGACCCACCTTCCACCGAAGATATTATCGGGACAACGCGACAGGTGGTGAGCCCGTCGTCGTCTTTATGTCCAAGCCAACGATGAAATTCGTACATAAGTTTTTGAAAAACTCATTGGTACTGCCACTTGGGGATCGAACTCGGGTCTCCCGACTCGAAATTCCGACCACCCAACAACTCGGCTATCGTGACTTTTTTATCTCTGAAACGGAGGCCCACATACACCCTCCCCCAATGCACTCTAAGGCCGGCAACGCATCTGCTCTGCTCTGGTATTGCGGGTGTTCATGGGCGGCGGTAATCACTTACCATCACGTGAGCCACCTGCTCGTTTGCCTCCCTTTCTGTAAAAAAAATGTTTCGTTGTCCAATAAGCTCTCGTGAAACATGGATTGAAAGGGTTAAATTGTCTAGAAGTCTGTCTACCACAGTATTGGAAAATTCGTGAAGATATGTAGTGGCTGCTAGTGTATGCGTGTTCGTGTCGTCACAACAATCAATATCATAGGCCCGTTGCTCTTGACCTCATTTCTTTTATTATGCGGTTGGTGTATTAAACACGTATCGGACTAATTATCATGTCCGCTCTGTATTAGTCATGTTATATGCATACTGAATAATTGTTTTCTTTTTCTTTCTTTGTTTGGACATTGTTTATTCAACGAAATAAGAATGTACATTCGTTTATAGTAATTTCTTTTTAATGTACCATCGTTTCGTTATGAGATCCCTTTAACGGAGGAGAAACAGGCGAAAGTTCATAGGAATCTTCCTTTTTATTAATTGCTTTGTATACTTCATATTAATTTATATGCTCCTACAACATATTCTTACGCTGTATCACTATCTTCCTGTGGGTGTCGTAAGAGGCGACTAAGCTTGTCGCTTAAGCTTGACACCTTGAAAATGCAAATGGCACATGAGACCATGTCAAAAAAATATCAGAAATCAGCAAACCATTAATAGGCAGCAGCGTCTAAAGTGTTAGTGGTCTGGTACTGCGTTTGACAATCCCTTTGCCAATTATGGCGATTATGGCAAGCACTCCCTTACGCCTGCATCTTGCAATAAATTTTTACAGGCCGTTATAAATAAATAAAACATATATAGATAGGGACAACATCACATACATAGCTCCGATCCCAATGCAAAAAGCTAAAGCATTTGAGGTATGGGAGTTGGAAACAACGAACGCACCACTAACATCCAGACCCGAGAAAATGTAGAAAAAGTACATTGACCCGTCCAGGATTAGAACCCGAGACCTCGAGATGGCGAAACCTTTGTTCATCAAAATCAGAAAAAAAAATCAGTGTTTACGCCACTCATCGACGGAGGTCGTTCTATAAATGTCGGTATGTCTATATTTGTGTGTGTGTTATTTGAATAACTTATCAGTTTATCAGAAATGTCATTCGAAGGTAATTACGTGCTATGAAATTAAAATGACGCAGCAATAACGAAATGTATAAAGAAATACGTGCATTGCAATATCTGTGGAGTGGTGTCCTTGTGGTTAGGTATCTCATTGTCTGTGGTCAACTTTCTCCCGAGTTTTGTTCTGTGGCACGTCCGTTATATGATGCCAACGCTCGGAATTATGAACTTATTATATTGACATAGAGTTTGTAGAGTCTGGAAGGTCAGACGGTGTAATCCATCTTTTCATATGTTGATTATTCAACGATAAATTTACTCTTTCCTTGATATATATGTGAATGTTACACTGTCTGCTTGTTGCGATTAAACAGCAAAATAGATTTTAATGAAATTTTGGTTCGGAGTAGCTTGAACCTGGGGGATGGAAACAGGATATTTTATTTCAGTTTTACTCATTTTCCCCTAACTTAATGTATCGGTCGTGAGTGTGCAAGCCAATGTACATAGTTTATTCAAATCACAAATCGTGTATAGTTTTTAACCCTTATTGTTTAAAATTTTCTTCCTGGGCATAGAACTCGGGTCTTCTGATTCGAATTTCTATCTCTCAATTACTCTACTGCCGTGACTTTCATCGTGGGATACTTTTGCCCGCGGAAAACTTGCACGCTTGAAGGTATCCATGCATTCATATTATTTTATTTTGGTCGGAATTGTATTATGTTCTGTGTGATTGCATTATTTTTTATTTTGTATCTGTTGCGGTTAGACCGTGAATCAACATGTTTTCCTTCTTTCTATCACGCGAGCAAGGCTATGGGTAGCAGCCAGTAAGCTTTAATATACAATTTTAATTATTTTAAAGCATATAAGTTATGATGGACTTTTTTGTTATTAAAATAACGAGAAAATTAGAAAATTAACTCATCGTATCCCGCCGCCCGTGTAATTTGATTTTTTAAATTTCTAAAAAAATATCTTCACTATGTACTAGGGTAAATCTAGGGTAATGTAAAGTCACGATAGCCGAGTTGTTGGGTGGTCGGAATTTCGAGTCGAGAGACCCGAGTTCGATCCCCAGGTGGCAGTACCAATGAGTTTTTTCAAAAACTTATGTACGAATTTCATCGTTGGCTTGGACATAAAGGCGGCGATGGGCTCACCACCTGTCACGTTGTCCGGAAAATATCTTCGGTGGAAGGTGGGTCAAAGGGACTTAATTGTCTAGACTTGACCTCTGTCTACCCCTGTATTGGGAATTGCGTGAAGATATTTATTTATTTATGTACTAGGGTAGAAAGAGGTCTAGACAGTTAAGTCCTTTCAACCTTCCTTTTACCGAAGACACTGTTGGTCACCGTATTTATGTCCAAGCCCTACAAATATACATAACCGTCAAATCGTACATAAGTTTCTGAAAAAACTCGTTGGTATGAGCCTACCACCTGGGGCACGAACTATGATCTCTTGCTCGAATTCCGACCACCCAACCACTCGGCTTTCGTGTAATTTTATATTAGTCGCCAGCAATAGCCAGTAAGCTGTATAAATAACAACCAATAACACAAAATGCACATAAAAAACAAGTTTAATAAGTTTGTTAAAGACTGCCAGTTTGTATTGCGATGGCTTCGTAACAAGTCGGCGAGGTGCACGATCTGCGTTGTGATGCTGTGACTCATCGGAGAGCGGGTTCCCTCGTGCAACGGCCCGCGAGGTTTTTACGATGCTGCCATTACTGGATATTATACTGTTAATTATATAAACTTCGTAAAATGTGCGGCGTTACCATGGCCGACGGATAACGAAACGAAGTAAATAAATAAATAAATATCTTTACACGCAATTGCCAATACAGGGGTAGACAGAGGTCTCGACAATTAAGTCTTTTCGACCCACCTTCCACCGAAGATTTTTTGGAACAATTTTCAAGATACGATACTATCTTGAACGATACTATTCGTACATAAGTTTTTGAAAAACCCATTGGTACGAGCCTGTCAATGGGGGATCGAACTCGGGTCTCATGACTCGAAATTCCGACCACCCAAACACTCGGCTATCGTGACTTATCTTTTGACGAAACGAAGGGGTTCGCAATATGGCAGGTTCGAAAGATGATTTTATCACTAAAATTGATAAGGGCGTGCTTTCATAGTTTGGACACCTCGAGCGAATGGGTGAAGATCGAATGGTGAAGAGAAAATATAACGTTAACATTAAAAAACCTTATTATAGTTACTATAGTTATTGAGTAATCGGAATTGGAGTCAAGATGTCTAAGGAGTTTTTTTAAAAAGCTAATGTACGATTTATATAGTTGACTTGACATAAAGACGGCGACAGTCTTACCACTTGTCATGTTGTTCCAAAATAATTCCGTTGAAATGTGGGTCGAAAGGATTAAATTGCCTAGACCTCTTGCTAACCTTGTATAGGGAACTGCGTGAAGATATAATTTTTACTTATATAATTTTATTTGTGTTTTAACTTAACTTTTTTGCCTTTATTGTTAAAGTTAAACAATCAAAAATATATAAATGCATATTGGCCTATAAACATCAACACGCTTGGCAAGCTAATTATAATATAATTTTTTGTGTGTAAATTTATTTATTTTAACTATAAAATAGTTTTCACATGTAAGCTTTTTTGTAAATTTTTTATTACAATGTTATATGTTTATATATAATTCTTGCTAGAATGAAGACAGGCATCTAGGACAAACCTTCGTAGATTTTGCGATGTTAAAGTAAATTTAATATGTTAAACATTTTTTAATTAATAAATTAATAATAGTTCACATAAAATTCGTTTAAAAATAAGTTCGTTGGCGTTGTCGTTTATTGTTTTAAATTAAACACATTCATAATCTGTTATCTTTAAATTGTGACGTTATGGTCCACGTTTTGCGGCCTACAAATACAATGATAATTTACAAATTTGATCTCTATAAATACATTTGAGCAGTCGATAGAAATCCTACAGTAATTTAGTATCCGACCCAAGGACAGTCACCTCCGCACTAGTGACACAAGACAAGCTGGTAGATTGACCGGTTTCTATGGAACTATCAACGCAATCGGTACTTCTCTAAATGGCTAATACAGTTGTATTATGCTTACGTAGATATATTTTAATCTTTGGTTATGGTACCATACCGTATGGTGTCCGTGAGGTTACGGTGTAAGAATATATCATCTCTTTTGTTTGCGTGGATGTCGTAAGAGACGACTAAGGGAAAAAGGGCGTTAACTATACCTACCGACAGTTGGCGGGATAGGTAAGGTAAAGATTAGACCAAAGTTCAATCGATTAGTGACAGCCATTTTAGGTGGGCGCTGTAATGCGATTACCATCTCATCATCTCATCTCACCATTCCGAAGTCTCTAACACCACCCCCGTGGAAAAAAGGGAGTGGTTGAACATTTATATTGCCTGACAGTTGACACTTTAATTCTAGTATTCGTATTTGCAGATAATTGATATATTAAGTCACAATAGCCTAGAGGTTGGGTAATCGGAATTCGAGTCAAGAGACTCCATTTTGATCCCAAGGCTCGTACAAATGGGTTGTTTCAAAAACTTACTTACGATTTATATCGTTGGCTTGGACATTAAAGCCGGCGACGGGCTTGCCGCCAGTCACGCTGTCCCTAAAAATGTCTTCGGTGGAAGTTGGGTCGAAAGGACTTAATTGTCCTACTAGCCCTCTCTTCCCCTGGAATGGCGTATTTGCAGAAACACTACATAAAAGATTATTTATTTAATTTTTATTGCAAGAGTCAGAGCGACCTTGTATGATCGCATTTGATTTCCTTTTCAAACTATTATTTATTTATTCTCGTCATTGTATGATGCGCCCTGTGACTGTTTTACTTAAGAATTTAAACGGTCGGATGAGGTAATCATATTTACGAGTTCGATGGTGAAGGGAAACACATATTCGTCTTAATGTGGCTACTGCATTTTAGTGATTTATTGTTTGTTGACGACTGGCAATTAGGTTACCGTTTGTTTTAAACATTAAAAATTTCTAACAGACCGGTTGATAGATATGAACAAAAATAGGCCGGTACAAGGTACAATCCTATAATTTCAATTTGTGTGTGTTTTAAAAATTGTGCCCATTTAAGGTTAAAGATTATATGGCAAATAGACGAAAAAGCAGAATTACAATAATAATCAGATATTAAAATTTACTTTATAACTATTTATACTTTATATTATTTTATTACATTATTTGCTCCTATAATTTGAGTTTATTTTCTTTGTCTTGAGTTTTTAAGTAGTATTATAATTAAAAATAGTTAATCGTGTCTAGTTGAAAAGTAATTGATATTTTCTTTTATGTTTTCTTTTATTCAGTGGTGCAAACTATCATTTTATTTATGGTCGAGAAAGCTTAACATTACTTTTACAATGACCCGATGTCTAGTTGGTAATGACATTGCCTTCAAAGTAAGGGTTGCGGATTCGACGCACTGTAGGGGCTTACATTTTTGTGATAATTATTTGTTGATATGTATGTAAATATATATAAGTGTTTAAGTATATTAAACATTTGGCTTGGCCACAAAGACGACGGAAGACTCCACTTTAACGAAATGACAAATCACCTTTATTGATAAGTGGGTCGGAATGACTCCATAGTCTTGACTTCTGCAAACTTCAGCCAGTATTCGGGAAATTCCTATTCCTATTGAAATCACTTTGTAAATAATTTATCGCTACTGGTCATGATTTCACAATAAAAACAAGAACTTTTGGGACGTTGCCTCACCCTGTCCAAAACTGCCGCCACATTAGACCATGTGAAGCTATACAAAATGATGTTCGTCGTATTTGTTCCGAATATGAGTGAGTCCGCGTTACGTTCAGAAATAGGCAAGCGGGCGACTTTCGATTTTGCGTATGATGTCATCGACATTTGAGTGGGAGACCACTAACTGCCGGTGGATTGAACAGATGTAATTATGTACTGAACTCGCGCAACTTGTGTAATGATCGAGATTCGAGCATTCGCGGATTTCTAAACTTAGACTTCTTACAAGCCTGTTTAGGGAACAAATCGTAATATATACTCGTATATAATTTGTTTTCAATTAGTGTTGTCTTTAATTCAAAAATGTTGCAAACCGATAATTGGTTTGTTTTATATGCAATTTACTGTAATTGTTGAGTTGTTCAAAACTTATGTATAGTTTAAAATTACAAACTTTCATGGACCTCTGTCTACCTAAGTATCAGGTACACGGTAGTGGGAATTTGGTATTTTTTTTTATATTTTATTTGTCAATCGTTAGGAATGCCGATTGCGATCGCACCTTACAACTTAGACACCTTAGACTTAAACAACCTTAGACGCTGTTGTTCGTCGCCGATTTGCTTACTTTGGTCTGCTAGTTTTCCAGGTATTCCCTTGAAAAAAAAATTGAAAAAAGGTGAATTACAGATGGTAAATGTTTACTAATACAAGACAAATTAAAATAATATAGAATTGTAACACATAACAATTATATGTAATCGAGACTCTCACTGCATGAGTCATAATAATAAAAAGAGCGTGGCACCGCGTTATAACCGCATTAGGAAACTCAACCGCTGTTCCTTAATTGAATGTCAAGAATGATATATAAGTATCGCTTTCGACTGGCCAAGTAAAGTATGCACTTGTTTGATCATACCAAAGTTTTTATTGACGCTGAAAGTCGCTCGTATCACATCTACATTGCTACTCGATAAAGTATATTACTCAATTTCAGAATTTTTGTATGACAACTCTAAAATAACTTTGAATTTGGGTCTAATAAATTTATGATTATTTTCTTAGCATTTATTTTTTTAAGTTGACATTGTTATAAATTAATTTATTAGTTATTTCGTGTTTTTTTAACTATTTATTCATTGACATTTCTTTAATTATTTAGAATCAATTTCTTTTTGTAACTTTTGTGATACTAATTTTAATTAAATTAATACGTATATCTTGAATAAGGTGGAAATGTTGTGAGACTGTAGCTGTAAAACAACACCTAAATGTGAAACACTTACCTACATTTCACAAATAAATATTCTATTCTATTCTATTTTACTATCTATCGTTATTCTTTAGTATCGGGGAATAAAGGCCATCTCAATTGGGGACAGCACTATCAGATCGAGAATGTCGTTGTGAATTAGTTCGAAAGCTAAATTTTGATGCGATTAGAGTTGTTAACTAATCCGCGGGGATAAGTTTAAGTGTAGAGTAGAGTTTATAATTGCGGCAAAGTTTTCAAATGATTTTTTAAAAAATTGTTTTTATAGTACCTTACATATATTTCTTTTATGGTAGCTGAGACATTAAAAATGTCCCCAGCTCATGTACAGGTCCTTTAATAATTAATTTTTAATGTTGTTTATACTTTAATGGCACCCATCAATTACTTTTTCGAAAAATAAAAACATTAGAAAAATAATTCGAAATCTCGTCGCTTAAACAACTAATAAAAAAGTTATTTAAGATTTATATATATAGGAACTTACTACTTACTGAATTTTTGCGTCTTCCGTCCATACGTTCAAATTCTATACTACGCATTTAAAATATTTAATTTATGTTATAATTATACATTTTTCATAATTCAAGTAAGTTCAGGTTTCGATGCTTGAAATCGTTGTTAATTCTTTAAGGAGTGCAATAAATGGTAGTCCGGCTTCCATCAAATGGCAACACCTGTTCATCGACACGAGCCTTTGTCAACGAAGGATCGGTGCTTCTGCCCAATTATCTCATCGAAATGTCGGAGCTCGGTGTTGATTCACATCGCGTCCTCTTGTTCACTTATATGACGATAAACTACGACCACGCAAATGTTTTGATGCCCCCTTTATTTGTACTAGTTTACAAATACTTGATCACGCATAAAGTTGTTTGTGAAGTATACATTCTTAAGCTATATACATCTATGCATTATAATAAAATTAACAGTCCTGTTTGTAATTCCACATTAAAAGCTTTTCACTAAATGCATATTAATGTATACATAAAAGAATCTTTTAAAATTTTTGTTTGTCTGTTTTCATTGGCTTTCTCTGACAGATACCTAATGTTATAAAGAGTAACCTAGCTATTTTATTTAAGAAAAGAAAAAGGGTTTAGCGTAAATTGTTAAACCGCGAGCAAAGTCCCGGGTAAAGCTAGTAGATGTATAAATAATATACAAATTGAAAGCCAGTATCCTGAAACAGTCTTTTACGCAGGATATATTTTGGTACGTAAGTGTCACCAGAGTTTACGCCGTGACCGAAGTCAGCTAGGAAATAACCATAAACAGTTTAAAACGCTGCCACGATAGTACAGACAGTATACTAGACAGTTTTGTCCTTTCATTCCGTTTACTACCAAAGATTATTTGGTAGAAAGTGACTCCTGACCAATCGCTCATTTGAACCTTCTTTTCGTGGATCTAACTCGAGTCTACAACCGCTCGTGCTTGTTTTTTTTTAAATAAATAAGTTCATATAGGGATATCATCACATACATTTAAAAAATGCGTATAAAAAAGTCACGATCCTAAAATACCTTTCGCTTCTTTCCAATTCATCACTTCTTCAAATGCTTTTAGGTATCCAAGTACTCTTGACCATCAGTCACCTCTTCGAGCTATTTCCTCACATGATCTTAGTAATACAAGTCTCCTCCCGACCTTATTTAATGTAAATTTTCGCGCTATCTTTGTCACCATTCGGTCATCACTTAACGTGCCCAAACCATCTAAATACGCCCATATCTATTGCAACGACTTAATCACTGATGCGCATTACAGATTCAATACAAGTCACGATAGCCGAGTGGTTGGGTGGTCGGAATTTCGAGTTGAGACACCCGAGTTCGATCCCCAGGTGGCAGGCTTTTCAAACCAATGGGTTTTAAAAAAACTTAGGTACGAATTATATCGTTGGCTTGGCCACGGCGACGGGCTCACCACCAGTCACGTTGTCCCAAAAATATCTGCGATGTAAGGTGGGTCGAAGGGACTTAATTGTCTGGACTAGACCTCTGTCTGTCCCTGTGTTGGGAATAGAGTGAAGACATTTATTTATTATTTCATTTTATTTACATTGTTCTAATACCAAACTAAGTAGCTACAGTACTTGTGTCATGAAATCAAAAGCAACGAAAGTATCATAAACAACTCAATCAGTGAAAACGTAGAAAAAAAAAATTCTAAATTGAACCGTCCGGGAATCGTATCTTTCTCAGAGCTGGCAACACCTTGGAAGCCGACGTGTACGCCGGTCGAGCACGGCGGTCGTCTAAATATCAATTGTTATTATTTATTCTAGGGAGTTGAATTTGAAAAGCATTTACATTTCTGAACGTAAATTTTTATATAAAGTCGTGTGCATTAATCATCATTACAGTTTTTACATGTCCACTGCAAAACACGGTTTTGAGTCATCTATGTCTATGGTTTTCTCGCGTCATTATATTGTTATTGCATTTATGGTACAGCTCGTTACTCCTTTTATAATTCTTATTTCTCTCATTTGTTTCCATACAAATTCGAGCTCTAGGAATGAACTAGCACAAGAATATATCAAGGCAAGGTGGTTTTATTTTTCTATATAATAATTTGTGATGATGTCAATTAAAATATTTCCAGAGCCTTCACGCAGTTTGTTTACTTGGCCTCTGTTCATACAGTTTCTGCCCACTCGCGGAACACGCTCCGCTCGATACTTGAGCATAGATCAGTCGCAACACGTGGCATACTTCGGAAATATCATGTTTTGTTGTACATTTATATCAATTTAACATATTAGGTTGAGAATACGGAAAAAGAGCGTTGGCGATTATAACCGTTCTAACCCATTATTAATATCTGCAATTTAAAGGGCTCCACACAATATTTTTCATTTGTTTTTTATGTGACTAGTGTCATGGAAGTAACAGTAAACATGATGTAAATAACTACTGTATACCACATCTCCATACTATGTCACAGACTAATTTGCAGATTTCTTTGCGATTATAGACAACCGTCCCTTATGGAAGAGGCCCGTATCCTGCAGTGAGCCCTTGGAGGGAACTATTATCTAAAAGAACAATAATATATCGACTAAAAAGATTTTCATTAAAATTAAAAAAAAAATTAAAAAGATTTACATTAAACGTTACTTTAACTTTAATTTGCGAGTGATAGTATTTTTATTACTATTTGCGGGTAGTTCTAAATTTTAAACTTTTTACGTCACGAGCACTATCAAGCAATTTGGAGTGGTAGTTTTGTACGATCATTTAAGTACAGACAATACACTATGAAAAAGAAAGATAAAAATGATAAATTCAATCTGTTTCGATAAATAATTTGTAAACAAAATAACTTAGTTATTGAGGATCTTGTTTCGAAAAAACGATTCACGAAATCGCTGTATCTGGTGTTCTGTGCCCTCTGTCTCTCGGCGGAGGGTTTTGCAAGGCTCTCATGCCAGTGGGAGGGTTGTGGGCGGAGGTATGGTTCCGTCTACTGATGTCATCACCTTCACGTAGATGTGGACTGCGAGCTTATCTTAGTACACGTACAATGTTGCTGAGAGGCGGACGAGTCACTTACATTTCTAATAATCTTTTAGGATCAATGGATATCATATCTGTGCCTTGCAGTAATACGGATTAGAGGAAAATAGAGTAGTATTTTACTTTGTATACATATGTCTTAGATAATGAAAACGATCAGATTGTCTACTTGGTAGTGACCCTCGAATCATAAGGGTTCCGGGCTCGAATCCCGTTGACGATAAATGGTTGTTGGAAACTGTACATGTTCTTTCATTTATAAAATATATAAATAAATGTGTTAGCGCAATTCCCAATACAGAGGTAGACAGCAGTCTAGTCTAGACAATTAAGTCCCTTTGACCTACCTTCCACCGAAGATATTTTCGGAAACACGTGACAGGTTGTGAGCCCGTCGCCTTCTTTATGTCCAAGCCATCGATATAATTCGTACATAAGTTTTTGAAAAACCCTTTGGTACAAGCCTGCTACCTCGGGATCGAACTCGGGTCTCTTGTCTCGAAATTCCGACCACCCAACCACTTGGCTTAAATTTTATTAGAGAATTTATTGCCGACATAATAGTCATCACATTGTGAATGACGAACCAAATGGTTCCTGCCCATATTGTTTCGGCGCTTACATAAGACAATCGTCTTTTGCTTATCGGTATGCGGCGTGCGTTCGATGTGTTGCGATGAATTTGCACTATTTGTTTGTTGCAGCTTGACATTTATATACTGCGAGAGATAGCTACTATTTAAATTTTGTTCATAATATTAATAGTAATACCTGCACGCCATTCCCAATACCGGGATAGACAGAGGTCTAGACTGTTAAATCCTTTCGACCTATCTTCCATCGAAGAAATTTTTCAGGACAACGTGACAGGTGGTTATCCCGTCGACGACATTTATGTCCAAACCAACAATATAAATGGTACATAAGAAAAAATCCATTAGTACAGGCCTTGGGGATCGAACTCGGGTCTCTTATCTCGAATTCCGATCGCATAATAATATTAATTCAGAATCATTTATAACATTGCTCCCTGGCTAAGAAATCCCCTCATAAAATTTAATTTAAAATTTAAAGAATTTTGCAATCTGGGGTAATTAAATGTAAAATTTAAAATCAGTTATTCCTTGATTAAATGTATAACAATATCATTCACCAATATAAAAAATAACACAATAGAATCCACTCATTAAAAAAAAAACAAATATTTACATATTACTATACAAGTAGTTAGATTTAAATTTAACATTAATGTCATGATTAGATTAAACTGGAATATTTATCAGACAAATATTTATATCTATAATAAGTATTTTCTTTGTTAAAAGTTGGTTAGTTAATTTTTAAATATATATGCGAATTCCTAGAATCTTTAATATTAATGGGTAAGTTTCTTATTGTCTTTACGTTGAGTTTGAATATATTTAACATAGCATATCCTAAAATGAAATGTTTGTTCCCATTAACGACAAAGTCATTTGTAGCGTATGTTTGCGAATTTAGGTTTTATGTTTAACAGGCTATGTTAGGGGAGTCCGAACAAATGGCCTTGGAGGCTCAAAAACTCGGGGCAATCACGGATCACTCGCGACAAAACCTCGCTAACGCCCTGAGGTCTAAACTACAAGGACCTGATTACTTGGTTTAATTTCTTTAAATGGAATAAGAGGCAAACGAGCAGATGGCCCATGAACACCTACAGTACCAGAGGAATAGCAGACGCGTTACCGGCCTTTAGAGAAAAGTATAGGCTATTTTTTGAAGGTCCCTACATCGTATCGGTCCGAAAAAACCGCTGACGGCAGCTCATTCCATAAAGTGTAAGTGCGATAATCCTGATATACATTCCGATATTACAATATGTGTATATCGATATAATGTAGAACATATTAAATATTCAGTACATACGTCACTATCTCACATTTCAGTATTCGAAGCACGTAGTGCAGTGTTTATTCTCAAGATAACGTAATTATTTTATCTTGTCTGATTTGCATTCGTTCCATTAACCCGATAGCCTCATAAATTCGAGTGAGCATTGGCAAAAGTTGTCCATTTTTAGCAGTTTTGCATTCATTTTGTAAAACCGATAAAGGCAATACAAGTCATGGAAAAACATTACAGGTATAAAGAGTTATTTTACAATTTATATAAATTTATATACTATAATGAAATTTACTTTTTCTGAATTAATTGTTCTCTAAGTAATAAGTATTATTTAGTTTCTGCGTTTTTTTTTAATCAAATTTCATTTAACTTATCAATAATCCACTGCTGAACATAGGCCTCCCTCAAAGATTGCCACAAAGAAGAGTCCAGTGCCATCTTCTACCTGCAACATTGTGCTGGTTGTCGCTCCATCATGTTAAGAGTTGTCTTGACACTGTGTTTGCCTGTACGAGGTTGCCATTCCAGAACATTTCATTTGTCAGTTCTTCCCTTTGCCACTTCAGCGTGCTGATCCTGTATAATTTTATTAATAGTATAGATAAACAAGCCGAACGCTATGCTGTAGTATACATGAAAATACCTCAGAATTAATTATACATGGACATCTTCCTTGTATAAGAAAATTATTCTAATGAAATTCGACTATATATTATTTATTCTATACTGTATATTATTCCCGACTGACCTCGTAGAAAATACGTTAACTTACCAACCACTACTAATATCACTTACTGTCTTTGATTTAAAATTGAGTCATATTAAACTTTAATCATACTTAAGTTTCGTTGACTTACAGCGGATATCGCTTCAGCTTATCGCTTAAGACGTCGCGCGTCTAGCCGGTTGTGACCGGATCTCTGACTAATGCTGCGCGCATGTGGAAACACACACTTTGATTTATTTAGCTCGGTGCCGACCCGTCTTAAGGCTTCGTTACTAGTTGCAGTTCTAAGTCGGTAATCTAAAGTCGGTCGAGATACAACCTTGCCGGTATAAATTACTTAACTACTAAAACTAACCTTACGGTTCTACTGTAACAAGGGTGTATTTTTTTAGAATAAATTTATAAAAAATACATACATTTACGTTGCTATGATACTAAAGTAAGAAGCTAAAATATATTTGTGTTATGGATGATATATAAGAAATAGCGGAGGTACTAACAAGATGAGGCTCTACCAACTCACCTGATGGTAATTGTCTTCCGTACCCCATGGACACTTGCAACCAATTTCGAAAGGAAAAAAGGTTATGAGTAGTTATTGATTGTTACTTCTTTGGACTAAAATGTAATGACTGATTGCCCGTTTTTTAACTGGTTCTGTTATCCTTCTCTAACCCTCTACCTTTCCTAAAATCGGAACACAACAAGAGTTACACAGCTCTTTGGCGGCGACCATAAAATGTGCAATAGTCTGGTACTGATTCAAACAACTCCTAGCAAGGAAGCAGAGACCACCACCTGTTGAACTGTAGTATCTTAACAGGCCATTGCAATGCAGGGCACTGCAAGTTTTAAAGTTTCTTGTGTGCTTGCCTTTTGTAATACCGCTCGGCAAGTGAATTGGCGATCGCAGCACCTGACTCTTCGCTCCTAAGACGCTAACGATAACTACCAACCTAGTAACCTTTAGCTGTGCTACGTTCGTGACGCCAATGAATAGGTTTCTTGGCTGAAAATCAGCGCTGAGCGAGGCCATACTCACACAGCGCATGCTGAGCCAACCCTTTTTCGGCACAATGTGACCTTTTTATATTTTAAACTTAATATGTACTTGTACTTTAATATGCACGAACTGCATGTGCTGAATAAATGTTTCATCTATTCTATTCTATTCTTTACTATGTTGACGGTTTTCTCCAAGTCGCTTCATACCCCACTTCGAAAAAAGAGAGTAGCATAAACATAGCCTAACCCACATGGATTCAGATGGCACAGGACCGCTCTGTGTGGTAAATTTTGGGCCTATGTTCTGCAGTGCACTTCGGTTAGGCTGTTCTGATGATGATGTTGAAACCACACGGCGATCTCATTTAATTGTTAAGTGCAGTATAAAAATTTAGACAAGTGCAGCAGGTGTGACCGGAAGACGTCTGCTCGATTGCTATGTGGACCACGGCCGCGGCTCCTTGCGAAATAGAACGCTGAAACACTGACGCATCAGCTTTTACTTTGTTATAGTATTTTTATTTTCGCTTGTTTCATCGTCATTTTCCACGTTTGTGTTGTGGCCAGTTCTTTAAATATTAAGATTATTATTATATTTAAAACAATATTTAATGTCCCCTCCGGACCCTTGTAGTACAAATCCGGTATCAGTTAAGCGAAATAATGTTTTCTTGGATAAAAGATATACGCAATTTTTTTACTGATTTTAAAGCGTTGTCACGATAGTCGAGTGATTGTGTAGTCGAAATTTCAAGTCGAGAGGCCAATAGGTTTTTTAAAAACTCATGTACGAATTATGTCGTTGGCTTGGATATAAATACGGCGACGGGCTCACCACCTGTCACGTTGTCCCGAAAATATCTTCGGTGGCAGGTGACTCGAAGGGACTTAACTGTCTAGACTAGACCTCTGTATACCCCTGTATTGGGAATTGAGTGAAGATATTAAATTTGTTTTTGAAGAAATGTGTAAAATTTCATTAATTTGAACCTTGGAATTTTGTTTGATAAAAGACGCATCGTATATACGCATTTTTTTTATTGATTTTAAAGCATATAAGCTATGCTGAACTTTTTAGTTATTAAATTAAAGAGAAAAAATGTTTTTGAATTTTTTGCCGAACCGTGGCAACCGTGCCCCAAGTCGTGGGTTCGAATCCCGCCCGTGTCAGTTGCGTCAGTTGAAATTAAAAAAAAACATTTTTTCTCTTTAATTTAATAAGATATAATATAGGCTAATTCACTTTATAAACTTTGTCCAGGTATTTACGTAATCTAGCGACAAACATACAAATTACCAAACTTTTAATATATGTAATGATTACACAACTCCCTCCTGAACTTCTTCTTATGTTTTACGGTAATTACAAACATCCATGCTCAACAAGTACTAAACACTGATGTTTTTTTTTTGTGGTTAAGAGATCGATTACGATGCATCTACGTCGCCATGTTAATTCTGTCATTTTACATATAGGTAAGTAATTCAAGCGATATAAGCCGTCGATAGTATTACGAGCAAGAATCTAAAATCATTTATATAATATAGTGTAAACTATAAGTACAGCCATGACAATACAATAGCCGAGTGGTTGGATGATCGGAATTCGAGTTACGATACTCCAATTCGATTCCCGCGTGGTAGGCTCCTTTTCAAATTCTTGTGTACGATTTATATAGTTGTTTTAGACATAAAGACGGCGACAGGCTCACCATCTGTCATGTTGTCCCATAAATTGTCTACGGTGAAAGGTGGGTCGAAATTACTTAATTTTCAAGACCTCTGTCTACTCGATAGTCGAGTGGTTTGGTGGTCGGAATTTCGAGTCAAGAGACCCTAGTTCGATGCCCAGGTGGCGGCCAGGTTCCAATGGTTTTTCAAAACTTAAGTACTAAATAAAGAATTATATCGTTGGCTTTTGGACATAAAGACGGCGACGGGCTCACCACCGGTCACGTTGTCCCGAAAATGTCTTCGGTGGAAGGTGGGTCGAAGGGACTTAATTGTCTAGACTAGGCCTCTGTCTACCCCTTTATTGAGAATGGCTTGAAGATAAAGATACTTTAGTCTCGAGTACATATACGTAAAGAGTTGATTTTTTTACCGTATTTATTATTTACCCTTAGCTATTAGTTGTAATGAATACAAGGCAGCTGAATAAGGTCAGCTTAAATATAAGGAAGTAGCAACTAGGTGGCGTAAAGGTAATACCTTTAAATAAAAATAAATAAATATAAATATCTTCACGCAATTCCCAATACAGGGGTAGACAGAGGTCAAGTCTAGACAATTTAGTCCCTTTGACCCACCTTCCACCGAAGATATTTTTGGGACAACGTGACAGGTGGTGAGCCCGTCGCCGCCTTTATGTCCAAGCTAACGATGAAATTCGTACATAAGTTTTTTTTTGAAAAACTCATTGGTACTGCCACCTGGGGATCGAACTCGGGTCTCTCGACTCGAAATTCCGACCACCCAACAACTCGGCTATCGGCTACCTTTAATTTAATAAGATATAATATAGGCTAATTCACTTTATAAACTTTGTCCAGGTATTTACGTAATCTAGCGACAAACATACAAATTACCAAACTTTTAATATATGTAATGATTACACAACTCCCTCCTGAACTTCTTCTTATGTTTTACGGTAATTACAAAGATCCATGCTCAACAAGTTCTAAACACTGATGTTTTTTTTTGTGGTTAAGAGATCGATTACGATGCATCTGCGTCGCCATGTTAAATCTGTCATTTTACATATAGGTAAGTAATTCAAGCGATATAAGCCGTCGATAGTATTACGAGCAAGAATCTAAAATCATTTATATAATATAGTGTAAAATATAAGTACCAGCCAAGACAATAGCCGAGTGGTTGGATGATCGGAATTCGAGTTACGATACTCCAATTCGATTCCCGCGTGGTAGGCTCCTTTTCAAATTCTTGTGTACGATTTATATAGTTGTTTTAGACATAAAGACGGCGACAGGCTCACCATCTGTCATGTTGTCCCATAAATTGTCTACGGTGAAAGGTGGGTCGAAGGGACTTAATTGTCTAGACTAGACCTCTGTCTACTCGATAGTCGAGTGGTTTGGTGGTCGGAATTTCGAGTCAAGAGACCCTAGTTCGATGCCCAGGTGGCGGCCAGGTTCCAATGGTTTTCAAAACTTAAATACTAAATAAAGAATTATATCGTTGGCTTTTGGACATAAAGACGGCGACAGGCTCACCTTCTGTCATGTTGTCCCATAAATTGTCTACGGTGAAAGGTGGGTCGAAGGGACTTAATTGTCTAGACTAGACCTCTGTCTACCCCTTTATTGAGAATGGCTTGAAGATAAAGATACTTTAGTCTCGAGTACATATACGTAAAGAGTTGATTTTTTTTTACCGTATTTATTATTTACCCTTAGCTATTAGTTGTAATGAATACAAGGCAGCTGAATAAGGTCAGCTTAAATATAAGGAAGTAGCAACTAGGTGGCGTAAAGGTAATACCTTTAAATAAAAATAAATAAATATAAATATCTTCACGCAATTCCCAATACAGGGTAGACAGAGGTCAAGTCTAGACAATTTAGTCCTTTTGACCCACCTTCCACCGAAGATATTTTTGGGACAACGTGACAGGTGGTGAGCCCGTCACCGCCTTTATGTCAAGCTAACGATGAAATTCGTACATAAGTTTTTTTGAAAACTCATTGGTACTGCCACCTGGGATCGAACTCGGGTCTCTCGACTCGAAATTCCGACCACCCAACGACTCGGCTATCGGCTACCTTTAATTTAATATAGTTAAACAAACCATTTTAAGAATCTCTAACAAGCTACCTCTGCTGTCTAGTCATTTATTGTACTATTGTCTAGGCTCTTTAGCTGACGGATTAATTGCATGGCTTTGTATAGAGTAACGAAAATAGTGACTGTAAAATTGCCACATCGGAACAAATTAAAGAAAATCTAGCCCTGTAGTTTTGTGGTGAATCATAAAGTATGAAATATTATCTTTTATTTTAGAGGGACACGATAGTCGAGTGGTTTGGTGGTCGAATTTCGAGTCAAGAGACCCTAGTTCGATGCCCAGGTGGCGGCCAGGTTCCAATGGTTTTCAAAACTTAAATACTAAATAAAGAATTATATCGTTGGCTTTTGGACATAAAGACGGCGACAGGCTCACCTTCTGTCATGTTGTCCCATAAATTGTCTACGGTGAAAGGTGGGCCGAAAGGACTTAATTGTCTAGACCTCTGTCTACCCCTTTATTGAGAATGGCTTGAAGATAAAGATACTTTAGTCTCGAGTACATATACGTAAAGAGTTGATTTTTTTTACCGTATTTATTATTTACCCTTAGCTATTAGTTGTAATGAATACAAGGCAGCTGAATAAGGTCAGCTTAAATATAAGGAAGTAGCAACTAGGTGGCGTAAAGGTAATACCTTTAAATAAAAATAAATAAATATAAATATCTTCACGCAATTCCCAATACAGGGGTAGACAGAGGTCAAGTCTAGACAATTTAGTCCCTTTGACCCACCTTCCACCGAAGATATTTTTGGGACAACGTGACAGGTGGTGAGCCCGTCGCCGCCTTTATGTCCAAGCTAACGATGAAATTCGTACATAAGTTTTTTTTTTTGAAAAACTCATTATCGGCATTGGTTATCTGGGATCGAACTCGGGTCTCTCGACTCGAAATTCCGACCACCCAACGACTCGGCTATCGGCTACCTTTAATTTAATATAGTTAAACAAACCATTTAGAATCTCTAACAAGCTACCTCTGCTGTCTAGTCATTTATTGTACTATTGTCTAGGCTCTTTAGCTGACGGATTAATTGCATGGCTTTGTATAGAGTAACGAAAATAGTGACTGTAAAATTGCCACATCGGAACAAATTAAAGAAAATCTAGCCCTGTAGTTTTGTGGTGAATCATAAAGTATGAAATATTATCTTTTATTTTAGAGGGACACGATAGTCGAGTGGTTAGGTCATCGGCATTCGGAGTCAAGAGACCCGATTTCGATCTACAGGTGGTAAGCATTTACCAATGGGTTGTTTCAAAACTTATGTCCACATTATTATGAATATACCGTTGGCATGGACATAAACAAGTCGACAGGCTCACCACCTGTCACGTTGTTCCAAATAGGCTTTGGTGAAAGGTCGGTAGAAAGGACTTATTGGTCTAAACGTCTGCCTGTCTGAAAAAATGCGTGAAGTTATATATATAAAAAAGGTAAATATCGAGTAAGGCGCCATAACAATCGGACTACTCAAAGTAAACAAGGATGATAGCCAGCACTATGTTTATGCAGTTTCCTAACATAATAACTATACGCCAATTGTGCCATTGCTGGCTTCAACGTCACCCGCTCTAGACTTTACTTTAGTGGGAAAGTAACGACTCGAGGTTCTTTTCCGCTATTACTAGCCCGTTAATATATAGATATTTGTCTTTGGTAAATAGCTATTAAGTTGATAATGTACGTGGTTTATAGGTGGTCCTTTAAAAAAAGGTCCGCGAAATGGTACAGAAAGAAAATTATCTAAAACCCAAAAAATGTTTTTCGTTTTCAATATATTCTGCCTTAAGTCTAATATTTTTTCCGATCCCTCAAATAGTTTGAACCATCGGAAAGATCGAAATTGCCGTATAATTTAAAATTGAAAAATAATAATTTTTATATTATATTTATTGAAAAATAATATAAAAGTAATAGTTTTTATATTTTTATTTTTATCTTCCCGTATTTCACAATACAGGCGTAGCCAGAGATCTAGACAATTAAATCCTTTCGATCCATCTTCTACCGAGGACATTTTGGGACAACGTGACAGGTGAATGGCCTGTCGCCGTCTTTGACATACATTCTTTAATTTTTTTAAATCAATATTAAAACGTGTCCCGTAAAAATCTCATCTGACACCGTTCTGAGAGTTCGTCACGCATTTAAGAATGCACCCGCGCCTAGGAACTGCCGAATTATAATTAGCTCTATGTGACGTGTTGGGAAGTCAATGACACCCGCCGGCATCTCCGAATTCACCGGCCGTTGTACTTTGAACTCTGTAATGCCGGCTATATTTCACTGCGGTGGATCGGATCACACTGGCCGCGTTTCATGCGTTTAGAGACATTAAATTTCTATTAAATTTTGTTTGATAGGTTTTGGCGAATTTTGTCCGTTTGTAGATATGTAATATGCATACATAAATCGACTTTAAAAATGTAACGATTATGTTGACACTTAAAATGTATACATAGTATATCTTCACACACATCTTCACTCAATACTGGGGTAGACAGAGGTCTAGACACTAAGTGCCTTCGACCAACCTTCCACCGAAGATATTATTGGGACAACGTGACAGGTGGTGAGCCCGTCACCGCCTTTATGTCCAAGCTAACGATGAAATTCGTACATAAGTTTTTTTTTGAAAAACTCATTGGTACCGCCACCTGGGGATCGAACTCGGGTCTCTCGACTCGAAATTCCGACCACCCAACAACTCGGCTATCGGCTACCTTTAATTTAATATAGTAAAACAAACCATTTTAAGAATCTCTAACAAGCTACCTCTGCTGTCTAGTCATTTATTGTACTATTGTCTAGGCTCTTTAGCAGACGGATTAATTGCATGGCTTTGTATAGAGTAACGAAAATAGTGACTGTAAAATTGCCACATCGGAACAAATTAAAAGAAAATCTAGCCCTGTAGTTTTGTGGTGAATCATAAAGTATGAAATATTATCTTTTATTTTAGAGGGACACGATAGTCGAGTGGTTAGGTCATCGGCATTCGGAGTCAAGAGACCCGATTTCGATCTACAGGTGGTAAGCATTTACCAATGGGTTGTTTCAAAACTTATGTCCATGATTATTATGAATATACCGTTGGCATGGACATAAACAAGTCGACAGGCTCACCACCTGTCACGTTGTTCCAAATAGGCTTTGGTGAAAGGTCGGTAGAAAGGACTTATTGGTCTAAACGTCTGCCTGTCTGAAAAAATGCGTGAAGTTATATATATAAAAAAGGTAAATATCGAGTAAGGCGCCATAACAATCGGACTACTCAAATTAAACAAGGATGATAGCCAGCACTATGTTTATGCAGTTTCCTAACATAATAACTATACGCCAATTGTGCCATTGCTGGCTTCAACGTCACCCGCTCTAGACTTTACCGTGGGAAAGTAACGACTCGAGGTTCTTTTCCGCTATTACTAGCCCGTTAATATATAGATATTTGTCTTTGGTAAATAGCTATTAAGTTGATAATGTACGTGGTTTATAGGTGGTCCTTTAAAAAAAGGTCCGCGAAATGGTACAGAAAGAAAATTATCTAAAACCCAAAAAATGTTTTTCGTTTTCAATATATTCTGCCTTAAGTCTAATATTTTTCCGATCCCTCAAATAGTTTGAACCATCGGAAAGATCGAAATTGCCGTATAATTTAAAATTGAAAAATAATATAAAAGTAATAGTTTTTATATTTTATTTTTATCTTCCCGTATTTCACAATACAGGCGTAGCCAGAGATCTAGACAATTAAATCCTTTCGATCCATCTTCTACCGAGGACATTTTGGGACAACGTGACAGGTGGTGAGCCCGTCACCGCCTTTATGTCCAAGCTAACGATGAAATTCGTACATAAGTTTTTTGAAAAACTCATTGGTACTGCCACCTGGGGATCGAACTCGGGTCTCTCGACTCGAAATTCCGACCACCAACGACTCGGCTATCGGCTACCTTTAATTTAATATAGTTAAACAAACCATTTTAAGAATTCCCAATACAGGGGTAGACAGAGGTCAAGTCTAGACAATTTAGTCCTTGACCCACCTTCCACCGAAGATATTTTGGGACAACGTGACAGGTGGTGAGCCCGTCGCCGCCTTTATGTCCAAGCTAACGATGAAATTCGTACATAAGTTTTTTTTTGAAAAACTCATTGGTACCGCCACCTGGGGATCGAACTCGGGTCTCTCGACTCGAAATTCCGACCACCCAACAACTCGGCTATCGGCTACCTTTAATTTAATATAGTAAAACAAACCATTTTAAGAATCTCTAACAAGCTACCTCTGCTGTCTAGTCATTTATTGTACTATTGTCTAGGCTCTTTAGCAGACGGATTAATTGCATGGCTTTGTATAGAGTAACGAAAATAGTGACTGTAAAATTGCCACATCGGAACAAATTAAAAGAAAATCTAGCCCTGTAGTTTTGTGGTGAATCATAAAGTATGAAATATTATCTTTTATTTTAGAGGGACACGATAGTCGAGTGGTTAGGTCATCGGCATTCGGAGTCAAGAGACCCGATTTCGATCTACAGGTGGTAAGCATTTACCAATGGGTTGTTTCAAAACTTATGTCCATGATTATTATGAATATACCGTTGGCATGGACATAAACAAGTCGACAGGCTCACCACCTGTCACGTTGTTCCAAATAGGCTTTGGTGAAAGGTCGGTAGAAAGGACTTATTGGTCTAAACGTCTGCCTGTCTGAAAAATGCGTGAAGTTATATATATAAAAAGGTAAATATCGAGTAAGGCGCCATAACAATCGGACTACTCAAATTAAACAAGGATGATAGCCAGCACTATGTTTATGCAGTTTCCTAACATAATAACTATACGCCAATTGTGCCATTGCTGGCTTCAACGTCACCCGCTCTAGACTTTACCGTGGGAAAGTAACGACTCGAGGTTCTTTTCCGCTATTACTAGCCCGTTAATATATAGATATTTGTCTTTGGTAAATAGCTATTAAGTTGATAATGTACGTGGTTTATAGGTGGTCCTTTAAAAAAAGGTCCGCGAAATGGTACAGAAAGAAAATTATCTAAAACCCAAAAAATGTTTTTCGTTTTCAATATATTCTGCCTTAAGTCTAATATTTTTTCCGATCCCTCAAATAGTTTGAACCATCGGAAAGATCGAAATTGCCGTATAATTTAAAATTGAAAAATAATAATTTTTATATTATATTTATTGAAAAATAATATAAAAGTAATAGTTTTTATATTTTTATTTTTATCTTCCCGTATTTCACAATACAGGCGTAGCCAGAGATCTAGACAATTAAATCCTTTCGATCCATCTTCTACCGAGGACATTTTTGGGACAACGTAACAGGTGGTCAGCCTGTCGCCGTCTTTGACATACAAACGTGTCCCGTAAAAATCTCATCTGACACCGTTCTGAGAGTTCGTCACGCATTTAAGAATGCACCCGCGCCTAGGAACTGCCGAATTATAATTAGCTCTATGTGACGTGTTAGGAGGTCAATGACACCCGCCGGCATCTCCGAATTCACCGGCCGTTGTACTTTGAACTCTGTAATGCCGGCTATATTTCACTGCGGTGGATCGGATCACACTGGCCGCGTTTCATGCGTTTAGAGACATTAAATTTCTATTAAATTTTGTTTGATAGGTTTTGGCGAATTTTGTCCGTTTTGTAGATATGTAATATGCATACATAAATCGACTTTAAAAATGTAACGATTATGTTGACACTTAAAAATGTATACATAGTATATCTTCACACACATCTTCTCTCAATACTGGGGTAGACAGAGGTCTAGACACTAAGTGCCTTTGACCAACCTTCCACCGAAGATATTATTGGGACAACGTGACCGGTGTCCGGTGGTCCAAGCTAAGAGTGCAACATACTTACATATTTCCAATACACTATATATTTTCATTGATAAACGTTCATATAAACATGAAAATCCATGACTCAAGTTTAAAGCCTTCATATATAAATGTTTACCCCTAACGGAATTCGATTCGCAACCCTTAGCTTCAAAGGCAGCGTCACTACCAACTAGGCTATCGGTGCGTACGTAATGTTTGTCTGTTTCATGTATATTTTAAGATACGCTTGATGCAACCTCAGAGACATAATCAATATACTTGGATAATGATTAATGCCTTATCGGTATTGACCACGTCTATTGATTCCAGTCCAATCTTACTAACACACCTATCCCAGACTTGTTTATTACGGTTACGACATGGATGGATCATGTTTTCCATAAACAAAATGTTGCGTAAAATTAGGTTTCGATATGCACGAATCAACAGGCAGCGCTGACCGCATAGAGCCATGTGCTAGTGCCATAAATATACTAGCTCTGTTATTTCGTGTTCATAAAACAGCTATGTTAATGTAAATATGTTAATGATAGTAATAGTAACAAAGTTTATTTCGTTAAATTGTTGTTTACATTTCAAGTTCAGTGCTCGAAGTCACTAGACGCGTAGAAAGGATTTCGATGTTTAGACTTTTGCCTTCTACAGTATGGGAAATTGCGCGCAGAGAAAAAAAAACCAAATGATTTATAGCTTTTCTAAATCTTGATTCTATGGTTGGCTATATGAGCGTGTAAGAATTTTAGCGTAGTTTTTCTTTATATTTAGTTACCGGTCACACTGACATATTTTACCCCAACCTTGCAATTCCTTTAAGGTTCTAATTATAGTCTACCTTCTAGATTATCTGTACTAGCAAAAGCATGGAATATTACGGAACTTATTCAAAATCAGCTTTCAGATGTTAATAAAATGGTCAAAATATTTTTATCGAATTTTTTTGTTTTTTTTTTCTTATTAATTTTATATTCTTGGAATGTGACTTTTAACCGTTAATTTATTTGCTTAAAAATGTTTCGTTACTAGTTTTTATATTTCTTTCATATCATTGCATATTGCGGTTGCAAATCTTTGTCTGGTCTTTGCTAGGTGCTGTAGGTTGAATAATATTTAATATACTTGACATATCCCTGTGCCTACTGCATAGTCACATTCCTGTGTAGTCAGTGCTCGTGCACTGTATCGTTATCAGAATATTTAGAAGCTATATAGACGAACTTATCGCTGCGTCACCTATAACGGTGTCTTTGCTCATTTAATTCGGACGTTTCGTTCCACTTTCGACGAGTCGCACGTAACCATGGTGATATCTGTTTGCTCAATAGCCGAACCGCCTTTGTGTCTGGTGAATTCGCCGGCTCTTTCATTTATTGCTTTTGTATCGGCACTATTGATTGTAGAGTTATATTTTTCCATTGCTGGTTTTAGAGTGGCGTTTGGTTAGTCATCGATGTTGGTATCGGACGGGTAATAAACAAGACTTCAATGTACTACTTCGTGTACATTTCTTTGGTGAAAGGTGGGTCGAAAAGGCTTAATTTTCTAGACCTCTGTCTATGTTAAAGATGGACAAAATTAAAGATGTACTACAATAATAAAAAACAATAATTTATCAAATTGTTTTGATTCGATATACGTTATAAATTTAAAAAGATTTTGAGATTTTTTCTCAAGTATTACATGTAAGACAAAATATCTTAAAAGATAAATAATCGACATTTTTTTGAATAAATAAAAAGATTTATAAATATCTTCACGCAATTTCCAATACAGGGTAGACAAAGGTCTAGTCTAGACAATTAAATCCCTTCAACCCACGTACCACTGAAGATATTTTCGGGACAACGTGACAGGTGGTGAGCCCGTCGCCGTCTTTATGTCCAAGCCAACGATATAATTCATACAGTTAAGTTTATGTAAGAGATACGAACTCAGATCTCTTGACTCGAAATTCCGACCACCCAACCACTCGGCTATCGTGACTCTTTTTTAAAATTTTGTTAACTACCTAGTAAAGTAACCAACTGCCACAAATAAAGTCACTTTAACAGAAATTGTTTACATTCAGCCTACCATTGCTCTGTCGAATGTTTATTATACATGTTGGCTTTGTTCCTGTGTTTTAATGGACTTTTCTACGTGAGCCACACAGTGAGTCCCCTTGCTGGGTAGAAAGACTGCACCAACTATGTTTACAACACACAGTTGTCTTAGGTCAGTGACGTTGCGCTTCATTGGTTTCGTTTTAGAACACAACGCAATGTTAGCTTGATAATTTCTTCACATACTTGTACTGAAATATTACGCAACTGTTTTGCATTAGGAATAGTTGTGTTAAAAAAAAAACGACGACGGCTGATCAAACATGGCTAAACTGTAAACTTATTTTTTCATATCTTCAGATACATTCCCAATACTGGGGATGTCTAGACGATAAGTCCTTTCTATCCACCATTCACCAAAGCTTGTTGAGTGCGCCTGTAGCTATCATTTCGAGATTCGAAACCGAAAACAATAGCTTAGAAGCCATGGTCTCTAACAATTTGGCGATCGGATCGTCAATATCCCATCACTTTGTATATCTGGAATTATTTTAACTATACAAAAAAAAAATGTATATTATGAATGTTTTGAAAACATTTTTCTATTTTTGTGAATGCACCGCGTGGAACATGGATGTCGAGTGGCTCGTAGGAGCTGTCATCAAAGCTGCCACGTCGAGAGGATAGAAGCTAGGGAAACAGGGGTCGCGACACCTCGCTTTGGAGAGCTTTTAGTCCTATGCTTTCGAATTCAAACGTAAACAGGCACGGAGCTTTTTGCTTAATGCCTGTAACACCATATTTAAGCTCCAATGGAAACAAGAAACGTAATAAAGTGCATACATACATGCTTTTATAGAACCGGTACGCGTGTCCGTTTATATCCGTTTTGACCTCTCCTTAAGGATCATAAAATTGACATTTCAATGTATATAATAATGATATAAATATTTGGGATACAAAACTTTAATGAAAATGAATTCCATTTAATATATTAATTTATACTTAGACTAACTCCGGGGACGAGTGGCGTAAAAACCGGTTTTCAAGGTGCCGCCATCTCCAGGTGCCGGGTTTGATTCCCGGTCGGGTCAATGTGGAAAAACCACTTTTTCTACCTTTTCTTGGGTCTGGATGTTTGTGGTGCCTTCGTTGTTTCCGATTTCCATACCTCAAGTGCTTTACCACACGGTTTGTGTACCTTATACGCTATAATAAACGTTTGCTTTATATTTACGCGGTGTAACCAATGGGATTTTCTGCAGCTGTCAATCATTCACCATTAGATGCACCAATAGCGCGTTTTTCACTTTCACCCAAACAAAAAAACAAAAATCACAAGGTAATTAAGTCTCCATTAAAATTTATACGAATTATTATTATTTCCGAATTTATTCTTTTTTTTTTAGATTTTTAAAGTTCCCATGTTTCTAGTACAGCACTCGTCACGTAGTCACTAAGTCAGTAATATTTCTTATTCAGTCAATAATATTTCTCTTCCGAAATGTGCACATTAAACCTCATAGAATCTCAAACCTCATAGAACCTCAAGCGTCTAATTTGCCTAGACATTGTCGTAATTAGAGGGTAGATAACCAGACGATGTCGTTAGCCTTTTGTGCGGAGCTTTTAGTATGCAAATTGAAGCACGGAAGGGCGGGAACTGCGACTTTGTGAGATATCTTGTTAGGTTGTTAGCAGACGTCTAGCAGCTCGCGCCGTGCTAGATACAATCTGGTAGAGTACGGTACATAATAGTTAGTAAAACTTAGCGCTCGTTAATGTCGAGATTTAAATAATAAGTGCTATGCGTGCTGTCCTTGTCACGCTGTCATAGTAGCCGAGCCAACGATACAACCGTGTATAAGTTTCTTTAGCTTAGCTTGAAATAATTTAAATTAAATTTGGCATACAGATACTCGAAAAAAATACCTCTTATCCCGGAAAATTGTCCGGACGCTACGGGTGAGGTGTGAAGCATGTCTGCTCAACGAATTTTGATTTATTGTTAGGGAACCTATGTTGATAGGGTTAATTAGTTACGATAGCCGAGTGTTTGGGTGGTCGGAATTTCGATCCAGAGACCCGAGTTCGATCCCCAAGTGGCAGTAATGAGTTTTTCAAAAACGACGGGCTCACCACCTGTCACGTTGTCCCGAAAATATCTTCGGTGGAAGGGGGGTCGAAGGGACTTTTTTGTCTAGACTAGACCTCTGTCTTCCCTTGTATTGGGAATCGCGTGAAGATATTTATTTATTGTTATTTATTATAAGTTGGGAAAATGAATTTATAAATAACTTATTGTAATCCCGTATTCAATGGAAGAAAGTGTTGCCCTATGGGATTATAGAAATGCAAACTCTACATTGTCAATAATGAATATGCAATGTTGTATGCAGAGATTATGTTGGTTTCATGTAATCCTGTGAGGTAGTAAGGTTTCTGAACCCAACCTGGTAGCAGACATGTGTGTTTTATGTTTAACCCATTTTACTTACGAAGAATTCATTAATTTTCACCTTCGTGGTTGAGTGGCGTACACATCGGTTCGATTCCCGGTCGTGACGATTGACAAAACCGCTTTATCTACATTGTCTCGGATCTGAGTGTTTGTGGTATCTTCGTTGTTTCCGATTTCCATACCTCAAGTGCTTTACCATACGGTTTGTGTACCTTATACGCTATAATAAACGTTTGCTTTATATTTACGCGGTGTAACCAATGGGATTTTCTGCAGCTGTCAATCATTCACCATTAGATGCACCAATAGCGCGTTTTTCACTTTCACCCAAACAAAAACAAAAATCACAAGGTAATTAAGTCTCCATTAAAATTTATACGAATTATTATTTTTTTTTTTAGATTTTTAAAGTTCCCATGTTTCTAGTACAGCACTCGTCACGTAGTCACTAAGTCAGTAATATTTCTTATTCAGTCAATAATATTTCTCTTCCGAAATGTGCACATTAAACCTCATAGAATCTCAAACCTCATAGAACCTCAAGCGTCTAATTTGTCTAGACATTGTCGTAATTAGAGGGTAGATAACCAGACGATGTCGTTAGCCTTTTGTGCGGAGCTTTTAGTATGCAAATTGAAGCACGGAAGGGCGGGAACTGCGACTTTGTGAGATATCTTGTTAGGTTGTTAGCAGACGTCTAGCGAAAGCTCGCGCCGTGCTAGATACAATCTGGTAGAGTACGGTACATAATAGTTAGTAAAACTTAGCGCTCGTTAATGTCGAGATTTAAATAATAAGTGCTATGCGTGCTGTCCTTGTCACGCTGTCATAGTAGCCGAGCCAACGATACAACCGTGTATAAGTTTCTTTAGCTTAGCTTGAAATAATTTAAATTAAATTTGGCATACAGATACTCGAAAAAAATACCTCTTATCCCGGAAAATTGTCCGGACGCTACGGGTGAGGTGTGAAGCATGTCTGCTCAACGAATTTTGATTTATTGTTAGGGAACCTATGTTGATAGGGTTAATTAGTTACGATAGCCGAGTGTTTGGGTGGTCGGAATTTCGATCCAGAGACCCGAGTTCGATCCCCAAGTGGCAGTAATGAGTTTTTCAAAAACGACGGGCTCACCACCTGTCACGTTGTCCCGAAAATATCTTCGGTGGAAGGTGTGTCGAAAGAACTTAATTGTCTTGTCTAGATCTCTGTCTACCCTGTATTGGGAATCGCGTGAAGATATTTATTTATTGTTAGGGAACCTATGTTGATAGGGTTAATTAGTTACGATAGCCGAGTGTTTGGGTGGTCGGAATTTCGAGTCAATAGACCCGAGTTCGATCCCCAAGTGGCAGTAATGAGTTTTTCAAAACGACGGGCTCACCACCTGTCACGTTGTCCCGAAAATATCTTCGGTGGAAGGTGTGTCGAAAGAACTTAATTGTCTTGTCTAGATCTCTGTCTACCCCTGTATTGGGAATCGCGTGAAGATATTTATTTATTGTTATTTATTATAAGTTGGGAAAATGAATTTATAAATAACTTATTGTAATCCCGTATTCAATGGAAGAAAGTGTTGCCCTATGGGATTATAGAAATGCAAACTCTACATTGTCAATAATGAATATGCAATGTTGTATGCAGAGATTATGTTGGTTTCATGTAATCCTGTGAGGTAGTAAGGTTTCTGAACCCAACCTGGTAGCAGACATGTGTGTTTTTATGTTTAACCCATTTTTACTTACGAAGAATTCATTAATTTTCACCTTCGTGGTTGAGTGGCGTACACATCGGTTCGATTCCCGGTCGTGACGATTGACAAAACCGCTTTATCTACATTGTCTCGGATCTGAGTGTTTGTGGTATCTTCGTTGTTTCCGATTCCATAATACAAGTGCATTAGCTGCTTACTTTGGGATCAGACCTATGTATGTGATGTTGTCACTATCTTTGTACTTATTTATTCTTTATTGTGATACTTTAAAGTAGGAGCTACAATGGACGGAATTAATGCCTGATAGCATTCTCTACCAATCAACCCCTGTCATGGTAAAAAGTAGATGGCAATGCGACCCAAAGAATTAAACTTTTATTATAAAAAATTTAATTTAATATCTTTAAGTCACGATAGCCGAATGGTTGGGTGGTCGGAATTTCGAGTCAATAGACCCGAGTTCGATCCCCAGTTGGTAGGCTCGTACCAATGGGTTTTTCAAAAACTTATGTACGAATATTGTTGGCTTGGACATAAAGGCGGCGACGGGCTCACCACCTGTCACGTTGTCCCGAAAATATCTTCGGTGAAAGGTGGGTCGAAGGGACTTAATTGTCTAGACTCGACCTCTGTCTACCCCTGTATTGGGAATTGCGTGAAGATATTTATTTATTTTATTTTATTTAATATCTTCACGCTGTCCCAATAGAGGGGCAGACAGAGGTCTAGTCTAGACAATTAAATTCCTTCGACTCACCTTTCTCCGATGATATTTTGGGGACAACGTGACAGGCGGTGAGCCCGTCGTCGTCTTTACGTCCAAACCAACGATATTTATCGTACATAGGTTTTGAAAAAACCCATTGGTCCGAGCGTGCCACCTGGGGTTCGAACTCGAGTCTCTCGACTCGTATTCCGATCACCCAACCACACGGCTATCGTGACTACACTAAAACCAATACTTCTATTGATTGATGTGTATATATTTTCTGTTTTTTTTTTTTATATATTAATATTGTTTATCCTTTCCAGGGCGTGTCCACACGGCGATTGTGTCCGGGGTGAACCAGCAGACGCGGTCGGTGACCGTGGAGTGGTACGAGCGCGGCGAGACCAAGGGCAAGGAGGTGGAGATAGATGCGATCCTCGCGCTGAACCCGGAGCTCGCTGGCGTGCGCCACCACACCTCGCATCTGCAGCCCATGCCCAACAAACTGGCCAGGGTGAGTGTTACCATCGCAGCGATGTTTGTCCTTTGTCATCTATGGTAGCGGTATTGACATACGTAATTGTAAGTGAAGGTCTATGTGGCAGAGATTAGGTTAATTTATAGGGAACGAAGTAATGCATTCGTAAAACACATTTGTTATGTGTGTTTCACTTGGTTGTTTATATATAAAGTTTGTACACAAATTGTGATTTATTTTATGAAATCGTAGTCTTAATAAACGTTGACAGCTACACGCATAAAATTAAAGATTACCTTCGTGGATCTATGCTGTAGTAAATGATGTAAATTTTCACCAATAAGAGAATTGAAATGTTAGGCCGAATTATTAAATAATTGCATTGATATATCATTTTTATAATAATGCGTCAAGTTGAGGAATATAATATATAACAATAAGAAAGTAAAGAAAAGTGAAGATTACTGCATTAAAATTAATTTGAATTCAAATTAATAAAAAATATGAAACCTTAATTTGAATTCAAATTAATAAAAAATATTTTTGGAAGTTGTGTTTTGAAGTTCATAAATTTAATTATTGTAACACTGGGATTTGACGATGAAATGATCCCATCGCTTACCCTACAATGAAATCGTAACAGTGCTTTTGCCTGAATTTTCAACGTATCCAATTAAATACTGAAAAAAAAATAATAGAAAGGAATTATTCACTGTTATTCGAAACAGAATTTTCGTTTCATATCTGCAAGTACGGCCGTTTGTTGGTCTATAGCAAATAGGGTCAATGAACACAACACGGCGCTCGCGCTTGCTTGCTTGTAGTAAGACAATTTGCCAATTTACGTCCGGACGTGTAATATACACACGTTTTGCTTGCACCTCGTTCCATTCCGTTATTAACACTTTTATTAAATCTGATTCCGTTGCCGGGTAGATCGCACTAGAAGCACTAGAAGTCTAGTTCTTCATTAGATAACTGTGTAGCCTTCTCGAGTAGGTGACACTAAGAGTCTCGTTCTTCTTCTTCTATACGGCCTATTAAAAATCCACTGCTGAACATAAGCCTCCCCCGAGGTCTTCCAGAAGGAAGGGCTCCGAGTCACCTGTATTCATCCACTCACCGCAATGCTGTGCAGGTCATCATTCCATTTTATGCTGGGTCGCCCCACACTACGCTTACTTGAACGAGGCTATCACTCGAGAACATTACTTCCTTTTTTTTCGATTTTAATTTAAAATTTGTTATTCTATGACACGGATTTCGTAGCCGCCATGCATTCAAACTGACCTTGCCTTTTACCGCAATCAACGTCGGCTTAGTTTATTAGATAATTAAGTACAATAAATTCTAGCGCTGCAGTTTTCCATTTAAAGGTCAGCGCTGCCCGATTCGAAGCGAAAAGTTCTCAGTTGCGATTCGTTGGTTCGCCATGTCCAACCGATGGACGCATTTCAGTACATTACATACATTTAGTACACTGTATTAATAGTACATTAACACGTGTGGGGTTGACTGCGTTTTTCATAAATTAACTTTGCATGAAAATAAATCGGAAGCCATAATTTATCGATCAGCGAAGGCGGTTGAACCGCGTACCAAGCCGCGATGACTCCCTTTGTTTGGGTCGGGAAGTATGTTGCTAATGGACGCCACAGTATCACCGACTGATTCGCGCACGCCGAATGTGTTGCCCGCTCAGACGCCGTCGTTATTTCCTTGTTCCACATAAAAGGCGTTGCGGTGAAAATGAATTTAGGAGAGACTTAGTTCACGTGAACGGCTAGCTACGTTTTGGGAAGCATCGTTCGCTTCGGCTGTGCTACGATCGCGGGGACAATGTAGAAATGTTCCCGTACGTCATCAGTTGGCAGGTTGGCATTATCAGCACGTAGCGGTCATAGCTTGGCGAGTAGTGTTCGTTTCACAAATTGCACTGTTGCCATGGCAACGCATCTCACGCCACTCATTGCAAATTAGAAACCAGGCGCTCTGGCGAGTGGGTGATAATTGGGAATCGAGTACGCGAGTCGCGGATCGATTGTTGCGTATTAGACCTTCCACATATTGGGGAGATGATAATCGGTCGGGCGACCTCACTTGCCGCCGGACACTGGCGCCCATCGATTTGCCACCCGAGCGCTTTTAGGAATGGGCGCGCTTCACTTTCCATTCGTACTCTGATCGCTCCGCAGCTCGGATGCGGACGCGTCGTACGTAACAGTAAGTGTGGTCACTGTTGTTTGACCATTTGCACGTTGTCCGGTGTTGCGAAGGAGCCGTCGGGCTCGTCGTCCGGACGACGGCGGGTTCCTGCGGGAGGGCGCGGAGGGCGAGGGCGGCGCGGACGCGGGCCACACGCTGCCCGTGCGCAACTCATGCTCGGTACGCTCGACGCACGGACCTAGCTCTGTTCACATCATTTTATAATAATGCGTCAAGTTGAGGAATATAATATATAACAATAAGAAAGTAAAGAAAAGTGAAGATTACTGCATTAAAATTAATTTGAATTCAAATTAATAAAAAATATGAAACCTTAATTTGAATTCAAATTAATAAAAAATATTTTTGGAAGTTGTGTTTTGAAGTTCATAAATTTAATTATTGTAACACTGGGATTTGACGATGAAATGATCCCATCGCTTACCCTACAATGAAATCGTAACAGTGCTTTTGCCTGAATTTTCAACGTATCCAATTAAATACTGAAAAAAAATAATAGAAAGGAATTATTCACTGTTATTCGAAACAGAATTTTCGTTTCCACATTCGCAAGTACGGCCGTTTGTTGGTCTATAGCAAATAGGGTCAATGAACACAACACGGCGCTCGCGCTTGCTTGCTTGTAGTAAGACAATTTGCCAATTTACCTCCGGACGTGTAATATACACACGTTTTGCTTGCACCTCGTTCCATTCCGTTATTAACACTGATTCCGTTGCCGGGTAGATCGCACTAGAAGCACTAGAAGTCTAGTTCTTCATTAAATAACTGTGTAGCCTTCTCGAGTAGGTGACACTAAGAGTCTCGTTCTTCTTCTTCTATACGGCCTATTAAAAATCCACTGCTGAACATAAGCCTCCCCCGAGGTCTTCCAGAAGGAAGGGCTCCGAGTCACCTGTATTCATCCACTCACCGCAATGCTGTGCAGGTCATCATTCCATTTTATGCTGGGTCGCCCCCCACTACGCTTACTTGAACGAGGCTATCACTCGAGAACATTACTTCCTTTTTTTTCGATTTTAATTTAAAATTTGTTATTCTATGACACGGATTTCGTAGCCGCCATGCATTCAAACTGACCTTGCCTTTTACCGCAATCAACGTCGGCTTAGTTTATTAGATAATTAAGTACAATAAATTCTAGCGCTGCAGTTTTCCATTTAAAGGTCAGCGCTGCCCGATTCGAAGCGAAAAGTTCTCAGTTGCGATTCGTTGGTTCGCCATGTCCAACCGATGGACGCATTTCAGTACATTACATACATTTAGTACACTGTATTAATAGTACATTAACACGTGTGGGGTTGACTGCGTTTTTTCATAAATTAACTTTGCATGAAAATTAATCGGAAGCCATAATTTATCGATCAGCGAAGGCGGTTGAACCGCGTACCAAGCCGCGATGACTCCCTTTGTTTGGGTCGGGAAGTATGTTGCTAATGGACGCCACAGTATCACCGACTGATTCGCGCACGCCGAATGTGTTGCCCGCTCAGACGCCGTCGTTATTTCCTTGTTCCACATAAAAGGCGTTGCGGTGAAAATGAATTTAGGAGAGACTTAGTTCACGTGAACGGCTAGCTACGTTTTGGGAAGCATCGTTCGCTTCGGGTGTGCTACGATCGCGGGGACAATGTAGAAATGTTCCCGTACGTCATCAGTTGGCAGGTTGGCATTATCAGCACGTAGCGGTCATAGCTTGGCGAGTAGTGTTCGTTTCACAAATTGCACTGTTGCCATGGCAACGCATCTCACGCCACTCATTGCAAATTAGAAACCAGGCGCTCTGGCGAGTGGGTGATAATTGGGAATCGAGTACGCGAGTCGCGGATCGATTGTTGCGTATTAGACCTTCCACATATTGGGGAGATGATAATCGGTCGGGCGACTTCACTTGCCGCCGGACACTGGCGCCCATCGATTTGCCACCTCGAGCGCTTTAGGAATGGGCGCGCTTCACTTTCCATTCGTACTCTGATCGCTCCGCAGCTCGGATGCGGACGCGTCGTACGTAACAGTAAGTGTGGGCACTGTTGTTTGACCATTTGCACGTTGTCCGGTGTTGCGAAGGAGCCGTCGGGCTCGTCGTCGGACGACGGCGGGTTCCTGCGGGAGGGCGCGGAGGGCGAGGGCGGCGCGGACGCGGGCCACACGCTGCCCGTGCGCAACTCACGCTCGGTACGCTCGACGCACGGACCTAGCTCTGTTCACATCATACGCAGCGGACCAGCACACACAAACATACATTACATATTGTATTAAACACACAGAGAGCACCCGGTAACTCACTTTTCATAGAATTTTTGGTCTGTGCTAGTGTAAGTCGAAATGTGACATCAGTTAGATTGCAGAACGCACTTTCTGCGAGTGTCAGTGACGACGTATTTCAGCCGATTATAACACCAATGTTTCGCTGTCTGGCTCGCTATGTCGCAATAGATGTGAACAGAGTTCGTTCGGCGCACGTTCGACGAACACATTTCTCTAATACCTTCATACGCACATTTACGATTACTTTGCTCCACGGCTGTATGATACGCACACGAACGGCTTGTTATTGTGCCTATCGGTTTGCGTTTTTGTCACGCCTCCGACTAGCTATACCACGATTCGTCGTGCTCGGCTCTACTCGCGCAACAACAACGCAATCCAATCTCAGTTTCTTTGTTGTATAGTGTATTATAGCAATCGTACAACAGCACTTTTTTATTTTTAATGGCTTGTTTATATTTTTTTGTGTGCAGCAGTTTATTTTTTACATCAATATTTTTTTTTGTTTAAAGCAATTAGTAGTATATTTTATAGTGGCCACTCTGTCTTTGATTCAATTTTTCACGCCAATATTGGTCTGTCAATGTCGTTTTTATAACAGAATTCTATAAAACACATACACGGCAATTGTCCGTTAAGGAACGCATAATTTAACGTACAAAGTGGATAACCAGTTTGTAATATAAACATTTAATTATGCCTGCATAAATGCATAAAGAGAATGCTTTATGGACGTTAGTTGTTGGCGACCTCACCAATATTTTTTAATTGCAATAAAATAAAACGCAACCGTTGCAAATTTTGCGTATGAAATGCACGTTTGGAAACTACACTTTGGCACAAAATTAATTTTATTTAGTGCAAAATTATCTCTATTTACACCACTTAGTTCTATTCTCACATTAACAAACTTAAAATTTTGTCTTTAGCCTTAATGAAGTTGAATTTTTTTGGAAATCATGTAAGCGTACGAGACTATATAAAGGCTATAGAAGGGACAAAGTATATAAGATTAAAAAAAAATATGAACGTAAAAATACCTTTTTTTGCCGTATTTGCCTAATAGTGTCTTTGGCAAATGCTGTTCCTAGAAGAAACAAATTGTTATGAAGAATGACGATCTCGGACGGTCGGGTCAATGTAGAAAAAAAAAACAATTTTTCTGCATTTTCTCGGGTTTGGGTGTTTGTGGTACCTTCGTTGTTTCCGATTCCCATACCACAAGTGCTTTAGCATCTTACATTAGGATCGGAGCAATGTATGTGATGTTGTTGTCCGTATCTATATATATATTTATTTATTTAATGAGAGATATTGTCAAAAGCAGGAGAATGAAAACGAAAAGATAAAATATAAAAATATATACTATGCATTGATGTTTCCATAGCTGTACATTCCATAGTTGTGCATATTGTGTTGGAAGCCGATACGATGTCACCAATGTTCTCAAAAGGCCTGCTAAGGAAGAAAAGTAATAAAATTTCTACTGACCAACCTACATTAGATACGGTGCTTAGGATGTAATAAAATCTTTGATATCTCTTAAATTATATATAGTACTAGTTTACAAATATTAGAGAACTAAATTAAAAAATAAAGATTTGAGTTAAAGAGACATTTTAGAACCAACTGCCACGAGTGCAATTATAACCCAGGAACGACGTAACGGGCACATACACATATGAGGGCACTGAGTGAGTTGCGTGAGCAGATGCTGGATGCTTTTCATTATAATTATATTTTTCATATCAAGTGTAATGAAGTATTTTCACATAGTAAATGACTGTGTATTATTTTAAAAATAATACACAGTCATACCATAGAAATATAATTGCGTGCGTATTAAGCTCTCGTTCACACGTGCATTTCGCACGGCCATTCAAAACCGTTTGCCGCGGAGCCATCTCTCTTGTCGAGCCTACTTCCGCGCATTCACGCGTCAATTCCTATTTCCTGTCGATTGCTGCGTTCTGTCTATAGACGCGTATATTTGTAATCGTTGCAAAATTTATTTTGTAAAGGAACTAGTTACTTTAAATAATTTTTAGTATTTGTCGTATTGCCTCATTATGTGAATAAATGTAAGACTTTTATTGAGTATGTTAGAGGAACTTCATTACGAAACGGTGGTAGATTAAAAATGACGATCGATAAACGAATGTATGTTCTTATGTCGATGAATAAATGATTTGATTTGATTGATTTGATTAGAGCCAAGTGGTTGGATGATCGGAATTCGAGTCGAGAGACCCGAGTTAGATCCCCTAGTAGGCGCTTACCAATGGGTTTTTTCAAAATTTATGTATGATTGGCTTATAGTTATATATGCCAATCATATATAAAGTCACGATAGCCGAGTTGTTGGGTGGTCGGAATTTCGAGTCGAGAGACCCGAGTTCGATCCCCAGGTGGCAGTACCAATGAGTTTCAAAAACTTATGTACGAATTTCATCGTTGGCTTGGACATAAGGGCGGCGACAGGCTCACCACCTGTCACGTTGTCCCGAAAATATCTTCGGTGGAAGGTGGGTCAAAGGGACTTAATTGTCTAAACTTGACCTCTGTCTACCCCTGTATTGGGAATTGCGTGAAGATATTTATTTTTTTTTAATTTATGTATATAGTTGGCTTGGACATATAGAAGGCGACAGACGCATGTCACGTTGTTCCAAAAAAGATCTTCGGTGAAAGGTGGGTCGAAAGGACTTAAATGTCCAAATCTCTATCTACCCCAGTATTGGGAACGGCCTAAAATATTTTTTATTGAGAAATATCAGAAGTTATGACAATGAGGAAGGATTTTTTTTATTTTATCTCATATTTCATATTAATCGATCCAGTGACCTAGATATCTGCAATCAAATCTATAGATAATATTTCAGCTGACCACTCTAGTAACTAAAAATACTTTCAGTAATATTAAGCCTTGGGTGTCGTTAAAGGCGGTTTAGGGAGAAGCCTTGAAAATGCAATAGGTACTACTAGATGGTGGGATATCTCAAACCAAAATACATCAGACCGATGACGGGCAGCAGCAGGTGCAAGGTGTCTGGCACTGCGATCGCCAAACCGCTTGCCAAGCACCTTAAGCAAAAAACTTTTGACAAGGCCTTTATGATGTTGATGATGAATCCTTAGGTAATGAAAAGTATTTCCGTCCTGTCTAAGCGAAAAATGTCTATTGCAATTTAAAAGCCGTTAAAATTAACCTCCCATCGAAAGAACATTCTCCAAGACTTAATTGGTCTTGGCTGCGTTCAGGATGGCGCAAATTAGCCTCGGAGCAAATTGTGCGCTTCGCTGCGGTAATTTCACTGCGATTCATTAGTGTGAAAAGGTCGTGACGTGGTTAAATCCGTGTTTTTAATGGATGGCATCTTGTAATTATGGAGATCGTTCGTAATGAGGGGTTGACGTTTTTATATTTGCCTATGTAGGTATATACGTACATGTGATTATTGTACAGTTAGCTTGGATACTATGGAGGCGATGGGCTTACCACCTGTTACGTTGTCCTCAGCCTCTGCTTCGGCCTCTGTCTGTCTCAGTATTGGACAATTGTGGAAAGATGCTCATACAATAATTAACCCTTTAGTTACGAGTGTAGTAGACTCTTATAGACATTGCTGTAATTGAAGATATGAAAAACAAATATCATCAGATATCAGTATATCATTTTATTTTGCACAAAACCAATAGAATATTACTCATAGGCGTGCAAGCATCTAACTTATTAGTAGATGTTCTGCTGTCTTGCTTCCATAGTTTGGAATTAGGTCAGGTCCGATATTTCTGTGACACTTTCGCTGAATATTAGCGAAAGTGAAACCTTTCGATTCACCATTCCGGTATTGGGTATATTGTACGTGTGAATGCGCTACATACCAAACGAGACGCGCTCAAGGCTCGATCACCTTGCAGCCATCACCTACAATTAAGTCGGAGGATTTCTGCGTTGAACGCAAGTCAGCAACTTGCGTTCAACGCAGAAATCGGTTACGTCACCTGCGAACACACGAACTTCGCTCGCAATAGTCTCAAGTCACTGTGGCCGAATTCAGGATATTACACTATTGGGTATATGTTGCTCAGACAATTTGTTTGTCTTATTCTTAATTAACACTATTTATTTTTTATAATGGCGTGACTAAATAGAACCAATTATCACTAAATTTGACAAAAAGCCTGACCTGGGTTTGTAGAGTCATCATGAACATTTTTCACGCAGATCAAGTCTCGGGCGGCAACTAGTATAATAACATAATTGTATACCAGGTCAAGTGCGTGTTACATATTTCGATTCAGTTCCTAATGTTACGCTTCACAGCTGCTCACTTGCTAATTCGTTTTGCAAAGGTAACGGTGAGCGCCAAGGAGATTACATAACTCCACCTAGCCCGCTGACCTACTTTGGGCATGTTATCAAAATTTATTAGCATAATCCGATTACAGTTTAGAAATACAATTCAATTTTGTTTTAAATTTTTCATTGTCGTCTTCAGTTAATTAATGAATTCCCTTCTAGATTTTTCTAAACTCGCCATGTTATTGCGCTTGAACCTGGCTTCCTTTTAAGTGATACTGTCCCCAGCAACAAAGAGTTGTTGTCAGAATTTTCTGATGGAATCTTAAGGAATATAATCAAAAGCATGAGACTTAATTGCATCTACATGAAAATCACAAAGGTCCAGTACTCCTTTCTGGATGAGTTATGTACATATATTCACGCTATTACCAATATTGGTGTAGACAGAAGTCCAGGAAATTATGTTCTTGCTACACACCTATCACCTAAGACATTATTTTGGGACAACTTCCAAGCTAACGATATAAATCGTATATAAGTTTTGTAAAAACTCATAGGTACGAGCCGCCTACCAACGGGGGATCGCATTCGAGTCTCTTGGCTCGAATTTTGATTACCAAGCCACTCGGTTACCGTATTTTTCATACGTATATTAAAACCGGTATAAGTTTACCTCTTGCTAATTCATTAGTTTTAAACAGTGCTGTCTATCACGGGTCTCTTTCATTTTGTTCTGGTATTCGATATCTAGCTTCGACATCGAGAGATAGATTCGAGATCTTTTTGCCCTTTGTCATAGCCCATGCCGTTTTATCTTGGTACACTTTTGCGCCTCTCAAAAGAAAGAAGTTGGCATATTCTTCATTATTTTTAACTTTACCCTAAACAATACTTAATATACATTATATATGTATCTTGAGAATATTATAGTTCCTAGTAGGACTAAGGTTGTATTTGAATCAACGATTCATAATAAATTGTGGAAATGTTCTAAATTAATAGGTAATGAGAAAAATGGCATACGTATATGACATCTAGTATTGCGTTTGCAGTCTGTAAACGCAAATTTTTCATCAACAAATGAACTCGGTTTTAAAATCAACATAGTTCTTGGAATGCGGTTAGGTCATTGGTAATTAATAGAAATAGCTGTGAGGAGCCTTCGAAGTTTGTTACGGATTTTCGTAAATTGCTCCTCATGTGTGATCCGTTTGAATTGAATTAGACACGGCAGTTGTCGCCCATAACCATGTAATTAATGTAACCCATTATGCCACAAGTAATTATATCATATTCACCTTTGCACGTATTAAACAGTTTTGATCTTTGATGTAACTGTCGGTGTTGTCACGCCATCTTTCGGTAGTCATTGCGATTTTCAAAGCTTGTTTCGCCTCTTATTTCCAATGAAATAAAGAGATAGATTTTATTATTCCATACGCCCATTGGTAAGGTTCTTTAAGTATTTATTCACACGTCAACATCATAAATACACGAATCATCCGGTTCTTTTTCATTTCACCAAATTTTTTCTATAATGGGGCAGATTAAAAAAGTGTTATTTATGCATATAATATCTGTGTCAACTTGTTAAACGTATTAATTTTCCAACACAATAATTAAATATACAAACCTTGCTACAAATTGAATATAATATAAATTCGTAATAGTGAAATTCAGCTATTACGAATTTATGATATTATTGTTATCCTTATTGTTTTTTTTTTTACTAAATTAGCGATGTTATAGGTATGTAACATCCACAGCCTTGACATATATCGTGTTCTTAGGATGGAATGTAATTGATAATTTTAATTAATATAGAAAGTTTAATTTTTTTTAAAATTGGTTTTATTACTCGTTATTTTACCACAATCCGCTGTTATCAGCCAGTTTAAACGAGGTTCGAAAGTTGTCATTATAAAATGTGACTTTTTTAATGTAACCCGCATACGATGGTCGCGTTTGTATTTAAAATGGTTACTTTTTTTTACAAATTATCGTTTCCCTTTATGCGGGGGTGTTATTTCGAAAGGTTTCTCTCTATAGCGCTATATCGTACATTCTTTTTGCTACTAAGTACTGGCCCCTTTTGGATTGGCTTATGTATTCTAGGCATATACATTTTTTTTAATATTTGCACTATTTGCTTACTGATACTGAATAGTATATTACTATATAGATTTTTCTATTGAATATTTCGCTTTTGTATGATATTTCTTTTTTTTTCTTGCGTAAATAAATGTAATTGATTGTTAATAATTTGTTTTCCTTTTTAGGATATGACGCGCCAGTCCATACCGGTTGCGACGAAAGGTACGTACATATATTAATCAAATTTGTGTTTTATTTTTAATAATATAGTAACACTGCTTCGTCATCTGGAAGTTGCGAATTTTCGAATCTGTTGCTCCTAACTAATAATTAAAAAGTTACCTTTTCACGCTATGAATTTTATAGTAACAATGTCCTGTGTCACGATGTAGAAAAATCACGATAGCCGAGTGGTCCGGTGGTTGAAATTTTTAGTCAAGAGACCCGAGTTCGATCCCCAGGTGGCAGGCACGTACCAATGGGTTTTACAAAAACTTATGTACGAGTTATATCGTTGGCTTACACATGAAGACGGCGAAGGGCTCACCACCTGTCACGTTGTCCCGAAAATATCTTCGGTGGAAGGTGGGTCGAAGGGTCTTAATTGTCTAGACTGGACCTCTCTCTACCCCTGTATTGGGAATTGCGTGAAGATATTTAATTTAATTCAATGTCCTGTGTAATATTGATTTGTTTATCAAATAATGTTTTTATAACTCGTAGATTTATTTTTTCTTCATCTTATGAGAAAAAGGACATTCAGAGCGAGCCCTACGAAAAAAGCTCTTTAGTAGAGGCTCCTTTTGGCAATCGCTGCACCAGACACCACGCACCATAGACGCTGGTGCCCGTCACCGATCTCCATTTTCTTAGTCACATCTTACGACACCCACGAGAAGGAAGAGCGTACAGTATTCTAACACCATGCCATAAGGGTCCAAAAAGTTTCATATTAATCAAGTATACATTTGTAGCATCTGTTACGTATGGTAAGTATAAGCAATAATGAAGGGGTAGACAGAGGTCTAGTCTAGACAATTAGGTCCCTTTGACACACCTTCCACCGAATATATTATCGGCAAAACGTGATAAGTGGTGAGCCCGTGGCCGTCTTTATGTTCAAGCCAACGATATAATTCGTATATAAGTTTTTGAAAAACCCATTGGTACGAGCCTGCAATCTGGGGATGGAACTCGGGTCTCTTGACTCGAAATTCCGACCACCCCACCACCCAAACACTCGGCTATCGAGACTTTTTATTATTCATAGGATGAATAGTTGGACAAATTCCCATCTACACAGTGCCGCTATGATTCATAGCGACTGTGCAGTTATTTTAGGTAGGTAGATAGTGATAACATTATGCTCTTTACAGTCACGATAGCCGAGTGGTCTGGTGGTTGAAATTTTTAGTCAAGAGACCCGAGTTCGATCCCCAGGTGGCAGGCACGTACCAATGGGTTTTACAAAAACTTATGTACGAGTTATATCGTTGGCTTACACATGAAGACGGCGAAGGGCTCACCACCTGTCACGTTGTCCCAAAAATATCTTCGGTGGAATGTGGGTCGAAGGGTCTTAATTATCTAGACTGGACCTCTCTCTACCCCTGTATTGGGAATTGCGTGAAGATATTTAATTTAATTCAATGTCCTGTGTAATATTGATTTGTTTATCAAATAATGTTTTTATAACTCTTAGATTTATTTTTTCTTCATCTTATGAGAAAAAGGACATTCAGAGCGAGCCCTACGAAAAAAGCTCTTTAGTAGAGGCTCCTTTTGGCAATCGCTGCACCAGACACCACGCACCATAGACGCTGGTGCCCGTCACCGATCTCCATTTTCTTAGTCACATCTTACGACACCCACGAGAAGGAAGAGCGTACAGTATTCAAACACCATGCCATAAGGGTCCAAAAGTTTCATATTAATCAAGTATACATTTGTAGCATCTGTTACGTATGGTAAGTATAAGCAATAATGAAGGGGTAGACAGAGGTCTAGTCTAGACAATTAGGTCCCTTTGACACACCTTCCACCGAATATATTATCGGCAAAACGTGATAAGTGGTGAGCCCGTGGCCGTCTTTATGTTCAAGCCAACGATATAATTCGTATATAAGTTTTGAAAAACCCATTGGTACGAGCCTGCAATCTGGGGATGGAACTCGGGTCTCTTGACTCGAAATTCCGACCACCCCACCACCCAAACACTCGGCTATCGAGACTTTTTATTATTCATAGGATGAATAGTTGGACAAATTCCCATCTACACAGTGCCGCTATGATTCATAGCGACTGTGCAGTTATTTTAGGTAGGTAGATAGTGATAACATTATGCTCTTTACAGTCACGATAGCCGAGTGGTCTGGTGGTTGAAATTTTTAGTCAAGAGACCCGAGTTCGATCCCCAGGTGGCAGGCACGTACCAATGGGTTTTACAAAAACTTATGTACGAGTTATATCGTTGGCTTACACATGAAGACGGCGAAGGGCTCACCACCTGTCACGTTGTCCCGAAAATATCTTCGGTGGAAGGTGGGTCGAAGGGTCTTAATTGTCTAGACTGGACCTCTCTCTACCCCTGTATTGGGAATTGCGTGAAGATATTTAATTTAATTCAATGTCCTGTGTAATATTGATTTGTTTATCAAATAATGTTTTTATAACTCTAGTAGATTTATTTTTTCTTCATCTTATGAGAAAAAGGACATTCAGAGCGAGCTCTACGAAAAAAGCTCTTTAGTGGAGGCTCCTTTTGGCAATCGCTGCACCAGACACCACGCACCATAGACGCTGGTGCCCGTCACCGATCTCCATTTTCTTAGTCACATCTTACGACACCCACGAGAAGGAAGAGCGTACAGTATTCTTACACCATGCCATAAGGGTCCAAAAAGTTTCATATTAATCAAGTATACATTTGTAGCATCTGTTACGTATGGTAAGTATAAGCAATAATGAAGGGGTAGACAGAGGTCTAGTCTAGACAATTAGGTCCCTTTGACACACCTTCCACCGAATATATTATCGGCAAAACGTGATAAGTGGTGAGCCCGTGGCCGTCTTTATGTTCAAGCCAACGATATAATTCGTATATAAGTTTTTGAAAAACCCATTGGTACGAGCCTGCAATCTGGGGATGGAACTCGGGTCTCTTGACTCGAAATTCCGACCACCCCACCACCCAACCACTCGGCTATCGAGACTTTTTATTATTCATAGGATGAATAGTTGGACAAATTCCCATCTACACAGTGCCGCTATGATTCATAGCGACTGTGCAGTTATTTTAGGTAGGTAGATAGTGATAACATTATGCTCTTTACAGTCACGATAGCCGAGTGGTCTGGTGGTTGAAATTTTTAGTCAAGAGACCCGAGTTCGATCCCCAGGTGGCAGGCACGTACCAATGGGTTTTACAAAAACTTATGTACGAGTTATATCGTTGGCTTACACATGAAGACGGCGAAGGGCTCACCACCTGTCACGTTGTCCCGAAAATATCTTCGGTGGAATGTGGGTCGAAGGGTCTTAATTGTCTAGACTGGACCTCTCTCTACCCCTGTATTGGGAATTGCGTGAAGATATTTAATTTAATTCAATGTCCTGTGTAATATTGATTTGTTTATCAAATAATGTTTTTATAACTCGTAGATTTATTTTTTCTTCATCTTATGAGAAAAAGGACATTCAGAGCGAGCCCTACGAAAAAAGCTCTTTAGTAGAGGCTCCTTTTGGCAATCGCTGCACCAGACACCACGCACCATAGACGCTGGTGCCCGTCACCGATCTCCATTTTCTTAGTCACATCTTACGACACCCACGAGAAGGAAGAGCGTACAGTATTCTAACACCATGCCATAAGGGTCCAAAAAAGTTTCATATTAATCAAGTATACATTTGTAGCATCTGTTACGTATGGTAAGTATAAGCAATAATGAAGGGGTAGACAGAGGTCTAGTCTAGACAATTAGGTCCCTTTGACACACCTTCCACCGAATATATTATCGGCAAAACGTGATAAGTGGTGAGCCCGTGGCCGTCTTTATGTTCAAGCCAACGATATAATTCGTATATAAGTTTTTGAAAAACCCATTGGTACGAGCCTGCAATCTGGGGATGGAACTCGGGTCTCTTGACTCGAAATTCCGACCACCCCACCACCCAACCACTCGGCTATCGAGACTTTTTATTATTCATAGGATGAATAGTTGGACAAATTCCCATCTACACAGTGCCGCTATGATTCATAGCGACTGTGCAGTTATTTTAGGTAGGTAGATAGTGATAACATTATGCTCTTTACAGTCACGATAGCCGAGTGGTTGGATGATCGAAATTCGAGTCAAAAGACCCGAGTTTGATCGCATGCGATAGGCTCGTACCAATGGTTTTTTTTTTCAAAAGTTACGTACGATTTATATCGTTGGCTTAGACATAAAGACGGCGACTGACTCATCACTCGTAACGTTGTCCCAAAAAGTGTCTTGAAAAGTGTGTGAAAGTTGAAATAATTTAATTGTCCAGACCTCTGTCTACCTCAATTTTGGGAATGTATTTTTGCGTGAAGATATTTATTTATTATGCTCTTTGGTTCGTCTACCCCTTTTTATTTAAACTATTATCTAATGCTTGAGATAACGGAATAGTACGTTGTTTTGCGAATTTTGAAATGCATTATAGATTACAGCGTTGGGAATAAAATATTAAAAGCTGATCTTAGCATATAAAAGTGATTGCTCTCTCCCACTTTAACTGCTATTATCGAGTCAGGTTTCACAAGAAATAACGATAAAAGCACGCACTAGAGGCTATTGTTGTCTGTGCGATCCCGACGATTAAAAGTACGGTTGAATGTTGTTAAATAGACTTTTACTGTGCATAATTAATTTATATATAGGTTTATTAGGTGACTTTTATGTGGCTTTGTTCTTGCGTAAATTAAATAGATATAGTTTATGTATATAGATGTATATAGTTTAACCTATTGTCACTACATTAATATTAAACCTTATAAGACACAATAAGACGTTACAGTAAAAGATAATAGATAGGTATAGCATACTTTGCTCTGATTAGAAAAAACGAAGTTACCACAAACACCCAGATCTGAGAAAATATAGAAAAAGTGGTTTTCTACAATTTACCCGTCCGAGAATTAAACCCGGGACCACAGAGCTGGCGACACTTTGTAAACCGGTGTATACGCCACTTGACCATGGTGGTCTTTACAATACGAGTACAAAGAGGCAAAAGATAAAAGATCACTCGAAAATGCCGTTAGTAATTAACATAAGTAATAACACTGAGTAGGAAATAAAGTTGCCTCATAACGGATTCAGCTACAAGTTTGATGTGATTCAACATTCCTACACACATTTTATGTCGATTGTTAAGAATTGTAATTATATAAAATATATAGTACACCATTAAATATTCACATAAAATATCTTACCTCTAAAAGTGACATTTTCCAGGCAAAGAATAGACAGTAACAAAATTATTGTAATATTAAGACGGATTTCACTAGATTTAATCGATAAGAAACATAAAATATCATGCCTCGTGATAATAATAAATAAATACATATATGGATAGGGGACATCATCACTTACATTGATCCTATCCCAATATAAGATGCTAAAGCACTTGTGGTATGAATATCGTGAACAGCGAAGTCACCACAGACCCGAGAAAATGTAGAAAAAGTGGGTTTTCTACATTGACCCGACCGGGAATCGAACCTGGGACCTCGTGATGGCGACACCTTGAAAGCCCGTGTGTACGCCACTGGTCCACGGGGACGTGAAAATGAGGTGAAGATACTCGAAATTATAATCAACACATAAGCGCCAACTTCACAAATATTGGCCAAATATTTAAAAACGAGGCCGGTCGTTTGTATTCAATTATTCATGCGATGATTCACCCGCTCTACACGTCTAACGTATCACCGTCTCTGTCGTTTCCTTAACGTTAGACAAGCAAGATGGTATTTGCGTTGTCGATAACGCGCCAATAATTGCACGCGCACGTAAACACTGGCGACGCGGGTCAACGGTCTCGGGTCATCTGCTCACCGGATGAGGTACAGGTGGACGCTGTGATGTTTGTATGCAGATTTGTTGGACAATAAATAGATAGATAGATGGGGACAAAATCACATACATTGCTCCGATCCCAAAGTAAGTAGCTAAAGCACGCGTGTTGTGGATTTAGAAACAAATGAGGGTACCACAAACACCCAGATTAGAGACAATATGGAATAAGTGGTTTTCTAATGATCTATCCGGTAATCGAACCAGGGGCTTTGGAACTGGCGACACCATCAAAATCAGTGGTGCACAATTCGATCACGACTGTCGTAGAAATAAATAAAAATGGTTGGGTGAATCGTTAACAAACCTCAGTCCCCATGTGGTATTTTAAAGATTAAACATAACATTTATTTATTCATAAAATGGACGCACGAAAAAAAACACTAGTTATATAAAAAGCCTTACACAAATAAACATGTATGAGCGTAGGACAAAAATACATACATAACGGCCTGTTAAAGTCCACTGCAGGACATAGGCCTCTCCCAAGGAGAGGATTTGCCATAATCGCCACGCTTGGCAGGCGTATTGGCGATCGCAGTACCCGACCACTCACACCTCAGGCGCTGCTGCCCATCTTCGTCTGATTATTTTGGTCTAATATTTTTAGAGACGGTTATCCCGCCATTTATCGGTTGCCATTACGATATACTAGGTTCTATACCTTAGTCCCCTCTTACGACATCCATGGGAAGAAAGGGAGTGGCAATATTCTTACACCGTTACCACACGGCATGAGCATAGGAATCTACTTCCGTTTCCACTCGGATATCGGAATATGAACGCTAGAGATCTGTATATAAATCATCAGGGGACATGACGTGTCACAGAAAGTATGTACGATTTAAAATTCTAATCAATAATGTTTCACGGGTAAGTGTAGCACGCAATGGCGCGTTTTCGACCCATTGATAACATTACTGTATCGGACTCTATTCATTATTCATACAGTGTGGCACGATGACGTCACCTGAGTCAAGTAACGACCTTGTTCGCTTGTTTCTTACATGTTTGAACATGTTCGTCTTCTATAAATAAAATAACGTATTTTAGCATTTTAAATAATTATCAATTACTGTTAGTCAGTTCAGTCAGATCAGACCCTAGTACTCGAGCGTTCGCATTAGTGCGCCTTAATTTGTTATAAAGGCTATTTAACCGCTGATTGATATAAAAAGGCATGTAACCGAGTGGTTTGTTCAAATTTCATCAACACCACCTTGATGCTTGGCATTCCACCACAGTGCATTTTTCGCGGAATTTTCTGCCACGCAGTTGCATTTTATGGAATGAGCTGCCGTCAGCGGTTTTTCCGGACCGATACGACTTAAGGACCTTCAAGAAAAGAGCCTATACCTTTCTCAAAGGCCGGCAACGCATCTGCTATTCCTCCGCAGATGTTCATGGGTGGCGGTAATCACTTAACATCACGTGTGCCACTCGTTTGCCTCACTTTTCTATAAAAAAATCGAATTCGACTCAGGAGACTCGGGTTCCAACCCCAGGTGGCTCCAGGTCGCTCAATGCGTTCAAATACATGCACGATTTGTATTGTTTATTTGGACGCAAAGACGGCGACAGGCTCTGCACCCGTAACGGTGTTTCGAAAAATGTCTTCGGTGAAAGGTGGGTCGAAAGGACTCCTGGACCTCTGTCTATCCCAGTATTGGCAATCGCCTTTATCTGTATAGCTGGTGGAAAAAAGATGGATGAAAAAGGCTGAAAAAAACATCGCGGAGAAACCCGCGCAAAACTCAGTATAAAAAAAAAATTTGAATTAATTTTTTAAATAGCGCATGTCCTGCTTACGGTTTATAGTCTATTTTTATGACACCCGTAAGCCTAAGTACTGATGGATTTTCTTACTCTGATGTTATGATTTCTGTGTCGCTTTCTTCTAAAGTTATGTAAGCGTGTAATGTTTCATGCAATTTGCTATGACTAATCGAATAACTTACATCACTGTGATGCGAAATCAATGCGAAAAAAAGAAACTCTTTTTTATCTTCATGCATTTTCGTAATAATGGGGTAGGCAGAGGTTTAGCGTAGAAGTTCTTTCGACCACATCTTTCATCGATGCTAATATGGGATAACGTGAGAGGATGTGAGCATATCATCGTCTTAATGTCCAAACCCATATACTGTACTTAATATACTTACATAAAAGAAATATTTATACCTAGTCAGGTCATAAATTCTGTCACATGTTTAACATAAAATAATTAAAACAAGTTTATTCATTATGTAACTATTTATATACCAAAATGAATTTAACAAAACATAGATTCTTCACTACTGTGTGCGTACACCTTATCATTTTGTTTGCTGTAGCTCTCTTCTACGGTAAAAAGTTTTTCATCCGAAAAAAAATTTCCGGATAATTTTTTTCCCGCGTACCGCTTCAACAAAGCGCGGCATCTCATCAGTCTCAGGTGCATTAGACGAGCATTCAAACAATGTCCTGTTTTTCTTCGATATGCCCGAAGCCGTAAGTCTTCATTTAACACCCTTTTCTCCGTGGTTCTGCTTAACCAACAGTTTTTGCTTACGTTTGGGATTTCATTGAATTCGTGCCTTCACAGCTTTTATCACTGCTGGAGTCCTAACAGACCGAGGACGACCACTTCTTGACCTGTCATCTACACTAGAGTCTTCATTGTATCGTTTGATGGTACGATAAACGAATCTTTTGGTTATATTTAATTTTTCAGTATGTCAAAAATTTTTATTGGCGCCTAACCGCAACGATGCAACGCAATAACTGCAACACGGTTTTCTTTAAGCGTCCACTCCATATTTAAAAATAAGTCAAATTCTAAAAAGTATGTAGTTTTATTTTCATGAACAATTCGAAATTCGAATTTAATAAACTTTTTTGTGGCCAGCATTGTAAAAGAAAAGTTTTTACTGTGTGACAATACTTATGACCTGACTGTGTATTAAGTCCCTTCGACCCGCCTTCGGTGGAAGGTGGGTCGAAGGGACTTAATTGTCTAGACTGGATCTCTGTCTACCCCTGTATTGGGAATTGCGTGAAGATTCTGATTTTCGAGGTACGGCTTCGATCGGACCGACCTAATTGGTCCAAATCTAACTTTGTGTAAAGAGTAATTCAGATCAGAGATGCCAGTATTTATTTGGTTTGTTGCGCATAATCCTTCGCTAGACGTGGATCTTTCTTAATCCTGTTCTAATTCCTATTGAGCCACAGAGAGCAATTTACACTTTCTACTTACTACCTCAGCATGATGGGATATTTTTAATTTTAAAACCCTAATTTGTTATTAGGTTTTAGACTTGATACGTCAAATATTTCATATTCTTTGCAATATTGCAATTGCATGGGTGACGATGTTAATTGGTACAACGCAAAATAAAAGTTGTTGTTACATTGTTGTTATGGGAGGGGGACCCGCATTCATATATATTCCTGTAAAAACGATTTAACCGACCTATATCCATCAAGCTTATTAGTTCAATGGAACAAAGTTCGGTCGTTACAATTTTGTTTTACGTAATGACACTACTTCGAAGCTTTCACAAGGCTGCAATAATTACTAAAAATTTTCATGTTCCTAAAAATATTTTTTCTAAGAAGTTCAAGGGCGCTTTATTCCAGCCGGCAAATATAATCTGACATCGCATTTGTTTCACACTAAACGTTCTCTGCCACAAAATGAGCGGAGGTCGTGCGGGCGACCGGTGTCCCGGTTAATATAGTCTTGACATTGCGTCGTCGACAAGGCCGCTCGTCGTTTGTGACGCGCTGATTGTTTGTCTTGTTGTCTGCGCACGTGTCTGGCGGGAAAGGAGGCAATTGTAAAAGAAATGCAATGAAAAGTGTAGAGGCACTTTTTGATTTAAGAATTTGTTTATACGTTTGTTGTGTAACTATTACAATTACACAAAATACGCATAATGTTGATTTTTAATGGTTGGTTAACGTCGCTGAACTTTAGCTGTTTTCCTGATCTATAGGAAAGTAATTGGAAAAAGACGGGAGACTAAGGTAGTTTCTTTGGGGATAAAACTCAGAAGCTTTACGTGCATTAATTTCAAGCCGTAACTCTGTTAGCTCATGGTACTACCTCACGCGGTAACTATGGCAGCTACAGTTGTTTGGCTGTATCACGTTCACAACCTTTATACTTGAGGTCAGCTAGCTAAAATCATGCTTGAAATCTCACTCATCATGCATGCTTCCGTGATAAGTATCCTAAATGGTTACCCAAGTTGTTTGTCAAATTTCATTGAAATCCTGAAGTGATTTGAATGAAATTTGACCGTTTTACCACATTTGGACCGTACCAGACACATCCTGCCATCTGAAGGCTCTTACTTTTCAAGGCTTTCAGAGGTATGTTCTTACGCGTGTGGTATTGTGGTTAAGTGGCAAAACATAGTTCTTAAAATAATTGTCACAATTTTAGTGGACCACTAGGCCGCACCTCTTCGTACCACTGTATCTGGTACAGTTTAATGCATATCGCGGACATTTACGAAGCGATTTGTTTGCGATTACATTTCTGGTCTATTCGAGCTACGTTATCGTTCCGGCGTTGCTTCGAACGATCAGAGCGAGCCGCGCAATCGATATATTATCACCACCCACCTCGGATGTTACACGTACGAGTGTTGTAAAGGTGGCGTTGAACTCTGCTTGCTTTGTGCGACGTGTACTTACGTGGGGCCTTGTAGAAGTCATACGAATTCCTTGTCTATGGTAGCTGGTGATGTCTCTCTGGTTAACTACTTTCGATCGCTATAGGCAGTGGTCAACTCTGAAAGTTGTAAAGGATCTCATGTTTATCCACATACATACATTTTGGTCTGTTAAGTTCAGCACACGCATAAGAGAAAGACCCACAAGACAGAGCCATAAGAGAAAGAGAGAGAGTTTGTATTGATCGCCACAATTCGTACATAAGTTTTTGAAAAACCCATTAGTACGTGCCTGACACCTGACGATCGAACTCGGGCTTCTCGACTCGAAATTCCGACCACCCAACAACTCGGCTATCGTGACTTCTGATTTATATTAGTAATAAGATAAAATACAATTTTGAAAAAAAAAAAATAGTCATCCAATATGAAAGAAATTTTTAAATCGATTTAGGATTCAATTTCCCGTTAGAGTATTAGTTACGATCGTCGAGTGGTTGGGTGATCGGAATTCGAGTCGAGAGACCCGAGTTCTTTCCTCGGGTGGGAGTGGCTCGACCCGTCGTACGAAAACCTGTGTACGATTCATATGGTTGGCTTTGACATAAAAGACGGCAACGAGCTCACCACCTGTCACCTTTACCAAAATATCTTCGGTGGAAGGTGTGTTGAAGGGACTTAATGCCTATACTAGACCTCTGTCTACCCCTGTATTGGGAATGGAGTGAAGATATTTATTTATTTTATTTTATTTAGTTAGGATGACATACATTCGTACATTGTCAGTTTTAATATGACGTCATTCGTGAAACTGTAAGTGTATGACACATAGACTAAAAATAAGTGTATTTAGCCTTAGCTGACTAACGCTAAAGTGTCTCTCGCATTTGGGGCATAACGACGTCCGATATTGCATATCGTGCTATAAAAGCATTAAGGTGCAGCTGCGCTTTGTATAGATGTAAATCATTATATCTCTATGTATTCTTAAATGATACATTCCTTAGGTCAAAAGTCACGATAACATAATGTTTGGGTGATCGGAATTTGGAGTCAAGAAACCGGAGTTCGATCCCCGAGGCTCGTTCCAATGGGTTCTTTCAAAGACTTATGTACGATTTATATCGTTGATTTGGACATAAAAGCGGCTACAGGCTCACCACCTGCCACGCTGACTCAAAATTGTCTCCGGTGGGAGGTGGGTCGAAAGGTCTTAATTTTCTAGACATCTGTCTATCCCTGTTTTGGGAATGGCGTGAAGATATACATTCCTTAGGTATACCATAATCGTTATCGTCAGTATCATTATCAAAATGGCGACAAACAGACACATTTATGTGGTTGTGGACGTTACCATCTCCCGTACGGGTTTGCAAGGAGGTTGGAGCTCGCAGTACGAGATAACTTACACAATAGCGCCTGTTACCGGTCTGAAATATTGTCTGGTTTTTCCGAGATGGTTATACCGCTATTTAACTAATGCATGCAATGCAATCGCTATGTAACGTATCGACTTGTGGGTGGGTAGTCAGACATCACTCAATTAAGAGATCTAGACAACGTGACCGATAGTGAGCCTGTAACAGTCTTCGAAAGAGTTTCCAAAAACTATCAACCATTCGGTCTCTGTTGTAATTTGTCTTTGTTACTTGTGAGTCGTGTTGGTCCTAATGGTCCGGACATTCGCCGATAAATATTCAATTCTACCCTAACGATTCCGATTTGGTAACCGTAATTTTTAATCAAGAGACGCGAGTTCGATCCCCAGGTGGCGGTCACGTACCAATGGGTTTTTCAAAAACTTATGTACGAATCATATCGTTGGCTTGGACATAAAGACGGCGACGGGCTCACCACCTGACACGTTGTCCCGAAAATGTCTTCGGTGGGAGGTGGGTCGAAGGGACTTAATTTTCTAGACTAGACCTCTTTCTCCCCCTATATAGGGAATTGCGTGAAGATATTTATTTAATTTTTATTTTAATCTTGACTTTCGCCTAATGATTAAATATGGACGAGTAGTTTTACTTCGGCCTTGAATATGTTTTCTCTATAAAAACGCATCACAAATGAATAGCATTTAGCATTTCGATGAATATTTCAAACACTTTCCGCCGTATGCCACAGTCTTCCTTCCGTGCAAGTATTCTGCAAGTATTCCCTCGTGCATACGAGTATTGTGCTACATTTTTTTTAAATAATTAAAAGCTGTGGCTTACCAACATGACGGTGCACTTCGGGGTTGATACATCCATGGGGCGGTCAGTCGCATTCGGTTAGCTACATACATCGTGTATCAAAGCTGTGTATAAGTGTAGGCAGACGGGGCGCGCGCGGACAGTGCGCGGACGGCCGCGTACCACACCGCTGCCTGGTACCGCCGTTCTAAAATCAAACCAGCCAATCGCAAATGGAACACACGAAATAGTGCGGTGACTTATATATTACCGTAGATTGAAACGTGTTTTGTATATTTCTTTTTTCTTTTCGAAACCACAATGCCAGTGTTGTACGAGAGATGCGTTCAAAAGCATTTGCGACGACGCGCCCCTAGTAAGTGCACCTCTCCCTGTCAGCCTCTTCAATTTGAACTTAATGCTGTTGTATCTGGTATAGTTTTCGTTTGCTACTAATTTCGGGATATGGATGAAACGGGAAATGGATTTTTCGCTACGAGTGTCGCATATTGAATACAAAGACGGGAAAGTTTCATTTTCGAAAGTCGTGTTCGAGGTTGAAAAGGTCTTCCACCCTTATATACAACATGATTGCCTTCGAATGAAATGATTCGCTGCATGCTTTACATTATCCATATTTGGTCACTGTATAATTTTATTCATTTCGAATGAGAATTTCAAGTACTTTTTTTAACTTCAACCTTCATAACAAATATGCTATCGTAGATCTTAAACGTCTTTTTTTTATCGTTGACATGTTTTTGTTATAAAGGATAGCGGTTTCATGAATATCTACGGAAGTACATTATTTAAAAAAGGGATTTTCTTTGAATAATTATGAATAACCGTAAATAGTTCGTTGGGTTCAATTTTCCTTGAACAATGTCTAGATCCAATTCAAATTAAGGTCTTATTTTACGTAAAGTATACATTGAGATATTTTTTGCTTTAGTTTATGTCAAATGATATCATTCCCACATTGGAAAATAGAAAATATTTACAATTACTGATCTCACTCGACACAGTGTCTTTGCTATTGTAATTCCTGTAATTAAGGCGGGTGAATGACTACAATATGTTACAAATAGATTTAGTAGTAAATTTGAACACAATACTAAAGACCTAAACCTCTAGAATAGGTGACATTTTGGTGAATATTGCTGCTGCCAAGAGGTGTTGCAGCCATTATGCTTTTTCCATTTTAAAGAAGATGGAGAAAGTTTTGTCTTCGGAACCACGGTGGCCGAGTTGTTTTTACTCGTTCTGTTAATACTTTAAGCGTACCTGGTCATACCTATTATCTTAATTTGTATACGTAAAAGATTTTCAGTTGCCTATACAACTACCAAATTTAATATCTCAGGTGTATATATAAATGCATAGATAGGGGCAACATCAAACACAATCTGATCCCTAAGTAAGTAGCTAAAGCACTTGTGTTATGTACAGAGACGAGAAAATGTAAAACAAGTAGTTTCTTTACATTGAATCGTCCGGGAATCGAACCGGGAACCATAGATACCATGAAAACAGGTGAAACACCATGAAATAGTCACTGGCGACACCATGAAAATCGATGTGGCCTACTCGTCCACGGAGCTTGTCATATAATCCTTTTATTATATATTTTATTATATTTTTCAAAAGGTAATGGTTTAAGGTTAGTACGAAATTGCGTATGAATCAAGCACTGGGGTGTGTGGGCGCCGGCAAACGACCTCCGTGCTCCTCGAGACCGTACCGCACTCAAAAATTCATGTAGTCGTTAAGACAATCAGAAAGGAAAGGTATCATTTTATAGAAGAACAGCTTTTTTTATAGAAAAGGGAGGCAAACGAGCAGGTGGCTCACGTGATGGTAAGTGATTACCGCCGCCCATAAAAATCTGCAATACCGGAGGAATAGCTTTGAAGGCCAGCTTCTGAAGAACCCACGGCTATTTGCGAGATTCAAACTTTAAAAGCTCAAGCTAAGGTGACTAACAACTATCGGGCTTGAGACTTAGTCTAATTTGAGAATTAATTAGACTTAATGAGACGGCGTATGAAATGACCCCCCCTTTCTTCCCGTTGCAAGCAGCTGACTAAGGGATAAGATTTGAAGATAGTATTGACTGCCGACAGATGGCGGGACAACGGCTCGTAAAATTATCATCATCATAATAGCTTGTTTAAAGTCCATTAAAGTCTACAGTTGAACCTATAGTTAATTGACTCAGGCGTTACTTTGCGGAAATTCATTGTAAAGTTGTTATTGAAAAAATTACTTCGCAACCCTCTCTCTGCGGTCGCTCATCGTAGAGTCTACTCGCTTGAGGATGCCTTGTTTTGATGCGAAACACGTGTCGCGTTTTCGGTGGTGGTATATGTTACCTGGTTTGAGTGTAGTGGTGGTGGTGCATACAGTGGAATTAGTGCACACATCTGTGGAATTAGTACACGCATCTGTGGGAGGGAGGGTGGTGCTCTTCTTCTCTTCGGACCAGGTAACATATACCTTTTTATATTTTCATGCGGAGGGTTGCGAAGTAATTTTTTCAATAACAACTTTACAGTTGAACCTATGTTCAACTGTGGATTTTAAATCTAAGTCTATGGGTAAGGTAACCTTACCCATAGACTTCCACATAGAACGGTCGTGTGCCATTATCCGTCGACTCCCCGCAATATTGTGCAGGTCGTCGTTTCACCTTATGAAGGTCGTCCTACACTGGTTTTTTATACCTGTTTGTCATTTCAATGCGGTATGTATCGTAAATTATTCAGTGCCTGAAAACAATATTCGATAAAACATTGACATTTTATATGAATGTTTAATTCATATAAAATTGTGTTTTGCTTGTATAACGGTCGTTTGAAGGCTCATCCGCGACACTATCGACCGGCCTGTCTCGTGACGTCAGCGCGTACATTTTTCATTGGGACAGAAGCCACCGCTGAAATGACCGCGTATTGTTTCCTCATAATCTACTAACGGTTCACCAGTAGCTTTTCGAATGAGCTTTTTGAATGGAATTCTAATGTAGAAGTGCAAAGATTACATGAGAGATATGGTATATCTGATTTCTATGATACAAAATTGCATTTTTGTTGTGATTAAAATTTATATTCTACAGTACTGATCTTCTAATATATTTTTCCATATAAAATTCTCGTGTCACGGTGTTACGGCAAAACAACGTTTGCAGGGTCAGCTAGTAATATAAAGTTTATATGTATAATTCAGGTTTTGGCGTGGTCTCTACGTTTTGGCGTGATCGAGTGGCAAAAATTTTAACGTACGAATTTTCTCGTTCATAATATTAGTAGGACAGGATTTTGTATGTATGTTACTTGGTATATTATCCGATTATGACTGATATAAGATGGGATGCGACCCCCGTATATAAGATAGGAGTTGAAGGCTTTTTTATTTTAAATCATTTACTGAATTACATATTTTTTTAGAAGTTTCAGTAACTTTTAAATTACAGTTACTTAAAGTGCAGTGAAGTTGTGCAAACTTTTTCTACGTGGTTAACGTTTTAACATCAAAAAACGCGTGGAACATTTCAATTAAATAATTACTGTGAGTTATGTAGTTTCACCTTCGTACACTACCGTGAGCAGCTCGTATGCGTCACGGTTCATTGCCTTGAATACAGAAAGAGATCCTAATATGGCGGACAGCGCAAGCGCAGGATCGCCTTGCGCCGACGCACTCGGTCGCCATTTTCATCTATCCGTCTGTAACGGGTGTACACGTCAATTGCTAAATATTTCTGCTCCATATTTGAAATATCACCAAATCCGTCCGGCGCCTTACCGCCGAATCTAAAGTACCCATGACGTTGTACTAACATTCAGCTAATGAAAGAAGTCTACTGCCACAAAGGCTTTTATCGAAATTATCGCCAAATATGTGTTGCTCGTGGCTCCGATGTAGGAGACGAGTCGCCGACTCGGCTGGATGCGATGCGCCCAAGGATGCGTTTGAGAAGGTGGACGAAACGCCCGCGTTGGAACACCGAGTAGAGGATCAGGAGAAAAAACCACGTAAGACAGACGAACAGCTGTATTGATGCACTTGTATTTATGGGCACTCGGCTTTGCACGTTTTTATTTGCGAGAACTTAATTATAATTTTGTTTTTGGTTTTACTCCCAGATGACGAAGCAATTGTTATTTGTAGACACCGTATGGTTTTAGGTTTGTATTAAATATGATAATTTTCAGTTAACTGGAAAGACTGGCAAACCAGCAAACGATGTACTCGATGGTAAGCGATTACCCTCGCCGATGTAAATGTATCCTCATCACCAAACAAGCTTTGGGGTAGAAGAGGCAAATGAAGGGAGCGGTGGGGTAATAGAAGCTTTCCGTTATCTCACTCACCGGATTTAATACTAGGACACAACAATGAAGAATTTGACCCAGGTGATCTTTAAGTTCCAGTTCTTGACCCGGTCGGCGTCATCATCATAATTGCCTGTAAAAGTCCACTACAGGAAATATTCCTCTACCGTACGGGAGGACTTGTCATAATCGCCACGCTTTACAAGCGGATTGGCGATCGCAGTAAACACTTTTCTCCTTAGACGGCGCTCATTTACCGTTCTGCTTTTTAAGTCTCTCGCGGCTCTGTCACGTCGAAATTAATTGTCACGTATTTCTCTCGGTTCCAGCTCCGTCGCGTGTGACGCGTAACAATCAAATGCGCGTATCGAACGCCGGCGGGTACACGAACGGCCATGGTGGCGACACGACGGGCCGGCGCGGCGCCGAGAACGTACCGCCGGCGCAGCCGCAGCCGCAGCCGCCCGCCAACTCGCGCATGACGCAGCAGGTATGGTGCGAGTGCGATAGAGACGGAAATTGTGCGTCCGGGAAAGATAGAGCAGGATGAAAGTTGGTCTTTGTAGAGTTTATTATTATTTGTCACTACCCCCGAAGTTTTATTAGCGCGACAGGGACGGAAATTGTGCGTTCGGGATAGACGGAGTGGGACAAAAGTTGGTCTTCCTAGAGTCGATGACCGAAGTCACATTGCGACCGCGAAATGAACAGAAATTACGCGTTCGGGAAACATGAAGTAGGACAAAAATTGGTGTTTGTAAAGTCGAGTATTGTTTGTCGGTAGGAAAGTACGCGATGTAAGATTTGAAATTAACGCCAATGTCTATTTATGGGAATTTCTTAGTTAGAAGATGATCCGATTACGACGAGACGATTTTAACAGCAGGAAATACGTGGGATTTAAGGTTTATAATATCCCCTTCACATCGAGAAAAGTAGTGAAAGAAAAATATTTACTGTCAGTCATCATTCGTTACGGAAATCACTTCACCGTTGCTCGAAAAGTTATGAAAATAAGAGGTTCTACCATTACTTACTCATTGTACGTGCCCTCGTGCCTGTAGGACGATCTCCAACCCTCACTCTTCTACCTCCAACCTCCATCCTTTGTCCCTTTCCTTCCACGTGTGCCTTTTGCAGACGCCGGCCTCGGGGGGTCGCTCTCGTGCCGGAAGCACCCCCAGCGCCGCGTCGGTGTTTCAGAGCGCGCCGCAGGGCCAGCCGCCGCCCACTTCCGCGTCGCAGGGGCAGAGACGGATGAATAATATTAAAGAGGTTCCTAACGCCCCATCCTGCTATCCTTTCATAACCCAACTCGTAATTCACAATACATGGGATCAATAAGTCGCGATAGCCGAGTGGTTGGGTGATCGGAATTCTATGTGTTTAATTTATTATGTGTAAGGTGGTAAACCTAAATGCCACTGGAGGTGTTGGTTGTTTCAAGAAGGAAGATGTATCATTTGCGTGAAAATTTACGGTCTCGTTTATAATCTTCGATAAATCTCGACCAGTCGTATTTGACATCATGTCCTTGAGCCCTTAAGATAAATACGATTGCTCGAGATCGACGACTCAACCGCCTGTGATAGTATTGATGAACGCCTCTCCCGTAAGGAGGCATTTTTTGAGATGGTCATTCTGACATCTACGGGAATAAGCAAGGAGGAAAATCCGTATGCCACGAAATGAAGGTCGCCCCATAACAACTTGTAATTGTATAATTTGGATTAAAAATTATAAAAATGAGGAAACTTACGTAGATGCTTTCGCCGATTTCTTCGAGCAGGTTTACGAACGTGGGTAGATTTAAAAATGTAAGTTTTTTAAATTAAATGTATTTTGTGGTTGCTAAAGGGTTCCTAACGCCCCATCCTGCTATCCTTTCATAACCCAACTCGTAATTCACAATACATGGGATCAATAAGTCGCGATAGCCGAGTGGTTGGGTGATCGGAATTCTATGTGTTTAATTTATTATGTGTAAGGTGGTAAACGAAAATGCCACTGGAGGTGTTGGTTGTTTCAAGAAGGAAGATGTATCATTTGCGTGAAAATTTACGGTCTCGTTTATAATCTTCGATAAATCTCCATCAGTCGTATTTGTCATCATGTCCTTGAGCCCTTAAGATAAATACGATTGCTCGAGATCGACGACTCAACCGCCTGTGATAGTATTGATGAACGCCTCTCCCGTAAGGAGGCATTTTTTGAGATGGTCATTCTGACATCTACGGGAATAAGCAAGGAGGAAAATCCGTATGCCACGAAATGAAGGTCGCCCCATAACAACTTGTAATTGTATAATTTGGATTAAAAATTATAAAAATGAGGAAACTTACGTAGATGCTTTCGCCGATTTCTTCGAGCAGGTTTACGAACGTGGGTAGATTTAAAAATGAAAGTTTTTTTTAAATTAAATGTATTTTGTGGTTGCTAAAAGGGTTCGGGGTAGGCGGAGACTAACTTATGAACAATGTGCGCAGATTCCTCCAAGAGGTCGAGAGTACTGGGATACCTAAACGAAATGCGTTAAATTATGAAAATTATGAATTTAGAAATGTTCCAAACACTTGGTGTTCCGCTCTCTATGTTTACTATTTATTCGTCGTCCCTGAAGATAGTTATACATAAATACATATATAAATAGGGAAAACATCACTTACATTGCTCCGATCCCAATGTAAGATGCTATAGCACTTGACGTATGGAATCGAAAACAACGAAGGCACCACAAACATCCAGACCCGAGAAAGTGTAGAAAAACTGTTTTTCTTTTCCTACATTGACCCGACCGTGAATCGAACCCGGGGGAGACCTCGAGATGTCGACTTGAAAACAACCAGTGTCCGCGTCACTCGTCCACAGAGATCGTCCGGTTGTTAATGTATTGTTTGTGTGGATGTGCGGCGGCAGTTCGGTGTGTCGGGCGGCGGGGCGGGTGGGGCGGGCGGGGCGCTGGCGCGCGGCGCGGGCACTGCGAGCGCGGCGTCGGTGCCGCAGGCGGTGGCCTCGGGCGCCGTGCGCCGCTCCAACGTGGTGAAGGAGGTGGAGCGGCTGAAGGAGAACCGCGAGCGGCGCCGCCAGCGGCAGGCCGAGCTCAAGGAGGAGAAGGTCAGCCGCCGCTCGCACTGTACACCCCTTGCTCATTTACAATTGCAGGTGTCCCATGCATTCCAACAGAGGTAGAGCCACGCATCAGCTTTTGTTGTTGCATGAATGGGCCGGCAAGACCGGGGAAGTGTGGTACCTCACAGAATACCGGCGTGAAGTAGAACGTCTAACAGGCTTCTGCGTTTCGTCTGGTGAGTGCTGGTAACCGGAGGCCCACACACCCCCCTCCCCCAATTCTGGAGGGGTGGGGGCACTCTAAGGGAGGCAACGCATCTGCTATGTCTCTGGTATTGCGGGTGTTCGTGGGCGGCGGTAATCACTTACCATCACGTGTGCCACTTACTCGTTTGCCTCCCTTTTCTATAAAAAAAATTGTTCTAGAAATTATATATTTTTAAGTTACTCGTCCTGCTCGTTTGCCTCCCTTTTTTTTATAAAAAAAAGGTGTCCGTGGTGCTCCTCACTCATTTACAATTGCAGGAGGTGTCTTCACTTGGGTACTATCGTGGCACTGCCCCCTCCAGTAGTATTAAAAGTTGGGCATGACGCTATCTAGGTCGTCGGGTTGCCGCTTTTGGGTGTTGGCTTCGTAACTGTCACCATTTTAGTTTAAGTTTTATGTTATATTGATTTTAAGTTACTTCGCGTAATATTCAATACTAAGATTTCTTTTTTTTTAAAGAATTATCACATACATTGCTCTGATCCCAAAGCATAAGCGTTTGTAATATGGAATCAGAAACAACGAAAGTGTCGAAAAACACCCAGACCCAAGATAATGTAGAAAAAAGTTTCTTCGTACATCGATTCGATCAGGAATTGGGAACCCGGAACCTCAGAGCCGGTGTGTGTGCCACTCGTCCACGGAATGGGACGAAACGGGGGTTCCATTTGGATTTTTCAACTCTCTTTCAAGTTTCTTGTTAAAAATTAAGATAACACTCTTACAAACTCAAAAGGGTTAAACTCACAGTTTAGTCCTTTGTCCAATGTCCAATTCCGAGGTACATCTCTGCCTGCCTACCCCAATACGAGGGAACCGTCGGGTTACATTTGCAACAAGTTTCCCCCCCCCTTCCCGCTTCGCAGGAGGCGCTGATGAACATGGACCCGGGCAACCCGAACTGGGAGTTCCTGGCGATGATCCGCGAGTACCAGAGCAGCATCGAGTTCCGGCCGCTGGTGGGCAGCGAGCCGGTGGAGGACCACCAGATCACCGTCTGTGTGCGGAAGCGGCCGCTCAACAAGAAGGAGCTCGCCAAGAAAGAGGTACGTCACTAACAACGAGGTGGCCGCTCAACAAGAAGGAGCTCGCCAAGAAAGAGGTACGTCACTAACAACGAGGTGGCCGCTCAACAAGAAGGAGCTCGCCAAGAAAGAGGTACGTCACTAACAACGAGGTGGCCGCTCAACAAGAAGGAGCTCGCCAAGAAAGAGGTACGTCACTAACAACGAGGTGGCCGCTCAACAAGAAGGAGCTGCCAAGAAAGAGGTACGTCACTAACAACGGTGGCCGCTCAACAAGAAGGGCTCGCCAAGAAGAGGTACGTCACTAACAACGAGGTGGCCGCTCAACAAGAAGGAGCTCGCCAAGAAAGAGGTACGTCACTAACAACGAGGTGGCCGCTCAACAAGAAGGAGCTCGCCAAGAAAGAGGTACGTCACTAACAACGAGGTGGCCGCTCAACAAGAAGGAGCTCGCCAAGAAAGAGGTACGTCACTAACAACGAGGTGGCCGCTCAACAAGAAGGAGCTCGCCAAGAAAGAGGTACGCCACTAACAGCGAGGTCGGAATTTATTATTACGTCCTCGTCGGCCCCGTCATACGGCAGCGAAACCTGGATATGCCAGGAGAAGCATAAAAGCAGGTTGAATGCAGTGGAGATGCGATCTCTTGCGACAGGCTCCGTTTTAGTCTTAACTGTTTTATCAAACAGTTTACTGATGTTGATAAATATTAAAATATGACCCATACAGACATAACATAACACACAAATGTTTGCCTTTAGTGGGATTCGAACCCTGAAAAGTAATGTGTCTAGTTGTTTAATGTAGATGAAGATCCATTAAATATTAGTAAACACAAAAGTCGCGAAGAACGAATGATAGTAATGGAATTGACACTCAATAAGCGTTAAATTAAATGGTTTAAATTAAAAAGTAGTTTGAATGCAGTGGAGATGCGATCTCTTCTTAAAACGTGCGGCCTTACCATGGCCGACCGAAAGCGAAACGAAGAGATTCGCAATATGGCAGGTTTGAAAGATAACCTTGCCACAAAAATTGATAAGCGCGTGCTTTGAAGGTTTGGGCACGTTGAGCAAATGAGCGAAGACCGTATGGTGAAGAAAATATATAGCGCGAAAGTTAATATTAGAAGGGGTCGAGGTAGACCGAGACTAACTTTCGAAGACCAGCGTGTAGTTGAGCAACACGTATTATGCACGGTACGAGAGCTGACCTCTCATGCGAGCAGTCGTAAGAACTTCGATAGCGCGATGTAGGATACCGATGTGTTTCATTAATTGACCGCCACTGGCGAGTTTCTTATGTGGACTCGTAGTTGTCACCAGATGTATATAGTAGGATGTGGCCTCTTCAGGGAGAATTTGCCTTGATCTGTCGCAGCCGTCCGAGTTGCATCGGAATGAGCGCCGGAATGTATATAGTAGGATGTGGCCTCTTCAGGAGAATTTGCCTTGATCTGTCGCAGCCGTCCGAGTTGCGTGAATAAATGTGTTTCTTTCTTCCTATTATTTTTTAATAAATTGACTTCAGTTTTAACTTTAAAATGAAATCGAGAAATTGTATACTTCCAGGTGGACGTGATCAGTGTCCCCACGAAGGACCAGATGATAGTGCACGAACCCAAAAACAAAGTGGACCTGACCAAATACCTCGAGAACCAGAAATTCCGATTCGACTACGCCTTCGACGACTCCTGCACGAACGAAGTTGTGTACAAGTGAGTGCTGTTTACTGCTTACCGACTGACTGACCTACCAACTTGAACTTGACTGAATTACCAAAAAAATAAATAAATACATAGACAGGGACGACATAATGTATATTGCTCTTATCACAATGTAAGTAGCTAACGTACTTGTGTTATGGAATCCGAAACAACGAAGTTACCACAACAAACATAGTCCCGAGACAGTGTAGAAAAAGTGGTTTTCTGCACTAACCTGTTCAGCAATCGAACCTGGGATCTCGACTTGCGACGCCATGAAAACCGGTGTGTACGCCACTCGTCCACTGTGGTTTTCGAGAGCTAGACGGCTACTGTTATTGAACCGATCTGGTGATATCTTGATCTCATTTATGATTATACATACATGCATGTATGTGGAATCATTCCCAATGCCGGGGTAGATAGAGGTCTAGACAAGTTAATTAGTCGTTTCGAATCACCTTTCATCGAAGATGTTTTTGAACGAGTTGCCGTCTCAATGTCCATGCCAATTCGCACATAAGTTTAAAAAAAAAACCCATTGGTACGAGCCCGGCACATAGAGATCGAATCGTAATCATTAATCACTTACAGTGGTAACAGCGGTAGAGCCACGCATCAGCTTTTGTTGTTGCATGAATGGGCCGGCTCGACCGGGGAAGTACCACGACCTCACAGAATACCGGCGTGAAGTAGAAGTGTAACAAACTTCTGCGTTTCGTCCGGTGAGTGCAGGTAACCGGAGGCCCACACACCCAACTCCCCCAATTCTGGGGGAGGGGGGCATTCTAAGGGTGGCAACGCATCTACTATGCCTCTGGTATTGCGGGTGTTCATGGGCGGCGGTAATCACCTACCATCACGTGTGCCACCTGCTCGTTTGCCTCTTCTATGTATATAAAAAAATAAATACGACTCGTGCAGATACACGGCCAAGCCGCTGGTGCAGACGATCTTCGAGGGCGGCATGGCGACGTGCTTCGCGTACGGACAGACCGGCTCCGGCAAGACGCACACCATGGGCGGCGACTTCCAGGTAGCCGAGCGTAGCTCTGCCGCTTCCTACGGATTCACCAGTTTCTCCATACACTCATTTATTTTGTTGCCGATATACACTACCCTTACAGGAGACACCCGATGCGATAGCCTAATCCCGAGAGTATTAAAGTATTAATATTAATTAAAAAAAAAGTATCTTCACGCAATTCCCAATACAGGGATAGACAGAGGTCTAGTCTAGACAATTAAGTCCCTTCGACCCACCTTCCACCGAAGATATTTTCGGGACAACGTGACGGGTGGTGAGACCGTCGCCGTCTTTATGTCCAAGGCAACGATATAATTCGTACATAGGTTTTTGAAAAACCCATTGGTACTAGCCTGTCACCTGGGGATCGAACTCGGGTCTCTTGATTCGAAATTCCGACTACCCAACCACTCGGCTATCGTGACTTAAAAACGTAAAACTCTGTCATTTCAACTGATAATAATAATTTGTTTATATCTCATCAATATACTGTGGGAGACTGGTGACTAAATCATCTCCATTCTGCAGAATTAAATACATTTAACATAACATACAACGCATTAGAACTATTTTAAATACATATAAAAAGACATTGATTTTACTCGGTTTCTAAATAGGTTTAATTTATTTTTCTACTATGATATCCATGACCATGGCATGGCTCTTGAACTCTTCAATGACAAATTTAGAATATGTATCAAGACATCTAGGTATGTATCAGACAAGTAAGTGTGTGAGTAATAAGTAACAAGAAGGAAACTTGTAAAGATAATCAAGTACAGAACTTATGCAGTTCAAAATTGTATGATTAATAATTTTGTGGATAATCTAGCGTAAATTTGCATCAATGCAATTCTAATGCAAACCCAATTTAGCATCTATTTTATATATTAAATTAATATATTTTACATTGTTACACTAGGATTATATTTTACATTAATCTTTAATCTACCACCGTTTCGTAATGAGATTCCTCTAACTCTATAGAAAGGGACAACATCACGTACATTGCTCTGATACTAAAGTAAGTACCTAAAGCGCATGAGTTACGAAACCCGAAGAAACGAAGGTTACTAAAAATATCCAAACCCGAGACAATATACAAAAACAAAAGAGGGTTTCTATTATTGATTCGTTCAGGAATCGAATCCAGGCCCTTGGAGCTGGGGGCACCATGAAAACCGGTGTGTACGCCATTCGTTTACGAAGGTCGGCAGCATAACAGAAGGAGGGCATCAGTATAAAATTTTACTTTATTTTAGAGTTACAAGTTTTCTATGTATTAGTGTTATTTTTAACACTACAATAGGAAATAAAAATTATAATTTCCAAATACTAGTCGTAATTACTCAATGTGCTAATAAAAATTATAATTTCTAGTAATGTACTAGTCGTAATTACTTAATGTACTGGTTGCAGGGCAAGACACAAGACTGCAAAAAGGGCATTTACGCGATGGCGGCGCGGGACGTTTTCACATACCTCAAGTCGCCCAAGTACAAGCCGCTCAACCTGATCGTGTCCGCCTCATTCTTCGAAATCTATTCCGGCAAGGTGATGCGAAAAAAAAACATCTTCACGCCATTCCCAATACAGGGGTAGACAGAGGTCTAGTCTAGACAATTGTGTCCCTTTGACCCACCTTCCACCGAAGATACTTTCGGGACAACGTGACAGGTGGTGAGCCTGTCGCCGTCTTTATGTCCAGCCATCGATTTAATTCGTACATAAGTTTTTTGAATAAACCCATTGGTACGAGCCTGCCACCTGGGGATCGAACTCAGGTCTCTCGACTCGAAATTCCGACCACCCTACCACACGGCTATTGTGACTTAAAAAACGTAAAACTCTGTCATTTCAACTGATAATAATAATTTGTTTATATCTCATCAATATACTGTGGGAGACTGGTGACTAAATCATCTCCATTCTGCAGAATTAAATACATTTAACATAACATACAACGCATTAGAACTATTTTAAATACATATAAAAAGACATTGATTTTACTCGGTTTCTAAATAGGTTTAATTTATTTTTCACTATGATATCCATGACCATGGCATGGCTCTTGAACTCTTCAACCAAAATATGACAAATTTAGAATATGTATCAAGACATCTAGGTATGTATCAGACAAGTAAGTGTGTGAGTAATAAGTAACAAGAAGGAAACTTGTAAAGATAATCAAGTACAGAACTTATGCAGTTAAAAATTGTATGATTAATAATTTTTGTGGATAATCTAGCGTAAATTTGCATCAATGCAATTCTAATGCAAACCCAATTTAGCATCTATTTTATATATTAAATTAATATATTTTACATTGTTACACTAGGATTATATTTTATGATTAATCTATTTTCCTAAGAAGATTTCTTCGGGTTGTCTAAATTATTGTTAAAGAAACTAGTGGACTGTACATTGAAATATTATAATTTATAGTTTTAATACGCTACAGAGTCCAGCTGACAATGACCTCGCGTTCGTTGACCTTTACGACTGGTTATTGATCCCGCACTCCGCGCTGTGATAAGCGCCCTCAGCCGCCCGGGCAATGTTGTCGCAACATATTTATACTGTCTAAATGTTAATTATTGATACACTATACCTTACGCTGTACCAGACCTAATCTAATCTACCTCTAAAGATTGTCTCAAGGAAGCTTGATGGTCCAGCGGTCCAACAGGAAGCTTGATAGCCCAGGCACTTATAAAGAACATGTGGTAGAGCCAGAGTTTTTACAGTGGTAGAGCCACGCATCAGCTTTTGTTGTTGCATGAATGGGCCGGCTCGACCGGGGGAGTATCAAGTAGAAGTCTAACAAACTTTTGCGTTTCGTCTGGTGAGTGCAGGTAACCGGTGGCCCACACACCCAACTCCCCCAATTCTGGGGGAGGGGGGCACTCTAAGGGAGGCAACGCATCTGCTAAGCCTCTTGTATTGCGGGTGTTCATGGGCGGCGGTCATCACCTACCATCACGTGTGCTACCTGCTCGTTTGCCTCTCTCTTCTATATAAAAAAAAAGGTACATTGATTTGATGCAACGTGTCCCGCAGGTGTTCGACCTGCTGGCGGACAAGGCGAAACTGCGCGTGCTGGAGGACGGCAAGCAGCAGGTGCAGATCGTGGGGCTCACCGAGCGCGTGGTCGACAACGTGGACGAGGTGCTGCGCCTCATACAGCACGGCAACGCCGCGCGCACCTCGGGACAGGTGCGCCTCGCCTCGCCGTGTGCCTTCTCGAGCAGCGGCCGCAGCTTGTTTTTTTTTTTCAGTGACTTATTTAATAATTAATTGGTTTATAACAACAAATATATATAATGTGTAATCCACTGTACATATAAATCTCAACTCCGACAGACCTCGGCGAACTCCAACTCGTCGCGATCGCACGCGGTGTTCCAGATAGTGGTGAGGTCGCCGGGCATGCACCGCGTGCACGGCAAGTTCTCGCTCATCGACCTGGCGGGCAACGAGCGCGGCGCCGACACATCATCCGCCAACCGGCAGACGCGTGAGTGCCGTTATTATAATATATGTCATCGTAATTCGCAATACTGGGGTAGACAGAGAGGTATAGACTATGAAGTTCTTTCGATCCACCTTTCACGAAAGTCATTTTTTGGGACAATATGACCGGTGATGAGCCTATTGCCTAACGATGTAAATCGTACGTAATTTTTGAAAAAAATCCATTCGGTATCAATTTCGTTCTCTTGACTAGAATTCCGATCAACCAAACATTCGGCTATTGAGATATTTATAATCGCGATAATTATTAAATTTCTTTTTGTACATCTGTGATTTCAATAATGTTTTTTTTTGTTCCGGTAAAAGAGGCATCAAATAAATTTTCTTTCTTTCTAAAATATATTATTTACTTTAAAAAGTGACCGTGTGCAGGCATGGAGAGCGCGGAGATCAACAAGTCGTTGCTGGCCCTGAAGGAGTGCATCCGCGCGCTGGGCATGAAGGGCAACAACCACCTGCCGTTCCGCGTGTCCAAGCTGACGCAGGTGCTGCGCGACAGCTTCATCGGCGACAAGTCGCGCACCTGCATGATCGCCATGATCTCGCCCGCCATGTCCTCCTGCGAGCACTCGCTCAACACGCTGCGGTACGCCGACAGGTACGCTGCTCTCTGTTATTCTCTTTGGATATCTTTCTGAGTGATAGCTTCATGCGATCATTGCAACCCATTGATAAGATACTTATATTTATTTAATATTAAGATGCTGCTAGCTGATACATAGCATAAAACCTGATAATTTTTTTTTGTTTAATTAAAATTAAAAATAAAAATAAAATATCTTCACGCAATTCCCAATACAGGGGTAGACAGAGGTCAAGTCTAGACAATTAAGTCCCTTTGACCCACCTTCCACCGAAGATATTTTCGGGACAACGTGACAGGTGGTGAGCCCGTCGCCGCCTTTATGTCCAAGTCAACGATGAAATTCGTACATAAGTTTTTGAAAAACTCATTGGTACTGCCACCTGGGGATCGAACTCGGGTCTCTCGACTCGAAATTCCGACCACCCAACAGCTCGGCTATCGTGACTTTTGTTTAATAATATTTAAATGTGTTGTAATTTGCTTGTTTATATTGAATATTTTTTCTTGTCACAGGTTTCTGTAGTTTAATTTACAGTGAAAGTGTTCCGAAACTAAACAAAAGCAGAACTGAGACATTATTAGCGTGATGTTGTCGCAGGGTGAAGGAGCTGGGCACGGACGGCGCGCGGCCGCGGCCCGAGTCGCCGCAGCCCGACGTCGACATGGAGCCGCCGGGGCACGAGCTGGCGCAGCTGCGCTCGCTCAACGTACGCACCACACGCACGTCTCACGCTCCTCACACGCACCACACTCGCACGTCTCACGCTCCTCACACGCACCACACTCGCACGTCTCACGCTCCTCACACGCACCACACTCGCACGTCTCACGCTCCTCACACGCACCACACTCGCACGTCTCACGCTCCTCACACGCACGTCTCACGCTCCTCACACGCACCACACTCGCACGTCTCACGCTCCTCACACGCACCACAAGCTTTTTATGTAAATAAATTACTACAAAATATTTCATTAATTTTTTTCAGGAGGGTGATATGTCAGCGGAAATGTACACCTTCCACGAAGCAATTGATGAGCTACAGCGGGCAGAGGAGGAGGTGCTCGATAACCACAAGGCCATCTGCGACTACCTGCAGCACGCGCTGCAGCGCTGCACGCAGCTGCTGGCCATCACACGGGACGTCGACTACGACCAGGACGGTGAGTGCAGAGTGCAGAGTGCAGAGTGGCTGCTGCCGCAGCGCTGCACGCAGCTGCTGGCCATCACGGGACGTCGACTGCGACCAGGACGGTGGTGCAGAGTGCAGAGTGGCTGCTGCCGCAGCGCTGCACGCAGCTGCTGGCCATCACGGGACGTCGACTGACCAGGACGGTGGTGCAGAGTGCAGGTGGCTGCTGCCGCGGCGCTGCAGCGCTGCAGCGCTGCGCAGCTGCGCTCGCTCAACGTACGCACCGCACGCACCACACACGCTCCTCACACGCTCCTCACACGCTCCTCACACGCTCCTCACACGCACATCAGCAGCACTTCACACGCACCACACTGCACGTCTCACGCTCCTCACACGCTCCTCACACGCTCCTCACACGCTCCTCACTCGCACGTCTCACGCTCCTCACACACCACACTCGCGTCTCACGCTCCTCCACGCACCACACTCGCACGTCTCACGCCTCACACGCTCCTCACGCACCACACTGCACGTCTCACGCCTCACACGCTCCTCACACACCACACTCGCACGTCTCACGCCTCACACGCTCCTCACGCACCACACTCGCGTCTCACGCTCCTCCACACGCACCACACTCGCGTCTCACGCTCCTCACGCACCACACTGCACGTCTCACGCTCCTCCACACGCACCACACTCGCGTCTCACGCTCCTCACGCTCCTCACACACCACACTCGCGTCTCACGCTCCTCACACGCACCACACTCGCACGTCTCACGCTCCTCACACGCACCACACTCGCACGTCTCACGCTCCTCACACGCACGTCTCACGCTCCTCACACGCACCACACTCGCACGTCTCACGCTCCTCTAAATAATAAATTACTACAAAATATTTCATTAATTTTTTTTCAGGAGGGTGATATGTCAGCGGAAATGTACACCTTCCACGAAGCAATTGATGAGCTACAGCGGGCAGAGGAGGAGGTGCTCGATAACCACAAGGCCATCTGCGACTACCTGCAGCACGCGCTGCAGCGCTGCACGCAGCTGCTGGCCATCACACGGGACGTCGACTACGACCAGGACGGTGAGTGCAGAGTGCAGAGTGCAGAGTGGCTGCTGCCGCAGCGCTGCAGCGCTGCACGCAGCTGCTGGCCATCACACGGGACGTCGACTACGACCAGGACGGTGAGTGCAGAGTGCAGAGTGCAGAGTGGCTGCTGCCGCAGCGCTGCAGCGCTGCACGCAGCTGCTGGCCATCACACGGGACGTCGACTACGACCAGGACGGTGAGTGCAGAGTGCAGAGTGCAGGTGCAGAGTGCAGAGTGGCTGCTGCCGCAGCGCTGCAGCGCTGCACGCAGCTGCTGGCCATCACACGGGACGTCGACTACGACCAGGACGGTGAGTGCAGAGTGCAGAGTGCAGAGTGGCTGCTGCCGCAGCGCTGCAGCGCTGCACGCAGCTGCTGGCCATCACACGGGACGTCGACTACGACCAGGACGGTGAGTGCAGAGTGCAGAGTGGCTGCTGCCGCAGCGCTGCAGCGCTGCACGCAGCTGCTGGCCATCACACGGGACGTCGACTACGACCAGGACGGTGAGTGCAGAGTGCAGAGTGCAGAGTGGCTGCTGCCGCAGCGCTGCAGCGCTGCAGCGCGCACGCAGCTGCTAGCCATCACGGGACGTCGACTACGACCAGGACGGTGAGTGCAGGTGCAAGTGGCTGCTGCCGCAACGCTGCAGCGCTGCAGCGCTGCACGCAGCTGCTGGCCATCACACGGGACGTCGACTACGACCAGGACGGTGAGTGCAGAGTGGCTGCTGCCGCAGCGCTGCAGCGCTGCACGCAGCTGCTGGCCATCACACGGGACGTCGACTACGACCAGGACGGTGAGTGCAGAGTGCAGAGTGGCTGCTGCCGCAGCGCTGCAGCGCTGCACGCAGCTGCTGGCCATCACACGGGACGTCGATCACGACTGACTGCAGCACGGGCTGCAGCGCTGCATGCAGCTGTTCGTCATTACCCGTACATCGTACAATCTTGCAGATGTCTGCATGTTACATCATAACTTATGATTCCTGCGATCACGTCAGAAATATGTACATTCTTGCAGATGTCTGCATGTTACATCACAACTCATGTTTCCTGCGTACAGGTCAGAAATATGTACATTCTTGCAGATGTCTTCATGTTACATCACAACTCATGTTTCCTGCGATCAGGTCAGAAATAAGTACATTCTTGCAGATGTCTGCATGTTACATCACAACTTATGATTCCTGCGATCAGGTCAGAAATACGTACATTCTTGCAGATGTCTGCATGTTACATCACAACTGTTGTTTCCTGCGTACAGGTCAGAAATATGTACATTCTTGCAGATGTCTTCATGTTACATCACAACTCATGTTTCCTGCGATCAGGTCAGAAATAAGTACATTCTTGCAGATGTCTGCATGTTACATCACAACATGTTTCCTGCGACAAGGTCAGAAAGTTACATCACAACTCATGTTTCCTGCGATCAGGTTAGTAATTCGCGTACTTTCTCTAATGTCTGTATGTTACATCGTACTTCGTTTCCTAAAACAGTAATGCGTAATTATATGGCAGTCTGTGCCAGAAATTGTAAGTTATCGTAAGTTTATGTAACTACTAAACACATTTATCTGAAATCAAGGCGATTCCACTATAATTCTGTGGTGTGATTTAATTAATATCACACTGCAGTATGTTGTTTGTACGCATGTATGCACTTAAAATTAAACAGACACTATCTTTCTATTAACATGCAAGAGTTGTGCATGTGCATGGAAATGTACTGTAATGTTTTTTTTTAACAACCAACAACAATACAGTGACACGCGATAATGGTTTTTAATTGTAATACCTGTGAGTTGAAAATTGTGTAATTGTTTGTCCGGAACGTCGTTGCAATGTGCGTGCGCAGGCGCGGGGCGCGGCCGCAAGCGCGCGCGCGCCGCTCCCTAGGTGTGACGTCACCGCGCTCGCTCTGCCATCTTGAAACGCTCACCGCTTCCGCCTCCGCGCATATATACCGCCATTCAATATGCTTGGGCATTAATACGGCGTCAGGCTGGCCACAAGTCACGTTGTCCCGAAAAAATAAATGTCTTCGGTCCTAGGTGTCTAGATCTCTATGTACCCATGTTTTAGAAGTGGCGTGGAGATGTATATATTAATATGATGTATAAGGAGTAGTTCATTTTAAATTGTAGACTGTACAGAAAGGAAATACTTTGTGGATTTTTCTAGGGTTTCGCTATGATTTAACCAGCGAGGAATATTTTATAAAGTCACATTTACTTTATACAGTAAATGTTAAATATTAAAATTTTAAATACTATCAAAATGACATTGACAATCATGGAATATTTGAGTATTTTCAAATTTACATCGGTCTAGAATTTATTTCGTTTAACAAATTAAATTGTATAATTATATAATATAATTTGCTAGTTAGTATCAATCTTGCAAACGTAGTAAAATTTTCTTTTTTTAATTTCAAGGAAAATTTCGAATTGGGGACAAACAATATAAAGAAAAATTCGAAGTCCGTTAGTATAGAAATAATTATTTAACACACGTTTGCCATGTGTGTTAAAACTATGACGAGCCGTCAATAAAGAATGTTATATTTTTCAGTAACTACTTATAAAGTTACAATTATTTAAAATTAGAAGTTAGGTTTTTTTATTTAGCCCCTTAACAACAATTTAACTTCGTCAGCATTGACTGCTATCGATTCCGAATTCGTATTTTTTGGCTCCAGAACCATGAAAAAACTCCAGTTTATAAATATGTATTATAGTTAAATAGGCCACTGAAACTTACGCTAGGTTATTGATCGCTCGAAAACAAATATCTCTAAAAAAATTTGTGTGTGTGAATTAAAATTACAAAAACACTATACACTACTGTGCATTCACTTATATTCAAAAATTAGTGATATAATCCTACCAATATTTTATGCGCTGTAATGCCTGAAAAAAAAAACGTCTTTTTTTAACAAATTAACGTTCCATTTCTCACATGTTTCATTTTCGATCTATTAATCATAAAATACTTTTTCTAAAATATCGTATAACATTTTTAACTGTTACATTAATTGCTAATATTATCTAATGTTATACGGCAGTCATAATTAATATTAAAAAATTTGTAACAATAAATTAATACGCAAAATATACTTACAATTAATTTTAAATGCGTGCATGCTCTGTGGTGGTTTTTGTGATTTTTTTTTTCAATATAAGTATATGAAGAAACATTTTGCCTGAGGGTAAGTGACAACTGTAGTTTCATAGACTATTTTAGAATGAAGTCTACATATCACCACAGATGTATTATTATACCTGTGAACTAGTAAGAATGTTCGTAATCAAACTATATTGTTTCCATCTTTCAAATTGGAACATCAAGTTCTTACACTGCTATTTGTAGGCACTACTGGATACTGACTCGGACGAATTTAGACAGAGAAGGATTTTAAAATGTTTCCAGGAATTAAGTAGATCATAAAAAGGCCATTGCCTTTCATGCTATGATTATAGTGAACCGAAAACATACATTTAAATATTATATATTGATGAGGATGGCAACACCACGCCATGTGTACGCCACACATCCACGGAGGTCTAAACATATGTAAAGATGAGGTGTGGTATAAAAAATATAACAATATCTTCACGCATTTCTAACACAGGGGTAGACACAGGTGTAAACAAATAAGTCCTTTCTTTCGACCCACTTATACTTCCACCTAAGATACTTTTTTTGGGATAACCTGACCGGTGGTAAACTTGTCATGTCCAAGCCCAACAACATAAATTGTACATCAGTTTTGAAAAAAAAAAAATCATCAGTACGACCATCTGGGGATCGAACTCGGGCCTCTTGAAGCCCTTGACTTCTTCGCGAGGTGCGGTACGAGTTTGTAACGATGCGTGTGCGTGCGTGTTGCGCAGCGTACGCGACGCAGTGGGAGGAGCTGCTGAACGAGCAGCTGGCCGTGCTGGCGCAGTCGCGCGACCTGGTCGCCGAGTTCCGCGCCAAGATGCAGCAGGAGGAGCACATCTCGCGCCGCATCCAGCCGCGCCACCACTAGCCGCGCCCCTGCCCCCCCACCCCCACCCACCACCGGCCCTGCCTTCCTACCACCTACCGGCTACTCGCGTCCCCCTCCTTCTCGTCTCTCAATTCTACGATGTGCTTACGTTTAATTTCGGTCTTTGCGTTGCTTCCGAGCGTCATTCGATTATGTATTTCCTGCGAATCGATTCTATTTCGAAGATTACATACGACACTCGGATTGATATGTTTGCGGTTTTAAATTTAATTTCTAGAATTAATTTTAAGTCCCAGTGAGAGTTTAGATGTGTGTAATTAAGAGAGGCCGAAGGAGGGACGTTGTCATTTTAAAAGTCCGGCTCGAAGGACCAACTGTCTTCTCCTAAAAATAGTTTAAAGCTACGCTCTATGTTAATTTTGACATATTGTTGTTGTAACTTTGGTGTTGCCACATTTTTGCCCAAGTTTCCAAGTTATATTGCTTTGTATTGGTATCATGAGCGTGGCTGGGAAGAATTAATGTTAGTGTCGTTATATTTGCTATATATTCGCATAAAGTCATTTGCGATTGTCTGCATAAGAAACGTTCAGACAGAAATACAACACTCGCTTTTGGTTTGAATGTAAATAAATGTCTAACCGCGTTATTAACAGATCAATACTGTATCAGATACTTACAGGCTATACGTTATGACGATAAAAATTGTTTTAGTCTGTGTTATTTTGAATCATGGATATAAGTCTTCGAGTGCCACTTCCGTTCCATTTTCTTACACGTTTACAATTTAATTGTTAAACGTTTTACAATCTTGCAAATGATTTGTGTAGAAGACAAAGGCGAATCTTTTGTAAGATGGCAGTGGATGAATGACAGCTAGATAATTGTCATTTTTCGCGGGAAACAGTGCAGACAATTTTTAAATTTGTGCGTAGCTGGTCTACTGAAGTCTGTTGAATTAATATTCACCGGAAAGAAAGATGTAACATGTAGAGAAACGATTTTAAATTAATTTTTGACCTCGGAGCTTCGATTTCGATTTTGTGATCTGTTTGAAAAATAATTTCACAATCTCTCGTATAGATGAAACTGTGTGTGTGTGTGTACAAAGTTTTTGTCGTTGTAACGATTGCTGAAGTATTGTTTAATAAATATAGACTGTTTATAGTAAGTTGTGTTGGGAGCACAAAATGTGAACGAGACGACGTCGGCGTGCGCTTCAGAGGCGCGAATGACGTCACGCGCCAAACGAACCGATAAATCGATTAATCGTTTAGAATGTTCTCAGTTGAAACATACTAAATCGATATCTATCCGGTTTTGACTCCGGAAATAGTCCGACGACGAGTCTAAAATTGTCCGGATAAATAAAACTATTAATAGGTTATTTAAATAATTGTAGCAGAATCAGGGCCTTACTATTTGTGTAAATTTTAGATGAATACAGTCTAGTGAGATCGTTAGTTACGTAACTGCGATTCTGTTTCATTATTTGTATACTTTTATTATATAATTTTAACCCTTTTGTTACCTAATTTATCTAACTGCAATGCATTTAACTTCGCTAAAGGGCCTACTTATAAAATTGTAGACATTTTGTAATAAAGCCGAATACTGGTCGAGTACAAAACGATACAACGGTGACCTCGAGATTCCCAGTGATGTGCGTCTGTCTTTGTGTAAAATAAAAAAATTGTTTCATATATTATCAAATAATTAATACTCGTAATGTTGTGAGGATGTTTGAAATATATATATATGTGACGAAAATAAATTGAGTTGGTTCCATTCATTTGTGCAAGTTTTCGTATTAAATATTATATTCCAAATGTTTGTTAGCCTCGAGAAATTATTTGACATATAGGCTTTGAAAGTCGCTTGTTGTAATTACGGTTGATTATATTTATAGTACGTAGAGAAACATGCGGTGTTATAAATAATTCCGATGGAAATTCATCTAAGACACAATGTGAAATACATCACTTATCAACTTTGCTGTTCACACATTTGAAGGTTGAATAACATAAAAAACATATTTAATGCAATGTTTGTTTCAAATTTCAGTTTGACAAATATAAAATTAAATTTTGTACAAAAATTGTAAAACAAATCCTAATCCTTTGCTGAACTAATATTGCTAGAAAAATATAAATCAATGCTTTTCACAGTAAATTATAGTGTTACATTAATTAACATTTTTTTTATTTTAGAGTGGTTCACATGTTACAAGTATTTCTTTTATAAATGGTCATAAAATGGATGAAAACAGAGATTATTCACGTAAAATTTCAAGAGTAGGCTTAAATGTGAAAGCAATTATTATGCCCGTTGTGATAAAAACTATCTTTGGATATACATTTAACGCTTGTGTTTGGCAAGTATTGCCAGACTTAAATACCGTCTATTTATAGATATTTTACGTCCTTGTTCTTCAGCCACCACGCTACCAAAAAAGTCCAGTTACATTATACATTTATTTGCCGCTCATTGACATTACACATGGGTTAATTATTTAACGATGAATAAAATTACTGCTACATATTTGTGGCAGTGTCTGTGACACGTCCTGTTAGGTTATCTAGTTTAGAATAAGTTTAGTAATTCTAGACTAAACTATAAAAATGACAAACATCATGTTCCGTCGAACTTTGTAACAGCTCTAGTCATTATAAAGCGAGAAGCTTCAGCACGTGTTTAGCTCTACACGTTACACAAAAACATTTACACCTTTTTTTTAAAACCGAGTCTCCTGTGTTCGTTTGTGCGTTTTACGTATCTAGTTTTTAGACAACACGATAAAAATATGCTTAGCAGAGATTACATACAAATAAATGTTTTTTGTGTTCGTGTTTTTGTGTAGTGTGTAGAGTAAAATACACGTAGAAGACAGTTTTATAGTGAACAAAGGTTATGACTACTGTGTATAACTTACCGCCACGTATGTTATAGATTATATTGTGTGGCAGTGATGACTATGCCGCTACATTGTGGCATATTAGTGGAGTACAGTAGCTTCATTTTGTATATCGATTTTAGACATTACCTTGAGATTGATTTGTGTTTTAGTAAATTGTTTTAGACTCTTACATATTAACATGCTTTGGGCATTTAACATTTACATCAAACTAGACGAGAAATTTGAAATAGTTTTATAAGTACTAGTCGAGTTATTTTAATAGAAAATCTTTCTGTGCAGACACAAAAAGACTCCGTAACACTTTTTAATAAGATGTCCTTTATGCAATTTTTAAGCTTGCATTGAACGAAAATATCATTTAACGAATGAAATCTGACTATTATTTAAAAATAAAAAAAATAATAACTTTTTAATTTTAGCTTTTGTGAAATTTTCTGCTGCTGCAAAAAGTTCTGTTAAGTTCGTCGACTTGCTTGATCTATGACTAATTCAGTTTAACACTAGGTTGAAAATTGATTTCTAGTTTTCTGATCATTACGCCTTGTAATAGGCAGTGTTAAAATGAAATAACTTGAGATGCTAAATTATTCTATGCTAAAAGCGTCTATGTAAGAAAAAAAAAAATGAGTTTTTTTTTTTAAAAAAATGGCCAGGAACGCACATTGAAAAGGTCCTAATCCTAATTATTTTTAGATATTTCAATAATGTTTTGTTTTTGAGTTTTTTTCTTTACATTTGAACAATATACGAGATTTTAAAACGAGAATATATAAATAATTATCAGTATTAACAGAACTTGACGGTTGAGAGATTAAATATTCTTGCACATGACTATTCATATTTAATTTTACTTTAAATCTAAATCTAGAAAATTTAATGCATCAGAAAGTTTTAATTGTAATTACGGAAATGATTGGTGAATAAAAAAATCACGCGTAAGAATTCAAAACTAGCTTCATATATTTCTTAAACGGTTCAATTTATTTAATTTGTCTTGTAGAGGTGATTTCATAATTTTGTATATCGGTTCGGATTTACTATAGTTTGTTATAAAAAAAAGAAGAAAGCAGACTAACATGAAACTGACGTATTTTGTTTGGGGTTTTCGATTGCCCTCTACGTGTCTGTCCTTATTGAAAGCCAGTAGCCAACAGGCGACTTGAGTTTGTGTAGCGGTCCTTTTGCCTTAGAACGCTTATTTTTAACGATGAAAACGTTAATTGCGGATAGTGTCTAATAGCAGACGTCAGCTCCATATATATTGTACGCCGATCTCACCCTACTATCTGTGATGAGTGACCTTGTATCTGTATACTATCCATTTATTTATTAAAAGTCAATAGTAAAGCGGCTGAACGGTCTCGCCCTGTCACAGGGAGACGACGTCCGGGAGATGGGGCGATGTTGTTAATGCGACCCCGGCAGTGAGGTGTGTATACTACGGCTTACGAAGTTAATTAGATAGTGCTTGTTATTAAATAATTAAAACGAATCGGTCCTCTGTATCAGAGGGACTGCTAACGCCGATGTTTTATTGTACTGAGCGAAATCTCTCTTACTATTATTATATACGTACAATTCATATATATATATATATATTTATATATTTAATTATTGTAATTTCGAGGAGACTCGGTTTTGCCTTTGAATGAATTTAGTTTTGTATAGTGTTGTGTTAAATGGACAAGTGAGGTTGCGAGGCGCGGCGGCGGATCGTCCTAGTTGAAAATGCTTTATTATAATAAACATATTTTAACATCGCACATTATAATAAATTAATCGAAATTGAAAATAGTGTTTTATTTTTATTTCAACCCTGTTTATCGCCAGCATCTGAATTACACATATCTACTGCAGGACATAAAACAGAATTGAATATTTTGCCAGAATGTGGCAAGTTAAGACTACTTTTTACAGTGCGCACAGCTACGCATCAGCTTTTGTTGTTGCATGAATGGGCCGGCTCGTAAGTAGAAGTCTAAGAAACTTCTGCGTTTCGTCTGGTGAGTGCAGGTAAACGGAGGCCCACACACCCCCGACACCCAATTCTGGGGGGGGGGGGGGGCACTCTAAGGCTGACAACGCTGCTGAAATCTGCTATGCCTCTGGTATTGCGGGTGTTCATGGGCGGCGGTAATCACATACCATCACGTGAGCCACCTGCTCGTTTGCCTCCCTTTGCTATAAAAAATACTAAAGAAAAGTGTAGTAGTTCTTTATACAACGGAAGACCAAGAAAGGTCTGTATAACAAATATAGGAAAAGATAGACTTCGTATTGTATGAATTGTGAAAGGGAAGGCTGAGTACAAAAAAGGATAAGAGATATTTTACTGCCAAGACAGAAAATTCTTCTTTAAAGCTTCAGAAACCCACTACGGAACATAGGCCCATACCAAATATTGCCACACAGAACGATCCTCTTCGTTCTTCGACCCTAAGCCACATTGTGCAGGTCACTGAGGAACAGACTTAATCTTTCGTCGTGGTAGGTTCTAAGGAAAATGCTTAGTGTTTCTCTTCTTCGACCCTAAGCCACATTTTACAGGTCACTGAGGAACAGACTTAATCTTTTGTCCTGGTAGGTTCTTAGGACAATGCTTAGTGTTTCTCTTTGTAACTACGACATTCGCCTTAGAGCTAGGGTATCTGACTATATCACCACGTTGAAATGGTAATGGGGCGGCCACATAGCTCGTTACTGACACCGTTGGTGAAGAGACGTTCTGGAGTAGAAACTTCGTACAAGCACACATAGTGTAGAAGAATCTTTTAATATACTTGACGCGACAGGCTTCATCTTTTTGTAACTATGGAAAAAGTTAATGGAAATGTGAATAGTTGGAAAATCCAAAAGTGCACGTACAAAAGGGCCTCATAATCTCATTCATTACAATAAAATTGAGATTACTTGTAAATTTGTTAAAGTATATGTGATATAAATTTGTAGATACAAACGTTTTCATGTGCCATAACTCTCGCACTGTCTTAAACCTTTCAAGGTATCACTACTGTTTCAGTGCTGATTTAAAGTGAAAATTTGAATCAATAAATAGAGTCACGGAAAGCTAAGTAACAACTATAGTGTAATATAAGGAAGCTACAAGTATATTTAACATCATTTTACATTCAAAAATATCAGAAATTTATTTCGTAGTTTAATTATTATTAAATAATAATTAAACTACATCGAATTTTTACAGTATCATTTGTACAGTGGTAGAGCCACGCACCATCTTCTGTTGTTGCATGAATAGGCCGGTTCGACTGGGAAGTACCACGACTTCACAGAATACCGGCGTGAAGTAGAAGTCTAACAAACTTCTGCGTTTCGTCTGGTGAGTGCAGGTAAACGGAGGCCCACACCCCCGACACCCAATTCTGGGGGCACTCTAAGGCTGACAACGCTGCTGAAATCTGCTATGCCTCTGGTATTGCGGGTGTTCATGGGCGGCGGTAAAAACATACCATCACGTGAGCCACCTGCTCGTTTGCCTCCCTTTGCTATAAAAAATACTAAAGAAAAGTGTAGTAGTTCTTTATACAACGGAAGACCAAGAAAGGTCTGTATAACAAATATAGGAAAAGATAGACTTCGTATTGTATGAATTGTGAAAGGGAAGGCTGAGTACAAAAAAGGATAAGAGATATTTTACTGCCAAGACAGAAAATTCTTCTTTAAAGCTTCAGAAACCCACTACGGAACATAGGCCCATACCAAATATTGCCACACAGAACGATCCTCTTCGTTCTTCGACCCTAAGCCACATTGTGCAGGTCACTGAGGAACAGACTTAATCTTTCGTCGTGGTAGGTTCTAAGGAAAATGCTTAGTGTTTCTCTTCTTCGACCCTAAGCCACATTTTACAGGTCACTGAGGAACAGACTTAATCTTTTGTCCTGGTAGGTTCTTAGGACAATGCTTAGTGTTTCTCTTTGTAACTACGACATTCGCCTTAGAGCTAGGGTATCTGACTATATCACCACGTTGAAATGGTAATGGGGCGGCCACATAGCTCGTTACTGACACCGTTGGTGAAGAGACGTTCTGGAGTAGAAACTTCGTACAAGCACACATAGTGTAGAAGAATCTTTTAATATACTTGACGCGACAGGCTTCATCTTTTTGTAACTATGGAAAAAGTTAATGGAAATGTGAATAGTTGGAAAATCCAAAAGTGCACGTACAAAAGGGCCTCATAATCTCATTCATTACAATAAAATTGAGATTACTTGTAAATTTGTTAAAGTATATGTGATATAAATTTGTAGATACAAACGTTTTCATGTGCCATAACTCTCGCACTGTCTTAAACCTTTCAAGGTGTCACTACTGTTTCGAGTGCTGATTTAAAGTGAAAATTTGAATCAATAAATAGAGTCACGGAAAGCTAAGTAACAACTATAGTGTAATATAAGGAAGCTACAAGTATATTTAACATCATTTTACATTCAAAAATATCGAAATTTATTTCGTAGTTTAATTATTATTAAATAATAATTAAACTACATCGAATTTTTACAGTATCATTTGTACAGTGGTAGAGCCACGCATCAACTTTTGTGGTTGCATGAATAGGCCGGTTCGACTGGGGAAGTACCACGACTTCACAGAATACCGGCGTGAAGTAGAAGTCTAACAAACTTCTGCGTTTCCTCTGGTGCAGGTAACCGGAGACCCACACACCCCTCTCCCCCAAAACATTTTCTTTGCATTCTACCCATGGGGGCAGGTTTGCTTCTCGCTGGATAGTCCCGACGCCGTTGCAGATTCCGTCGCTGATGTGGTGCTTCAAGGAATGGAACTTTTCGTTCCTTCCTCTGTGGTGCCCATCGGTGGTAAATCTAAGCCTTGGTTTGGTAGCGCATGCAGAATGGCATCCTGTCAAAAGCAGTAGTGCTACCGGGTCTGGGTTAATGCAATGGCGTCCCGGGATTGGCAGAATTGGCGAGAAACTGGTTCGTCTTCCTTCGGGAACTCGTGCGTTCTGGTCCCTCGCCAAGGCTGTCCAAGGGAATTTCAGTCAGCCATCACTAACCTCTGCACAGGGAGGACAACTCGCTGGCCCATGACGCAAAAGAGAATTCCCGAGAAATTTTGCAATTGGGTCACTAATTTTCTCACAGACCTGTACATCAAGGTCGTAGTTGACGGTGCATGCTCGGAATCCAAGTCTGTGAACGCTGGTGTCCCACAAGGCTGTGTGCTATCGCCAACCCTGTTTCTTCTGCATGTCAATGATTTGTTACAAATTAGTAACATACATTGCTATGCAGACGACAGCACTGATCATGCCCTATACACCGGCCGTGCCAATATTTCTCGGGAACACGTCGACGAGTACCGGAACAAACTTGTGTCTGAAGTCGAGATTTTGTTAGACAAGATCTCGGATTGGGGCCGACTAAATATAGTCCAGTTCAACCCTATAAAGACACATTTTTACGCGTTTACCGCTAAAAAGAAACCCTTCGTCGTGTCACCTCATTTTGAAAGCACTCCCCTAGTTGCCTCAGCCAGTATCGGAATCCTTGGCGTCGACATATCGAGCGACGTTCAGTTTTGCGGTCACTTGGAAGGAAGGCCTAATTGGCCTCTAAGAGCTGACAACGCTGCTGAAATCTGCTATGCCTCTGGTATTGCGGGTGTTACATGGGCGGCGGTAATCACTTACCATCACGTGAGCCACTTGCTCGTTTGCCTTCCTTTCTAAAAACGTAATAGGCTTCTATTCCTCAAAATACTGAAGCCTATAAAAAACCAACTCGATAAGTGAAGTATTTCGCTCGTTATCGTGATCACAAGTTACGGGATCCGCACATACAGACACACGGAAAGCTAAGTAACAACTATAGTGTAATATAAGGAAGCTACAAGTATATTTAACATCATTTTACATTCAAAAATATCGAAATTTATTTCGTAGTTTAATTATTATTAAATAATAATTAAACTACATCAATTTTACAGTATCATTTGTACAGTGGTAGAGCCACGCATCAACTTTTGTGGTTGCATGAATAGGCCGGTTCGACTGGGAAGTACCACGACTTCACAGAATACCGGCGTGGTAGAAGTCTAACAAACTTCTGCGTTTCCTCTGGTGCAGGTAACCGGAGACCCACACACCCCTCTCCCCAAAACATTTTCTTTGCATTCTACCCATGGGGGCAGGTTTGCTTCTCGCTGGATAGTCCCGACGCCGTTGCAGATTCCGTCGCTGATGTGGTGCTTCAAGGAATGGAACTTTTCGTTCCTTCCTCTGTGGTGCCCATCGGTGGTAAATCTAAGCCTTGGTTTGGTAGCGCATGCAGAATGGCATCCTGTCAAAAGCAGTAGTGCTACCGGGTCTGGGTTAATGCAATGGCGTCCAGGATTGGCAGAATTGGCGAGAAACTGGTTCGTCTTCCTTCGGGAACTCGTGCGTTCTGGTCCCTCGCCAAGGCTGTCCAAGGGAATTTCAGTCAGCCATCACTAACCTCTGCACAGGGAGGACAACTCGCTGGCCCATGACGCAAAAGAGAATTCCCGAGAAATTTTGCAATTGGGTCACTAATTTTCTCACAGACCTGTACATCAAGGTCGTAGTTGACGGTGCATGCTCGGAATCAAGTCTGTGAACGCTGGTGTCCCACAAGGCTGGGTGCTATCGCCAACCCTGTTTCTTCTGCATGTCAATGATTTGTTACAAATTAGTAACATACATTGCTATGCAGACGACAACACTGATCATGCCCTATACACCGGCCGTGCCAATATTTCTCAGGAACACGTCGACGAGTACCGGAACAAACTTGTGTCTGAAGTCGAGATTTTGTTAGACAAGATCTCGGATTGAACCGACTAAATATAGTCCAGTTCAACCCTATAAAGACACATTTTACGCGTTTACCGCTAAAAAGAAACCCTTCGTCGTGTCACCTCATTTTGAAAGCACTCCCCTAGTTGCCTCAGCCAGTATCGGAATCCTTGGCGTCGACATATCGAGCGACGTTCAGTTTTGCGGTCACTTGGAAGGAAGGCTAATTGGCCTCTAGAAGCTTGGCGTGCTCAGTAGAGCACGACAGTATCATGCCGGCCCACCGCCTGCAACTTTATAAGGCGCAGGTTCGGTCGCACTTGAGTACTGTTCGCATCTCTGGGCGAGGGCACCCCAGTGTCAGCTCCTTCCATTTGACCGTATCCAACGAAGAGCGGCTCGAATCGTCGAAATACTGAAGCCTATAAAAAACCAACTCGATAAGTGAAGTATTTCGCTCGTTATCGTGATCACAAGTTACGGGATCCGCACATACAGACACACGGACGTCCAACATAGAACTTTTTTAAACAATTTTTTAATTAGTTTAAATAACAAAAAGAGATTTAAAAATATCATTAGTGTTAAAAATAGTGTTTCTCCTCAACATTTGTATATTCATATTCACTTATAAAAGCAATAAAGAATAAAAAAAAGTGACATTTTAAGTTGGAGAATCATTCAGTGAAACTGACAGTAATACCCACCTCTCAACACTTCGCTTATGAGGCGTGCAAAACAAAGAAAAAGTGGTAGTTTTAGCAGTGGTAGAGCCACGCACCATCTTCTGTTGTTGCATGCATGGGGCTGGCTCGACCGAAGAAGTACCACAAACTCACAGAATACCGGCGTGAAGTAGAAGTTTAACAAACTTACGCGTTTCACCTGGTGAGTGCAGGTAACCGGAGACCCACACACCCCTCTCCCCCAAAACATTTTTCTTTGCATTCTACCCATGGGGGCAGGTTTGCATCTCGCTGGATAGTCCCGACGCCGTTGCAGATTCCGTCGCTGATGTGGTGCTTCAAGGAATGGAACTTTTCGTTCCTTCCTCTGTGGTGCCATCGGTGGTAAATCTAAGCCTTGGTTTGGTAGCGCATGCAGAATGGCATCCTGTCAAAAGCAGTAGTGCTACCGGGTCTGGGTTAATGCAATGGCGTCCCGGGATTGGCAGAATTGGCGAGAAACTGGTTCGTCTTCCTTCGGGAACTCGTGCGTTCTGGTCGCTCGCCAAGGCTGTCCAAGGGAATTTCAGTCAGCCGACAAGTCAGAGGACAACTCGCTGGCCCATGACGCAAAGAATTCCCGAGAAATTTTGCAATTGGGTCACTAATTTTCTCACAGACCTGTACATCAAGGTCGTAGTTGACGGTGCATGCTCGGAATCAAGTCTGTGAACGCTGGTGTCCCACAAGGCTGTGTGCTATCGCCAACCCTGTTTCTTCTGCATGTCAATGATTTGTTACAAATTAGTAACATACATTGCTATGCAGACGACAACACTGATCATGCCCTATACACCGGCCGTGCCAATATTTCTCGGGAACACGTCGACGAGTACCGGAACAAACTTGTGTCTGAAGTCGAGATTTTGTTAGACAAGATCTCGGATTGGGGCCGACTAAATATAGTCCAGTTCAACCCTATAAAGACACATTTTTACGCGTTTACCGCTAAAAAGAAACCCTTCGTCGTGTCACCTCATTTTGAAAGCACTCCCCTAGTTGCCTCAGCCAGTATCGGAATCCTTGGCGTCGACATATCGAGCGACGTTCAGTTTTGCGGTCACTTGGAAGGGAAGGCCAAATTGGCCTCTAAGAAGCTTGGCGTGCTCAGTAGAGCACGACAGTACTTCATGCCGGCCCACTGCCTGCAACTTTATAAGGCGCAGGTTCGGTCGCACTTGGAGTACTGTTCGCATCTCTGGGCGAGGGCACCCCAGTGTCAGCTCCTTCCATTTGACCGTATCCAACGAAGAGCGGCTCGAATCGTCGACGACCATGTTCTATCTGATAGGCTAGATCCCCTGGCATTGCGAAGAGATGTTGCATCTCTGCATTTTTTACAAAATTACTTTTACTACGGGGAGTGCTCTGAAGAATTGTTCGGATTAATCACAGCCGCTGAATTTCACCATCGAACCTTACGGCATAGTCAAAAATTCCATCAACACCATCTTGATGCTAGGCATTCCACCAAAGTGCGTTTTTCGCGGAATTTTCTGCCACGCACATGTACTTTATGGAGTGTGCTGCCGTAAGCGATTTTTCCGGACCGATACGACAGGAACTTTCAAGAAAAGAGCGTATATCTCCATCCAGACACAAACAATGATTGATGTTTTGATAGTAATAATATATACATACATAGACAATGATAGCAAAGTATTTATAAAGCATGTCCAATCAGTGGTACAATCATTCATATTTATCATAAAAATGTGAACTCTATTCAAATCCACAATTGTCAGCTATAGTCAGGGTGTGTCTACCAAGTGGGCTATAAGAAATGCATAAGGTACAAGTTAACTTTTACTTAATCTGTTCTGTACCATCATAGCAGTTGTATATACCTTTTACAATTAACTTCCAGTTTTTTTCAATGTGAAATAAATCCACTATACTTACTAAATAAACCGGGAAGGAGATAAAAAAACAACCTTTGTAACAATTTTTAATTAGTTTAAATAACAAAAAGATTTAAAAATATCATTAGTGTTAAAAATAGTGTTTCTCCTCAACATTTGTATATTCATATTCACTTATAAAAGCAATAAAGAATAAAAAAGTGACATTTTAAGTTGGAGAATCATTCAGTGAAACTGACAGTAATACCCACCTCTCAACACTTCGCTTATGGGGCGTGCAAAACAAAGAAAAAGTGGTAGTTTTAGCAGTGGTAGAGCCACGCATCAACTTTGTGGTTGCATGAATAGGCCGGTTCGACTGGGAAGTACCACGACTTCACAGAATACCGGCGTGAGTAGAAGTTTAACAAACTTACGCGTTTCACCTGGTGAGTGCAGGTAACCGGAGACCCACACACCCCTCTCCCCCAAAACATTTTCTTTGCATTCTACCCATGGGGGCAGGTTTGCATCTCGCTGGATAGTCCCGACGCCGTTGCAGATTCCGTCGCTGATGTGGTGCTTCAAGGAATGGAACTTTTCGTTCCTTCCTCTGTGGTGCCATCGGTGGTAAATCTAAGCCTTGGTTTGGTAGCGCATGCAGAATGGCATCCTGTCAAAAGCAGTAGTGCTACCGGGTCTGGGTTAATGCAATGGCGTCCAGGATTGGCAGAATTGGCGAGAAACTGGTTCGTCTTCCTTCGGGAACTCGTGCGTTCTGGTCCCTCGCCAAGGCTGTCCAAGGGAATTTCAGTCAGCCGACAAGTCAGAGGACAACTCGCTGGCCCATGACGCAAAGAAATTCCCGAGAAATTTTGCAATTGGGTCACTAATTTTCTCACAGACCTGTACATCAAGGTCGTAGTTGACAGTGCATGCTCGGAATCCAAGTCTGTGAACGCTGGTGTCCCACAAGGCTGTGTGCTATCGCCAACCCTGTTTCTTCTGCATGTCAATGATTTGTTACAAATTAGTAACATACATTGCTATGCAGACGACAACACTGATCATGCCTATACACCGGCCGTGCCAATATTTCTCAGGAACACGTCGACGAGTACCGGAACAAACTTGTGTCTGAAGTCGAGATTTTGTTAGACAAGATCTCGGATTGGGGCCGACTAAATATAGTCCAGTTCAACCCTATAAAGACACATTTTACGCGTTTACCGCTAAAAGAAACCCTTCGTCGTGTCACCTCATTTTGAAAGCACTCCCTAGTTGCCTCAGCCAGTATCGGAATCCTTGGCGTCGACATATCGAGCGACGTTCAGTTTTGCGGTCACTTGGAAGGAAGGCCTAATTGGCCTCTAAAACTTAGCGTGCTCAGTAGAGCACGACAGTGCCATGCCGGCCCACCGCCTGCAACTTTATAAGGCGCAGGTTCGGTCGCGCAGGTACTGTTTGCATCTCTGGGCGAGGGCACCCGGTGTCAGCTCCTTCCATTTGACCGTATCCAACGAAGAGCGGCTCGAATCGTCGACGACCATATTCTATCTGATAGGCTAGATCCCTGGCATTGCGAAGAGATGCATAAGGTACAAGTTAACTTTTACTTAATCTGTTCTGTACCATCATAGCAGTTGTATATACCTTTTACAATTAACTTCCAGTTTTTTCAATGTGAAATAAATCCACTATACTTACTAAATAAACCGGGAAGGAGATAAAAAACAACCTTTGTAACAATTTTTAATTAGTTTAAATAACAAAAAGATTTAAAAATATCATTAGTGTTAAAAATAGTGTTTCTCCTCAACATTTGTATATTCATATTCACTTATAAAGCAATAAAGAATAAAAAAGTGACATTTTAAGTTGGAGAATCATTCAGTGAAACTGACAGTAATACCCACCTCTCAACACTTCGCTTATGAAGCGTGCAAAACAAAGAAAAAGTGGTAGTTTTAGCAGTGGTAGAGCCACGCACCATCTTCTGTTGTTGCATGCATGGGGCTGGCTCGACCGAAGAAGTACCACAAACTCACAGAATACCGGCGTGAAGTAGAAGTTTAACAAACTTACGCGTTTCACCTGGTGAGTGCAGGTAACCGGAGACCCACACACCCCTCTCCCCCAAAACATTTTTCTTTGCATTCTACCCATGGGGGCAGGTTTGCTTCTCGCTGGATAGTCCCGACGCCGTTGCAGATTCCGTCGCTGATGTGGTGCTTCAAGGAATGGAACTTTTCGTTCCTTCCTCTGTGGTGCCCATCGGTGGTAAATCTAAGCCTTGGTTTGGTAGCGCATGCAGAATGGCATCCTGTCAAAAGCAGTAGTGCTACCGGGTCTGGGTTAATGCAATGGCGTCCCGGGATTGGCAGAATTGGCGAGAAACTGGTTCGTCTTCCTTCGGGAACTCGTGCGTTCTGGTCGCTCGCCAAGGCTGTCCAAGGGAATTTCAGTCAGCCGACAAGTCAGAGGACAACTCGCTGGCCCATGACGCAAAAGAGAATTCCCGAGAAATTTTGCAATTGGGTCACTAATTTTCTCACAGACCTGTACATCAAGGTCGTAGTTGACGGTGCATGCTCGGAATCCAAGTCTGTGAACGCTGGTGTCCCACAAGGCTGTGTGCTATCGCCAACCCTGTTTCTTCTGCATGTCAATGATTTGTTACAAATTAGTAACATACATTGCTATGCAGACAACAGCACTGATCATGCCCTATACACCGGCCGTGCCAATATTTCTCGGGAACACGTCGACGAGTACCGGAACAAACTTGTGTCTGAAGTCGAGATTTTGTTAGACAAGATCTCGGATTGGGGCCGACTAAATATAGTCCAGTTCAACCCTATAAAGACACATTTTTACGCGTTTACCGCTAAAAAGAAACCCTTCGTCGTGTCACCTCATTTTGAAAGCACTCCCCTAGTTGCCTCAGCCAGTATCGGAATCCTTGGCGTCGACATATCGAGCGACGTTCAGTTTTGCGGTCACTTGGAAGGGAAGGCCAAATTGGCCTCTAAGAAGCTTGGCGTGCTCAGTAGAGCACGACAGTACTTCATGCCGGCCCACCGCCTGCAACTTTATAAGGCGCAGGTTCGGTCGCACTTGGAGTACTGTTCGCATCTCTGGGCGAGGGCACCCCAGTGTCAGCTCCTTCCATTTGACCGTATCCAACGAAGAGCGGCTCGAATCGTCGACGACCATGTTCTATCTGATAGGCTAGATCCCCTGGCATTGCGAAGAGATGTTGCATCTCTGCATTTTTCATAAAATTACTTTTACTACGGGGAGTGCTCTGAAGAATTGTTCGGATTAATCACAGCCGCTGAATTTCACCATCGAACCTTACGGCATAGTCAAAAATTCCATCAACACCATCTTGATGCTTGGCATTCCACCAAAGTGCGTTTTTCGCGGAATTTTCTTCCACGCACATGTACTTTATGGAGTGTGCTGCCGTAAGCGATTTTTCCGGACCGATACGACAGGAACCTTCAAGAAAAGAGCGTATATCTCCATCCAGACACAAACAATGTTTGATGTTTTGATAGTAATAATATATACATACATAGACAATGATAGCAAAGTATTTATAAAGCATGTCCAATCAGTGGTACAATCATTCATATTTATCATAAAAATGTGAACTCTATTCAAATCCACAATTGTCAGCTATAGTCAGGGTGTGTCTACCAAGTGGGCTATAAGAAATGCATAAGGTACAAGTTAACTTTTACTTAATCTGTTCTGTACCATCATAGCAGTTGTATATACCTTTTACAATTAACTTCCAGTTTTTTCAATGTGAAATAAATCCACTATACTTACTAAATAAACCGGAAAGGAGATAAAAAAACAACCTTTGTAACAATTTTTTTATTATTACAATAGTTAATAGATTTGTACTGGCATCATAAAATCCACAAAATACAATAAAACCAGAACAAAATAAATAATTCGGAAGACACCACAATACTATTTTATAACTTATTTACAACAATTCAATCTCGTACCAGTGCAATAGTTACAGAAAAATTTCAGGACGTGTTAAAATTGTTTCCTCAAATTCAGTTTTGTGGAAGCTACTACTTTGGGATCAACTTAAAATTCTAATTAATAAATAAATACCATAAATGGATAGCTAATACCACGTTAAGATGTAAACTATATAATACAGCAATGTATTTACAATCAATAAATAATTTGAGCTATCACAGAATGTTATAAGTATATCAATGTTATTAATGTAGTAATAAGTTCATAATGGTGCTAATAAGATATTTATGGTTCTATGAAAACTGATGCAAATATTTCAATCTCAATGACACAAATATACTTGAACTTACGTAATGATGATGATGTTCAAAACGGCCTCCCGCACCGCTTGGCAAGCAGATTGGCGATCGTAATACGTCTCGCACATTCAACACTGCTGTCCGTCAGCGGTCTGTTAAATTTGGTATTACCGGTCTGGTTTTGTTATTTTTTGACATAATAAACATGTTTCTATAGGTATTAGGTTTGTCTATTAACAGGTTTAAGAAATTTATTAAAGAAAAACTTTATAGGAAGGGTTATTATAATATAAATGAATATATTAATGACAGTAACCCCTGGAAATGAGGTGATCGCTCCCAAGCTATTGCTAGAAAATATCACATCACATTTGTATAATACATATTGTAAAAAAATATTCACCAAAAAAGAGGATACCTACGGAGTATCTTTCGCCTGTTTCTTCTCCGCTAGAGGAACCTCATTATGATACGGCGGTAGATTAAAAATGACTATCGACAAACGAATATATATTCTTATATCGATAAATAAATGATTTGATTACTAAGATTTTTGATAATGGTCCGTATCAGACGAGCCGAAGGTGATTCCATACTGTTGTTTTTGCGTGGCAGAAAATTCTTCATAAAACGTACTATGATAGATTGCCAGCCATCAAGATGAAATTGAGGAATTTTAAGACTAAGCCGCGATGTGTGATGGTGAAATTTCGTTCCTCAGAAAATATTCATGGAGGGATGCCCCCATTGTAAATGCTCTTCGTAAAGCCATAGCCAATCAGAGAACCGAATGCTTTATTTACATGTGGAATTTATAGAAAATACAAAATTATTTCTGTACATATATAACAAAAAAATAACGAACATTTACTGAACTCGTTTATCTATTTACAATATATTATCCGTAAAGCTAAAATATTCCACAATCGGAACTTCCAATATTTAATCTCTATACATTTTATTGACCGTATGTAAACTTGTTAAAAATCTCTTTGGTCATATTAAATTTAGTATTAAACTTTACTAAGGTAATAATGTACATATTATTCACAAAAGTAGCTACATATTTAATATGGAAATTATGTATTTTTGAAGCACCTAAGATTAAGTAATTTAAATTAAGTAAAATTAAATCAATTTTTACATAACATGTACAAATTAATTTACATAAATTTATTACGAACACAAGCAACAGACATAAATACAGAAATAATACAGACTATAAAAGTAACAAATATAAATAATTAATATTAATTATTAATATTACGACCGTTTATTTGGTTGGGTGGACAGATGTCTAGAAAATAATACTTTATTGAGGTTTTTTTCTTCGTTCCAATGAGTTTTCCTAACCAACTTTTTGTTAAAAGTTTGGACACTCTCTTCCTCTATCGGGATTGAACACAAGTGTCCTATTAAGTGATGGTACATACAACTGTGCTATTATGCTAAGAAATAAATTTATGTACAAAAATTTACATATATCAGTTTACATTTATATTATTTATTTAATGTTTTAGCACTTGTGAGTTTGTGCGTTGTATTGCACAACGGCGTTACTTTTAATAACTTTTTTTTAATACAGACCATTTTTGCTAATAATTATACATTATACAGCAATTTTATTGAAAAAAAAAAGGAAAGTAAAAGAAATAAGCTGGCAAGCAATTGCACACTTTAAACATCTACACAGATTATAAAATACAAGTATTATATGATATGGTGGAAAATTTATCTTTCTCCTATGGATACAAACCATAACTAAGCTAAGCAGTCGCTATTCGTCCGAATTTTAAAACGTAAATGGTTAAAGTAAAGGTAGTAGAAATTAAAAGAATTGGATGTTAAGAATAACAGAACATATTACGCGTTTAGACAGATAATAAATATAAAAACAAGGATTTAAAAAAAAACAATATTTTATAGAATAGTACGTCATGGTTCCAACACAAGCTTGAATATTGCGGAGGTCGCATAATAGCATATGCATCTTTAAGAATTAGCACATCTAAGCTATTCAGGGGTTTTTGTAATAAATACGAAATTTAAGTTAGATGTCGGCATAACTTCTGGTAGATATCGCCAACAACTACGAGGCTTACGAAAGACAGACACTTCAAAAATTTTTACATATGCACTTGTATATATTTGTGTTTTAACACATTTAAACTGGAGCCTTAGATTAGTCAATTGTACTAATTATAGCTAAAGGAACGTCTTCGTTAGGACTACATTAATAAAATTCTTGGAAAACATACAACACATTGATACTGCTTGAAGATTACAAGCAATTCCAAATAACATTAACAGTATTCCTGTTAACCGCTCCAACTAAGCTGCAATGCTTGTGTCTGGAGTGTTTTACGACAATAGTCGAATGGCGGGCCCGAACCTGCAACTTTATGTTTCGCAGTCCGCACCCTAAACCATAAAGCTTTGACACATGTAACCAAATTTTAGAGTCTAATCATGTCAAACCTTGACACAAGAATCAAAAGAGATATACACAATATAATCTGTGCAAAATTTAAAAAAAAAAAATCACACCGGAAGTTATATACGGAAAGTATCTATTTATTAAAAATTTGACTACTTAAATGCAGCCGTTGGTCAGAGCAGGTCGTCTTCGAAGCCCTCGCCGGTGAGTATGTGGGGTTCACCGATGGCCGGCACCATGTGGCTGTACTCGCTGGTCGCCCACAGGTAGAGGTTCAGGGTTCGTTCCGTGCATTGTGCTATGAATCTGTAATGAGCATCAGTAATTAAGTCGTTGCAATAGATATGGGCGTGTTTAAATGGTTTGGGCACGTTAAGTGATGACCGAATGGTGAAGAAAATAGCGCGAAAATTGACATCAAATAAGGTCGGGACGAAACTTATATTACTAAGTGTGTGAGCAAATAGCTCGAAGAGGTGACTGATGGTCAAGAGTACTTGGATACCTAAAAGCATATAAAGAAAATTATGAATTGGAAAGAAGCGAAAGGTATGTTAGGATCGTGACGTAAGCACTTCTTCTATCTGGCTTCCCCGCCAGGAACTTTGTGTGAAGATATTTATTCTTTACTTTTTAGTAGTCCATTTTCTATGGGAGTTGGGTGAGAAATAAAGTAATAGTCGACCTGAAGGTAGCTATTATAGCCCATAACAACTGTAACCCTTTACTAAGACGACTAAGATTGAATGCCTCATAGCGTGCCCATAATTTTTAAACAGTAACACTACAGTCGTACTTTGCTATTTGGCGACAGAAGTAGGTATCGGCATGGCACTGATCCAAATACTCCCGGGCTCAGGAGTTCACCATCTACCTTACAGAATATCTGAATTATTGGGACATGTAAAATTGTCTACAGTAGCCACTTATAATTCATTCATTAACTGTTCGGAATTGTTGTGTTTACCTAACGCCCTTGCGTTATGGAATCTGAAGAAACGAAGATACCACAAAAACCCAGATCAATCAACTGTAAAAAAAAAAAAAAAATATCTTCACGCCATTCCCTCACCTTCCATCGAAGACATTTTCTGGGACAACGTGACAGGTGGTGTGCCCGTCGTCGTCTAATGTTCATGCCAAACGATATAAACAGTACGGAAGTTTTCTGAAAAAAAAAAAAACCCATTGGCTCCCATGAGGATCGAACTCGACCCCGAATCGAATACCGATCACCCTACCACTCGGCTATCGTGACCCGCGCTGAAACCGTGCCATGGCTCCAATCCACCAGTTGTAGACACTTCCAGCTGTTGTAGACACTTACGGGCTGCTGCTCTGTTTCACTCGTACCTGACGAATGGTCTCACGTCTCCCTCGTTGGCCGCCTGCAGGTGCTGGTAGTAGAGGTGGCGGTGCTGCTTCACTATGATGACCGGCGGGTACCCCGCCTGCATCAGCAGCAGGTTCATCAGCAGCCGCGAAGTCCGCCCGTTGCCGTCCACGAAAGGATGGATGTGGACCAGCTTGTAGTGAGCCAGTGCTGCATATCTGTAAGCCGATGGAGTAATTGCGGTTCGATTGTGATAGGGAAACTGTAAATAAATAAAACTAAGTCAAAGTCACGATGGCCGAGTGGTTGGGTGGTCGGAATTTCGAGTCGAGAGACCCGAGTTCGATCCCCAAGTGGCAGTACCAATGAGTTTTTCAAAAACTTATGTACGAATGACATCGTTGGCTTGGACGTAAAGACGGAGACGGACTCACCATCTGTCACGTTGTCCCGAAAATATCTTCGGTGGAAGGTGGGTCAAAGGTACTTAATTGTCTAGACTAGACCTCTGTCTACCCCTGTATTGGGAATTGCCAGAAGATATTTTTTTTATAAGAAAATGTCATTCCCAGTACTTAGACAGTGGTCTAGATAATTAAGTCCTTTCGAACCTACCTTTCACAGAAGAATTTTTTTGGGATAATGTGACAATTGATGAGCATTTCTTGTGTCATGATATATATAGTATATAAGTTTCATAAAACTCATTGGTACATGCCTATTTTCTGAGGACTGAATTAAAGTCTCTTTATTTAAATTCTGATGACAGAACTATGAATATTATAGCTACAAATTATGATAGCATAAAGAAATACTAGTTGAATTCCTGTACAATTAATATACTTATGTATCCGGTGAAACTAAGTCATAGGGCTCTCCTGCCAGAAAGGATTTGTCATAATGTAATTATCAAATAGCTTGTAATTGTGAAAAATAATTTATTTTAAAGGTATGTGATAAGTATTTGTGACTTTAAATATGAGTACATGGTAATGGCTGATTGGTAGTGCCTCATAAACACTATGCTAAAGAACATTAAATACAGTGGAACCTGTAATGATTTCTTGCATTTACATTTAAAAAAAATGTTTTTACGGATTTTATCGCGTTTCACGCGCATCGCGACCGTAGGGAAGTAAAATGGTTTTAAAATACTAAATAGAACTCAATGAAATCAGTAAAAAAATTGTTTTATTTTAATTACAATTAAACCTGGTTAAGTGGACCCTGGATATATAAGAAACCTCTGTTATTTATAATAACAATGCAGTCCCAACATTTTTGCATTGAAATACCTCGAATAAAACACTAAGGAATTTTCAAGCCTTATTACAAGAGATTAGATTTTATAGATTCCTTAAATTTTTAACTCTATAATTGGGCCTTTCTAACTCCGTAAGCCAGATAAGTCAGACAATTTATCAGGTTTAGACAAGCGGTGACACCTTTTTTATGCATTTTTATAAGCATTTTCATCTGTTTATCTGATAAATGAATATAAACCACTCACTAAAAATAAATAAATGACCTATTAGAAAATAATCTATAAACAAATGAGTCTGATATAATATTTTGGGAAACTGAGAAAATGAAATGCCTCTAAAAATGAAAACTTTTAGGTCATTTGAGATCATAAGAGAAACGATAGTTGGTTGTGTGATTGGAATTCAAGTCAAGAGACCTGAGTTTGTTACCCAGGGGGCACATTTGTGCCAATGGGGTTTTTTCCAAAACTTATGTACAATAAATATCATAGGCTCAGACATAAAGACAGTGGCTGGCTCAGCACCTCTCATGTTGTAGGTGGAAGGTGAGTCCAAAGGACTTAATTGTCAAGAGCTCTGTCCACCCCTGCACTGGGAATGAAGTTATTTACTTTTTTTATTAGATCCCAATTAATCAGATTTTACTATATAAGAAGTGTAATGAGGAATTTGAAGGTAAAGAATCTAACCTAGGTCACCTTCACACTCGTAACTCACCTTACTGGATGCAAGTCCATTGCATCTTCAGAATTTAACCACTCCAGGAACTGTGACATGAGCCCTTGAATTTCTGATGGCTTTGGAGGAATGTGGCCGCCAACATAAACTTGAGTTCTCCTAAACTGCCCACCTTCTACTGGATCAACATGCCCCAAGACCCTTTTGTGTATCTCCAAGATATCACCCATTGTGAAATCTCGTAAACGGTAAAGCAATGTAGAATTAATATATTTCATAGCTGCATCTAAACCTAAAATCTCATTGTGTTCATCAATACTCTTTCCAGCTACAGCTAATCTTGTTTCCAGAACACTCCGAGTTTGCTGCAATGTCATTGTATTGCCTTCTATGCCGACAGTATGGTAAATATGTTGGAAGTATGCCTCTTTTTTAGCTCGCCTCAATGCAGCATTGTTTTCTGGTATAGACAATAATGCATCGCGTTTTTCATCAATTTTTCGTAACATTTCTCTGTCCAGATTCTCAACAATACTTGCTGTTCGTTGCCTATTCATTAAAGCACCTGTATGGTCAGGAAAATTTGTTAATGCTAAGGTATACAGCTGATCTGCCTTAACCACATCCTGCTTTGTATCTTCGAGAAACTCCCCATAGTGATTTAATATATCTGCATGTTTTGGGGAAAGAGCAAATGCGTGCTGGAAGAGCTTTAGAGCTTTGTCAGTCTTACCTACTTTTTTCATGTCTAAAGCAGCATTAAGCGATACAACCGCTTCAGCATCACGAGCTTTATCTATAGGTTTTCGAGTCGAAGGCGGAGATTCATCTACAACAGGCTCCAAGTAATTTCCATACAGACCCGCGGGTATAGGAGAGAAAGGTTTTATGAGTTTAACTTTATAATTGAGCAACTTGTGAAGCGATACGACCAATGCCAATGTGCACACCAAACTTGATATTATAATCACTGTTTTACATCGATCTAGTAACATTTTTGTTTGCAAATTGCAACTTTTAACACACTTCATGTTTTCACTCTGTTTCGATCTACCTATCAACAACATGATAACCAAATATAGTAAATAGTCTGCTTATCGAAACAATCTTTATGTGAAACAGTGTGTATGATTCAAAATTCATCGTGTTTCAATCAATTGAATTTTCAATCACTAATAAAAACCAAACACGTAAGGCCATATTTAATTTTGACACAAAACAGGTGTAAATGTCAAAGTCAATTTCGAGTTGCTATTTTTTTTTGGAGTTTATGGCCTGGTATCTAGACCTTTACGCCAGAAAGTCGAGATGGGAAGTTCGCTATCGTATTTGTCTATGAAGAATGGGCAAATCAATCAATCTACGTTATTTTGGTGAAACTGGTTTAGTTATTGGCTAAGCTAAAACAACACCGTACAGCAAAGAAGAAGATCTGCTTTATGAACATAATTCTATCTATGGATAACAAATCTATGGGTCTAAAGTAAACAGAATAAAAGCAAGAATTTCCTATCTAAAATTAAATTTTATTGTATTTAATACAAGCTTTTTTATATAATTAAGAAATTAGAAATGGGTAATACTCGGATTCCATTGTACGAGAGTAATTCAATTTTGCAATTAAATAATAGTGATATTGTTGCCAATGCGTTTTGAAAAGTTTCCATTCCAACTTATTCTTTGAGCAACAATAGCTATTTACTATTATTTAGGGTCTTTCTCATCCCAATCAATTAAAAAAGTATTAAAGGCAAAACTTATCGAGTTATTATTAGGCGGATACATGTTAGCATTGGCTTGAGGACTAGTCAAACGAATCCGCTTGCAATCCATTTTTAGTTTCTTAGTAGTCTAAATTAAATTTAATACATATTTTTAGAAAGGAAACATTTAATACATATTTTTAATTAAGTTTAACTCCCTGTTAAACTCTAGTTTAGGACATAACCTTAGTACCGTAACCGTCAATAACCGCAAACTCGGAAAGCGGAAAGGCATTATAGCGTCTCTTCTTTCTTAAGTACATGGCCTATCTTAAAAGAATTCTGCCAAAGTCATATTAGTCAGTGGCCATTATAATACCAGACACCATCAACTTTGATGTTGACGGTAAAAGTCCTGCGCTAGGCAAAAGAAATGAAAATGTGATGTAGATCGAATAGCAAATAAAACACTTGAAAACTTATTGAAACACTTCATATTTGAGTAGCGTAACGACGTATAGTTCTTACAAAATGATAATGACTCTACTATAACCATCTCACGCAGTTTTATACAGCCTATTTTGACAATCATAAATCGAAAAAGTCATAATAATCCAGTCATATAAGATCCAGCTAGTGCAAGGACTAAACCCTAATGATTTAAATTTGCGTAAGTCATATGCCGAAACAATGTTAACTCGTTTCAGTAATTTTCACAACATCTTATTTTCTGACGAAGCCCATTTTCACCTAAATGGACATGTAAACAAACAGAATTGCAGGTATTGGAGCAGCGAAAATCCTAAAGCTAAACATGAGAGGCCACTTCACTCTCCTAAGGTAAATGTATGGGCTGCAATTTCAGCAAAAGGAATCATCGGACCTTACTTTTTTGAAGATTCTCGAGGCCGTTCAGTTACTGTTAATTCTGCCGAGTATGTGAAAATGTTACGGGAGTTCTTAGCACCGATGCTACTGGAATTTGCTGGCTATAATCGTAACACATGGTTTCAAACAAGATGGAGCCACGTGTCACACATCGAACGAGTCCTTGCCGGTGGTCAAAGACATGTTTCCGGAAAAGCTGATATCCAGACGGGGTGACATCCCATGGCCACCCAGAAGTCCAGATCTATCCCCAGCAAACTTCTTTTTATGGGGTTATTTAAAGAGTTGTGTCTACATTGATAATTTTTTTTATACGATTTTTTCAAATGTTAACTAATTCATGGCCCACCCTGTACATTATATCCTTATAACATAATCGATATTACTATGTGTAGCGGACGATGTGTTGGAGGAAAAGGGTAGCTACTTGTGGAGGAGACATCCTCCCCAGGTCACGATCACCCGACCTGGCGGGTCTATAGTTATCCTTTTCCTGCAACTCATCATCTCCCACACTGGTGACCACGACGTGATCTTACCGCCAACCGACGGTGACCACTGAAGAATAACGCAGCGAGCTTCTTCAACAACATCGACGTCATCAACGCTGTCACAGCACCGGACTACTGTCGGCACAACGCGTGCTTCCTAGTCCTGTCAGCCATTGAGGATCTTCAACGGCGGGCCCCCTTTTCCTCAGGCTGACACTGCGACATCGGCATTGTGACCATACATCTCGACTCACCGTAGATCTGGTCACAGCCTCTCACCGCAACGCCAGATTGCTCAACGTTAAGCTCTCCGCACTTCCGACCTCCAGTCTCAGCGGGGCTCAGATGTGGCACCATCTATGTCTCCACATAAGAAGCTCGCTAGTGGCGGATTCAGGAAATACATCGACGTCCTACATCGCGCTATCGAAGTTCGCACGATAACATGCATATATACGATTGCCGATAGCGCACACTTGTGAGGAGAAGATATTCATCTCACTTTTTTGTCGATTTACTGAAGTTTCACTTCTATTATGTGTGAATCGCACACATCAATTTTTTCCTAGACTTTCCTTTAAATCATGAAAATCTGTTTTTATTGTTTTCATGATTGATCACTCTTATTTAAACGACCTTTTATCTACATTGTATCAGTGACGTAAGAAAGTTTCTTCTATACAATGAGTATGATTTTATGTCTATAAGTCAGTCTGTTAATAATCTATATTGAAAATAAATAAACAAATATCTTCAAGCCACTAAGTCGTTTCGGCCCACAATTCACCGAAGATATTTTTGTGACAACGTGACTGGTGAGCCCGTCGCTGTCTTGATGTCCAAGCCAGCGACATAATTCGCACATAATTTTTTGACTTTGTCGTGACTCTAATTCCGACCACCCAACCACTCGGCTATCGTGACTTTTTTTTAATCTATATTAAACATGCTTTTATTAAACAGGAAGACTGTTTTTTTTATAATTTAAGTATGATTTTAAGGGCTTCAAGCTTTACAATCTTTGAATAATTTTTTTTTACAGCAGTGGACTTTTGATAGGCTGCAACTGCAAAGAAGACTTTGAATATTCATTGCCTCTTATCGAGAAGAATAATCTCATAAAAAGGGGGTGGTTTCTTACATCATCAACGGGTCCACTTAATTTTGAATGGTATTTAAATATACACATACATATATACGTATATAGATAGGGACCACATCACATATATTGCTCCGATCCCAATGTAAGAAGCTAAAGCACTTATTGTATGGGAATCGGAAACAACGAAGGCACCACAAACACCCAGACCCGAGAAAATGTAGAAAAAGTGGTTTTGTACAGTGAACCGACCGGTAATCGAACCCGGGACCTCGAGATGGCGACACCTTGAGCACCTGTGTTTACGCCACTCGTCCACGGAGGTCGTATTTGACTAGATTACCCCACCACCTGTCCGTAGTGTTTGTAATTTTTCAAAAATTTTCCCTTGTTGTCTCTAACGACACGCTCTGGCATAGACTTTTCATTGGATATATTAACTTTTATATCTCTGTGGTACTTTTTCTTACAATGGAAACGACTCTTCATCACGGCATTTGTGGCTCTCTGACCAATTAAATAACAAGGGTTTAACAATCAGGTTACAGAATCACATAACCAAATGTCATACATTTACGGTGACAAACTAACATGCTTGATTACTTGAACATAGTATTTTCAAAGTCACGATAGCCGAGTGGTTGGGTGGTCGGAATTTCGCGTCAAGAGACCCGAATTCGATCCCCAGGTGGTGGGCTAGTTCCAATGGGTTTTTCTAAAACTTATGTACGAATAACATCTTTGGCTTGGACATGAAGACGGCGACGGTCTCACCACCTGTCACGTTGTCCCGAAAATATCTTCGGTGGAAGGTGGACTTAATTGTCTAGACTAGACCTCTGTCTACCCCTGTATTGGGAATTGCGTGAAGATATTTATTTATTTATAGTATTTTTACTATTTCTTGGCAAACTTTGTGTTAAGGCTTTTCAATACTTATTACGATACTTACACCTGCTACGCGGCAAGTCCATCACCTTTATGGGCCCTTCATTACAAATACAAGATGCATTTGTGATGGGGAGAATCATTTATATAGTTTTAGACTTTTCAAACCAGATTTTACTAGAGCTTCATCTTTATCATGGTATCCGAGCTGCCGATACAAATCGTAATATTACTTAAGTTTTGAAAAAAAAAAACCTTCATAGGTCTCCTCCTCCTTCTGATTCCAGCCTCTAAGCTACAATCACTTACTTTTTCCCATAAAAGGTATTATGATAAAAGGATCCAAAATAAATAAAAATATTCGCTAATTTTACCATTTTTATTCTTCATGTCGATTATCTCTTCACTATTCTTTCGAATAAATAATGATATCTTACACGATAACATTCAGATCATCGATACAAAAGTAATAATTATTGATTAAATATCTTATTATTAATAATTTATTAGATTTAATAGATTAGAATTTATTAGATTATAAGATTAAGTATGTTAATAAATTATTTTACATTTTCTGTGATGGCAAGCTGCTTGATCGCACGTCACAGATAATGGCTTCAATTACACAGAGGCGTAAGGTTCACTTTCATCAACATAAAAACGCAATCGATCGCAACACTCCGCCCAAACGTCCTTTATTGCTGACTAGATCTTGCTGTGCAGTAATAAAATACCTATTAACAATCTCCTACTGCAATCAACGGCTGTATATAAATCTGCATTTGGCTTTCATTTGTATAAATGTTTACGATATTACATATCCGCTCCTTAATTTAATGTAGCCTTTTTGTTGCTTTTAGATACGAGTAATTGGTATTTAGTGTTAGTGTAACACTAAATGTTAAAAACTGTTGTTAAACGATATTACACTAGTTCTATGGCTTTCCTGACGGAACATATAAAGATAATATGAATTTGTTGTAAATAGTACGTCAACAGAACACATATGCATTTCATACGCAGCCAAAGCAATGAATTTTGGCACATAGATTATACCAAGGTATAATAGGTTAGGCTTGTCGCCATTAGCGGCAAACTCGGAGTTAAGAGAGAAAAAAAAACATCTATTTTACATAAAGCAGCTCATCATTCATCGATACACTTATTGATAGGCTGCTACACTTATTGAATAAAAAAAAAACAAATTGAAATAAAAGTCCTGTTTATATCTGGCAAGAATATTTGCGTCTTAAATTTCTTCTAAATCCAAAATATCTACAAAATTTTGTCATTATAAATTGTTTACTTTTAATTGCAAGTTATTCGAAATTAAAGCAACACACTTGTTCCGTAATGTAGAACTTTGTGCGACCAACGCCGTGCGGATCATCACTCACACCAACAAACCATACTATAAAACTAATTACCAACTAAAAAAAGAAAAATACAGACTTCACAGCCTGAATCGGAACTAGTAAAATATATAATTGCACTCGTGAAATGCACTCTTCTTTCTGAATTTTATTATTCAAGTATAATTCCTTTTTATTTTTATCTGTCGAAAAATAATTACTATGTGTTAATTTTAAATAAATTATTACAGCAGCCTCTTTTAAATGAATCTTAGAACTAACATTGGCATGTTACAAAATCGTATAGTATGACGTACAGTTATATTTCATTCGATGGAATTGTGGCTTAAAAATACTAAGTTATACGTTTCATATAAATTAGTCATTATAGCCCATTGGCAAATTACTTTACGCCGTGAACATACATTCTACACGAAAGAAAAAAATGTCATTTAAAAATATGCCTGCCCTGCAGGATTTACATTCAACTCTCCCTTTAATACAAAGAGTTTCTCTTCTAAATGAATGCAAACTGAAACTTTCTATTTACACAAAACGATACGACCATAGTGAACGTCACAAAACGTAGAGAAATTATAAAACATTTTGACGTTTTGTGTCTTTATTTCCTGCTAATCCGCTATAGAGCAGTTTTTCTTCAATTTCACATCAATTTTTTTTAATGGCACATGGAGTCAACGACTATCATCGTGGAGTAAAATGAGCAGCCGAGGGCTATCATGGTGCCCGTCGATATTATTGAGTGATATGCGCGGAAAGTCTTCAAGACACGGAGATAGCGGGGACAGTGTGCGAGCTCGCCCAACACTAAACGGCCAACCTGCAACAAGGAAAAAGGAGTTTTATATCTTTTTAACTATTTTTGTGATCGTCTAAATATAAGAATAATAATAATTTTTAAATATGACTAAGTCAAGATAAGTGACTTTAGTCAACAGACCCCAGTTCAAGTAGGTTCTTTTCAACTTTGTACGATTTATATATTGTTGGCTTGGACATAAAGACGAAGAAAGGCTCACCACCTGTCATGTTGTCCAAAAATGTCTTCGGTGGAAGTGTGTCGAAAGGACTTAATTCTCTAGGTCTCTGTCTACCTCAGTATTGGGAATGGCGGGAAGATATTTTTTACGAGTATGTAATTGCAATACAGTGTTAACTGTCAGGGGCGAAATTTTTACTCCGCGACCTCCGTCTTCTGACGACCTTTCCAACCGTCATTATGTACGAAATAGTCTCTGCGCAGCTGTTTACATTTGCTACGGAAAACTTATTTAGCCATTAGAGCTATGACAAATGTGACGTATCTCAGTGTAAACATTTTCAGTTCATTGACATGACACTTACATGATGATTCAAATTCACATGTGCTTTCAACAGGTGTTTAACGCGTTAGTAGCATGATAAAGTAATAAAAATTGTATGTTAATTGTTTTAGAACCATTATCATTTTAGATGTTAATTAGAAAATTTGTTGTTGACTCATGACAACAATAATTTTTTTATAATATTATCTGGGAATTAAGATTTTTTTACAGAAATGTCGGTATAATATAATAAAACACGCACGTGTATGTCTGTACCGTTTCATAGTGGAGTGGTTGTTGTTATCTATCCCTAAGGGTAGGCAAAAGCTGCATGATCATTCAGCCTTTTCTCTTGTGTATTGCGGTCGTTTATTGGTGTAAATTTTCAAGACTTTTTTTTTAGTATTCTCGTATGCTGTTTAAGGAGTTTCATAGTCAATTGATCTTACTTCGTTGCAAAATACGTATATAATTTTTTTAATGGAAAGTTTTTTTTTAAACTACGGACGTTTATACGGTGCGACGAAATTGCCGTGAACCTCATTCATGACCATGAGAGTGTTTGTGTGGGTCCTGTGAGAGCAATGCCGAGTCGCCTCGGGTTACCTCCAGACCTTTGTCGAGGTCGTGATGCGACCGTGCTCAAAATTACTGGGGGACTCGTGTTTCGCGGTCAAAGTTCATTTAAGCGCACTTATGCTGTATGGTAACGTTTGGTAACGGTGGTAAAATTCCGTATGGTAACGTAGTATTGCCACTCCCTTTCTTCCCGTGGATGTCGTAAGAGGCGGCTAAGGGAAATAAATAGCCTTGAATATCGTTATGGCAACCGATAGATGGCGGGATACCCATCTCTAAAATTAACAGACCAAAATAATCAAACCGAAGATGGGCAGCAGCGTCTGAGGTGCGAGTGGTCTGGAACTGCGATTGCAAATCCGCTCGCTAGGCGTGGCGATTATGGCAAATACTCCCTGTGGGAGAGGCCTAGGTCTTGCAGTGTGACTTTAACAGGCTGATATGCATCTGTGTATGTATGTCTGTCGTATATAGATAAAATATACACTTCTCTCGATAGAATTATTATAGGAAATAATGACAGATACATAAATATTTTTAAAGTATTTATAGGGAAATTCGAATTTTTAAATTATCTAATCTTTTAAATCTCGCTAGCCGAGTGATAGGGTGTTCGGAATTCGAGTCAAGAGCCCCGAGTTCGACCCCCAGGTGGCAGATTTTATTTTTAATAAACGGTTAAAAATCTGAGAAATTAATGGATAGTAGAATGTTTTCTCACCTCTTGTCCGCACCCCGCCGCTTCCTCCATCTGTGTCTTGACGTGTTTGGCGCGCAGCATCGGTTGCACCAGGCTAAGTCGTACGTAGGCTTCTATACTGAACACGGCTAGCAGGAGCGCTAGCTGCAACGACCAGACAATAACAATTTTAATAATATTAATAGTAGATATAAAGTCACGATAGCCGAGTGGTTGGGTGGCTGGAATTTCGACTCAAGAGATTCGATTCGATCCACAGGTTGGCAGGCTCGTAACAATGAGTTTTTCAAAACTTATGTACGAATTTTATCGTTGGCTTGGACATTAAGACGGCGGTGGACTCACCACCTGACACGTTGTCCCGAAAATATCTTCGGTGGAAGGTGGGTCAAAGGGGCTTAATTGTCTAGACTATACCTCTGTCTACCCCTGTATTGGGAATTGCGTGAAGATATTTATATTTATTTATTTAATAGAAGATATCTATTAAAACAAAAACAATATGTGGCAATGGCAAATGACTAAATGTTGTTGTCACCAAACTTCCATCCACATTTACCTACATTAATATAAATTTTTATTAATATCAGTAAGATACGAGTACATTACATCAGTTGATCGTAATTTTTTAATCTACCACAGATTTGTAATGTCCCTCTAACGGAGAAGAAACAGGCGAAAGAAACTACGCAGATATCTTCTTATGATCTCAGTTCCGGCCTAGACGATTCCTAGACAGGGAAGATGTCTATCACCATTAAACTTCTGTTATTTAACTATTTCTCCATACCCTTCTAGTTGTAATACAATAAAAAATACATTATTTTTTTTTATTGGCAATACAATAATTAACATTATCTTCTGAAAAAGGTATTAACTTATTACCAATAATTATAATTCCATGCGGAATTAAGTAAAATTTTCATATATCCTAGTGTGTACACTTATGTGAAAAATCTAAAATGACACTTTTTAGGCATAAGTGTAGTAATAATGAAGGACGCAAATTTTAATAAATTCCACATGCTCGTGGAATTGGCCGCGAACAGAAGCCGTTGGAAGCAAATGGTCCACAAGAGATAAGGATTTCACCATGCCCACCAACTTCAGTCATGAAGGAACGACTTCAGGGAGACAGTAGTAATAACCAATGGCCTGCGGAACTGAATTTATAACAGACAACCAATTTAAGTTTTATCCAGCAAAAAAGAAATAAAACTCAAGGTTGGAGACTGTATGCTTCGACATAATTATAAACAATCCGCATTAATCTATAGCACAATAATAATAAAAGCGTCGGTATGCAACAATACGATCTGGAACTCTGGTGTATAAAAATGTACTTTAAAACAAGAATTTGTTGAATAGAACATTTAGATATTTATATAACCTTTTGCACTAACATTAATTTGTATTGTAACATTAATGTTGTTTTGAGGAACACTCGGAACAATTTTAGGGATACGGTAGCTCGACATTTAAATCCTTTCAAAATTTTTCGTATTTTTAAAGTTTTCAAAGTAAAATTCAATCAGGAAAGAATAACTATAGCCTATACATTCTGAAATCAGAAGGATATTAAGAAATAATTGCCATCAAAATTCGTGAATAGATTTGAAATGAATCCGTTGAAATTTAAAAAAATGCAATACGCTATTAAAAAAATAGCCTATTAATACTAACATTTATCATTGTTGATATTTATAGGCCAAGGATTCTAATATAACTATCGGACCCCTGTACAATCATTAATCTTAATGTACTTTTGACAGCACAAAAATTAAACAAATTACATATGCCTATAGACAATCATTTGATTTTTAAAAAAGAATTATTACAAATTGCATTTGTACGTAGCATCGAGCTTGTGCCTTGGCAAAATCGCAAATCTGAGGAAACTAATCATTACTTTTTGCGCGACTGAAAGGCATTGACAGTATTGTATGCATTCAGTGATTAAGGTGGGAGTTTTGCAATTCATGCCTGATTATTAAATAAATAGAAACTAACAGCTCGAAGGTTGTTTTCAAAATTGACAGTCACGACCTCAAATATAATCTTGCCCCTTTAAACGTGCTCTTCTCTTGTACATTCACATTTTGTTCCGAAAGCACTCTAACTATAATTTGGAGCACATGTATTCGGTATATACTATATATTTGGAAAAGTTGGTTATGGTTTTATACTTGTCTCCTTTGGCGGCACTAGAGTAGTGCAATGGCGACATTACCTACTCGATTACAACATAATAATTTTGTTAATTAATAAGAATACTTGCAACTATCTGTTAATACGTGTTTTATTATTGGGGTCAATGATATTAAATGAAGTGAAAAGAGCAAGGTGAAACTTTGGCGCCAAATTACGGACATGTAAGCGGTTTGTGTTAAAAAATTTGTATAGTTCCGGATCCTAATAGGATCATTGCATTTCTGGTTTTGCTGTCTGTCTGACTGTTATTTACTTAACGGCCTGTGACAGATCTCTGAGGGACATATGCTTCTCTTATACGGAGGATTTGCCATAATCAACATGCTTGGCAAGAGTGGCGATGCCGTGTGGCAACGGCTCAAGGATATATCACCCCCTTTCTTCCTATAGGAGTCGTCAGAAAATACTTGAAAATGCGGTAGGATAACGATATAAGTCGGGATAACGATTTCAAAAACTACAAGACTGAAATTGACGTTGACGGGCAGCAGTGTCTAAAGTGCGAGGTGTCTGGTGCTGCGATGACGGCCACGCTTGCCAAGCGTGGCAATTATGCATAGCTCTCCGTGACAGGAGTGGTCTATGAGTGGACTTTTGGAATCCTTTATGTATACATATGTATTTGTTATCTACAATTATGTTATTAAAATTGCTAAATGCGCCACGAGCCATGTTACCAGTAAACAAAAACAATGTTAACGTAATCGAGTAAATATTGTTTTACGCTGACACTTCATGCGATCGGTTCGAATATAGGAAACCTTTTGAATTGGTTTAGAAACATTTATGTCTAAAACACCTTGAGCACAGATAACAACACCCAATCATTTGTTAGGTGGATTCACATTAATAATGCAGAATAAGAATTGTGTTAATTTTCATTATTTCACCTTTTCAAAGAAAAACCAAACAATCGATTGTGTTGGCCCGAATTTGAATTGAGAGAATCGAATTCTTTCAAATTAAATAATTTATTATTTGACTTAAGAAAAATGTATTCATTGATTTTATTCGTTTCATAATTCTCTAACGGAGAAGAAACAAGAGAGATATAGGTACTCCGTAGGTATCCTCTTTTTCCTCTTTTTTATATCTGTATTTTTAGTATAATACTAGCATACAATAAAATGAACATAGGTAGGGAGCGATGAATTGATTTGCCCAGGTGCCACCATTGACTTTTAAATTTATATAAGACTAGCATTTGCCCGCGGCTTCACCGGTCATAAAGAGACTCTTAAAAAATAGTAAATATAGTCTTCATGGTCTCATCTTTATACTAAAATTCATTAAAATCTGTTGAACGATTTTGGCATGAAAGTCTAACAAAAAAATTTTATAAACTCATTTTAGCATATAGTAGGGTTTTCTATCGTTGACTTAGAAACTAAGGCGACGACAGGCTCACCACTTGACGCTTGCAAATTAGCTTTGGTGAAATATGAGTGAAAACGACTGAAGTATAGACTTGATTGAGTAAAGGCTCGCGGGGAATTTCATTTTTTTTATGGAAAAGCGAGGCAAACGAGTAGGTGGCTCACGTGACGGTAAGTGATTACCGCTGTCCATGAACACCCGCAATACCAGAGGCAAAGCAGATCCGTTGCCGACCTTAGATCGCCCCCTCCCCCCGAATTGGGGGAGGGGAGTGGGTGGGCCTCCGGTTACCTGCACTCACCTAACGAAACGCAGAAGTTTGTTAGACTTCTATTTCACGCCGGTATTCTGTGAGGTCTCATTTCGTGTAACTCACCTGTACCCAGGAGGTGTGCTGGAATTGCGTGAGGCTCTGCGTGCGGAAGTACGCGAGGAAGGCCAGCAGGCTGACCGCAGCGTTGAATCCGTAGTATACCGGGAAGAGCACCGACTGCACGCGCCCGAACTCGTGCCGCGGCAGCGAGAAATACAGCACCACGCCTGGTGGGGAAACGTGGAGATAGATATCGTTATTAACTACTAATATCAATATGTAAATATCTTCATGCCGTTCCGTATACTGGGGTAGACAGGGATCTAGACAATTAAGTAGTTTCGACCCACCTCCTTCCGAAGATATTTTTGGGACAATAAAGGTAAGATGCATGAGCTGGATGATCGATATAAGTACTGACCCAGATGATTTCTAAGCAGAGGTGGAATCTACCAGTTACAGAGGCTTACGACTATCATCAATTTCCATTTAATAGATTACTTCCTTGGAGATAAGGTGTTATTTAACATCCCAATGTCTTGGATCCAAAAAATAAATATCATCGATGATCTCCATGGATTGTTCATGGAGATCATGGATGATATTTATTTTTTCGGTCGCCGGCTCCGAGATCCCGCGTTCGATTCCTGTCGGGTCAATGTAGAAAACACTTTTCTACATTTTATCAGCTCTGGGTGTTTGTGGTATCTTCGATGTTTTTCATTGTATATGCATAAGCTGCTTACTTTGTTCAGAGCAATGTATGTGATATTGTCCCCATCTATGTAAAAATTTATAAAAAAAATTATAAAAAGAGTAAAAAATCATCAAAATCAGCTCTGAGAAACTTTGAAAATGCCACCTGTATCTTAATTTTTCATAAATTTACTTTTAACTTGATAATATATTATAATGTATATAACATTATATTAGATCAAGGCATTTAAAATGTATATGAAACTTTATAAATCCTTTAACATCAGTACTACGTAATCGAATGATGGTGAAATATTTATGAATACCACAGGACTAGTGGTTCGATCTATTACTTTGAGTAGACAATGGGTAGGGAGAGTGTTGGAATCGGTCTAATCAACTCTATTACATGTCATATACCGGTTATAAGATAAGCTTCCTAATTACTGTTCAGCTAAGAACTAAAATCAACTGATTTAAAATGTTCTAGGATAATTTTTCTGGCTAGGGATCGCCAGCCTAATTACCTATCTTACATCTCTTTTAGGTCAAATCAAATCAAATCATTTATTTATCGACATAAGTAACATATATTAAATTCGTCGATAGTAATTTTTTATCTAATACCGCTTCGTAATGTCAGTCTTTGGTATGTGATATGTATGTAACGACTATAAAGACATGAAAAGTTGATCGGATCGGCTCTAAGTCTCTCCAAATTATTGGCATTTAAATTGAAATTAAATTTTTGAGCAATATAAGTCGCATTATTAGGTATTATATAAGATTTAGAATAAAGTAGTGTAAGTTGTAAAAAACCATATGGATTTCCATTTAAATAATAAATAAATATCTTCACGCAATTCCCAATACAGGGGTAGACAGAGGGCTACACAATTAAGTAGTTTCGACACACCTTCCACCGAAGATATTTTTGGGACAATAAAGGTAAGATGCATGAGCTGGATGATCGATACAAGTACTGACCCAGATGATTTCTAAGCAGAGGTGGAATCTACCAGTTACAGAGGCTTACGACTATCATCAATTTCCATTTAATAGATTACTTCCTTGGAGATAAGGTGTTATTTAACATCCCAATATCTTGGATCCAAAAAATAAATATCATCGATGATCTCCATGGATTGTTCATGGAGATCATGGATGATATTTATTTTTTCGGTCGCCGGCTCCGAGATCCCGCGTTCGATTCCTGTCGGGTCAATGTAGAAAACACTTTTCTACATTTTATCAGCTCTGGGTGTTTGTGGTATCTTCGATGTTTTTGATTGTATATGCATAAGCTGCTTACTTTGTTCAGAGCAATGTATGTGATATTGTCCCCATCTATGTAAAAATTTATAAAAAAAATTTATAAAAAGAGTAAAAAATCATCAAAATCAGCTCTGAGAAACATTGAAAATGCCACCTGTATCTTAATTTTTCATAAATTTACTTTTAACTTGATAATATATTATAATGTATATAACATTATTTTAGATCAAGGCATTTAAAATGTATATGAAACTTTATAAATCCTTTAACATCAGTACTACGTAATCGAATGATGGTGAAATATTTATGAATACCACAGGACTAGTGGTTCGATCTATTACTTTGAGTAGACAATGGGTAGGGAGAGTGTTGGAATCGGTCTAATCAACTCTATTACGTGTCATATACCGGTTATAAGATAAGCTTCCTAATTACTGTTCAGCTAAGAACTAAAATCAACTGATTTAAAATGTTCTAGGATAATTTTTCTGGCTAGGGATCGCCAGCCTAATTACCTATCTTACATCTCTTTTAGGTCAAATCAAATCAAATCATTTATTTATCGACATAAGTAACATATATTAAATTCGTCGATAGTAATTTTTTATCTAATACCGCTTCGTAATGTCAGTCTTTGGTATGTGATATGTATGTAATGACTATAGACATGAAAAGTTGATCGGATCAGCTCTAAGTCTCTCCAAATTATTGGCATTTAAATTAAATTTTTGAGCAATATAAGTCGCATTATTAGGTATTATATAAGATTTAGTATAAAGTAGTGTAAGTTGTAAAAAACCATATGGATTTCCATTTAAATAATAAATAAATATCTTCACGCAATTCCCAATACAGGGGTAGACAGAGGGCTACACAATTAAGTAGTTTCGACACACCTTCCACCGAAGACATTTTTTGGGACAACGTGACCACCACCACCACCACCTGTGTGCCCGTCGCCGTCTTTATGTCCAAGCCAACGATATAAATCGTACATAAGTTTTTTGAAAAAACCCATTGGTACGAGCCTGCCACCTGGGGATCGAACTCTGGTCTCTTGACTCGAAGTTCCGATCAACCAACCATAGCTATCGTGACTTACTGACTGGGATTTCCATTTGGATGATATTATATGGCCCAACCTAATACTCTAAGCAAAGTCACGATAGCCGAGTAGTTGGGTGGTGGGAATTTCGAGTCAAAAGACCAGAGTTTGATCCTCAGGTGGCAGGCTCGTACCAATGGGATTTTCAAAACTTTATGTACGAATTATATATCTTTGGCTTGGACATAAAGACGGCGACGGGCTCACCACCTGTCACGTCCCGAAAATATCTCGCGTGGAAGGTGGGTCGAAGGGACTTTATTGTCTAGACTAGATCTCTGTCTACCCCTGTATTGGGAATTGCGAGAAGATTACTATTATTATTATTTTTTTTAAAAGTCCAAGCCAACGATATAAATAGTCAATAACTTTTGAAGAAACCCAACCCCAACCCAACCCCAGTACGACCCTACCACCTAGGAATCGAACTCGAGTCTCTGGACTCAAACTCTCATCATCCAACCACTCGGCTATCGTTACACGTATTCGATGACCCAATTTAAAAATTGTCTGTCCACGGCACAATTGACCGGCGCTGTAGATACATATTTTCCGGGTGCTATTGAATTGACCTTTAAATGAATCGTTTGTAACTGGCATTGTAATACAATGTCATGTTCATAATATTAGATGTGTTTTAAGAAACGGGTTCTTTATAGCGGTAGGTTCGAGTTAACTTATACAAATTACTGAACGGCTTGTTCAAATCCACAGCAGGACGTTGGATGCTACCGCAAGAAAGATTTTTCATTAAAAATAAATCAATTAATAAATATCTTCACGCCACTCCCGATACAGGGGTAGACATAGGGCTACACATTTAAGTAGTTTCGACACAATTTCCACCGAAATTATTTTTTGGGACAACGTGACCACCACCACCACCTGTGTGCCCGTCGCCGTCTTTATGTCCAAGCCAACGATATAAATCGTACATAAGTTTTTAAAAAACCTATTGATAAGAGCCTGTTACCGGGTCTCTTGACTCGAAGTTCCGATCAACCAACCACTTGGCTATCGTGACTTATTATAAGAATAAGGTTGGTCAAAGGGGCTTAATTGTCTAACTAAAACTCTGTGCACAAAAATACAGGAAGTATTGGGAATTGCGTGAAAATATTTATTTATTTATTCTTACAATATTTAAAAGTTTCTTACAATGTAAAGAACTCATTGTTAAATTCAGCAGAGTATCGAAGCTGTCCCTGTATACGATCGAGTATTGTTTTGTTAAGAATTCTTGCAATTAATTGTTTCGGGACGTGACTTGGGTGGGCGATACAATCGCCATGTCTGGGACAGGTGGAGAGCTCTTTCGGCATTTCCCGACTGACACAACCATGTCACATCGTTTTTAAATTATTGCACTTTTATCATGTTTTTCATTTTACTTCCCACTGTTGTTATATGTTTGGTCAAATGTTTGTTTCAATTTCACGGCTCTTGCTAAATGTGTTTCGAAGAAGTTTAAAGATACACGGATTAGTTACTGGATTGAGGTTTTTTTAAATCTTCATAGTATTCCCTGTACTGGGATAGGCAGAGGGCTACACAATTAAGTAGTTTCGACACACCTTCCACCGAAGATATTTTTGGGACAACGTGACCACCACCACCACCTGTGTGTCCGTCGCCGTCTTTATGTCCAAGCCAACGATATAAATAGTCAATAACTTTTTGAAGAAACCCAACCCCAACCCCAACCCCAGTACGACCCTACCACCTAGGAATCGAACTCGAGTCTCTGGACTCAAACTCTCATCATCCAACCACTCGGCTATCGTGACTGATAATGTTTCTCAAACTATTCCTTCAAACTATTCCTTTATTAGTAAAGTTATGTTGTCGTATAACTAACAAGCTTAATTGTGGAAAAATATCTGAAGTATCAACACTTAGCCCACTTAATGAGCACTATGCCGCCCTATTGATAAGGAACAAGAACGAAACTTAACGCGAGTGGATTGTTAACCCGAATTGTTGTGATTGTGATTAGGAAATGATTATTTGAACATTGTTAACGTACATATATTGATACAGATTACATATTTTGACACAGATTACATATTTTGACACAGATTACATATTTTGACACAGATTACATATTTTGACACAGATTACATATTTTGACACAGATTACATATATTGATACAGATTACATATTTTGACACAGATTACATATTTTCTTGTTTACCTTGGAAGATAATTGTGTTTAGAAAACGAATCGTAACGGATCTGGAATGTTTATGAGGAAAATTTTATCTGCGTTCAAACATAATACATTTTATCTATATCTTCACGCAATTCCCAATACAGGGGTAGACAGCAAACGCAAAATTTCTCCGTTACGTTATGTGTTATGTTTGTGCGCAAATTATTTTTGCGCAGCCCCCAGCACAGAGTACTCTCGGCTGCTGGTGGCAGTTGTTTATGTTTTTATAATAAAAGTTATATATATATATATATATATATATATATATATATATATATATATATATATATATATATATATATATATATATATATATATATAATACTTTTAAATACATTTTAAGGCAGAATGAACGGCTTCTAATGTATACATTTACATATACATGATATAATTTCAATGGATCAGTCCAATGTATATGTTTTCTACATTTATCATTTATTATTATTATATGAATGAATGAATGATGTATTAGTCATGATAGCCGAGTGGTTAGGTGGTCGGAATTTCGAATCGAGATATCCGAGTTCGATCCCCAAGTGGCAGGCTCGTACCGATGGGTTTTTCAAAAACTTATGTACGAATTATATCGTTGGCTTGAACATAAAGACGGCGACGGGCTCACCACCTGTCACGTAGTCCTGAAAATATCTTCGGTGGAAGGTGGGTCGAGGGGACTTAATTATCTCGACTAGACCTCTGTCTACCCTTGTATAGGGAATTGCGTGAAGATATTTATTTATATTTTAAGTATACTGGAAATAATAAACAATTATTGTCTGGACATAATAAACATTGACAGGCTCACCACACGACACGTAGTCCCAAAAAAATATCTCCGGTGGAAGGTGGGTTGAATTAGTAGTCTATACCTCTGTCTACACCTGTATTGGGAATGGCGTGAAGATGTTCATTGAAGTTATTAACACTCACCAGAAACTAATGTCATCCATATCTCCGCACCGAGGTGCGTCGCCACAGCAGAGATGTACAATGCTTTCCATCCCCGAAGGCTGCTTGCGGAACCTGGCCTCGTCAGCCACACGAGCACCACCAGGATGGCGAGCGCTATGTTGAAGGGCAGGGGTTTTGGTTGCGATGCTGTAAAGAAAATTTTATTGTAAGAACTTGATTGCTTGGTATTTGGAGCCGTGGTATTTAAATAGACCAGTGTGTGTCGGTGCGGATGCATTGTGCATTGTATTTCGGAAGTGGTTTGAGAACATTTTAATTTCCATGAGCTAAATTTTTTATAAAAGTTTATTTCATAATCCTCACACGTGTGACAAATTTCAATAAGTGGACAAGATAGGCCGAGACTAACTTTGGAAGACCACGTGGATAAATTGCTAGATCAGGGCCAGGATTAGTAGGATACCTAGACGTGCATGTATGAAGAACATGATGAATTCGAAAGAAGCGAAAGAGGTATGCAAGGGTTGTGATACTTCATTTCTCTAAGGTTACACCGTCTGCGTGAAGATATAATGTGTCACGATCTTCTTCCAAGTTAATAATATCCGAAACTAATTATAGGATACCTAGACGTGCATGTATGAAGAACATGATGAATTCGAAAGAAGCGAAAGAGGTATGCAAGGGTTGTGATACTTCATTTCTCTAAGGTTACACCGTCTGCGTGAAGATATAATGTGTCACGATCTTCTTCAAGTTAATAATATCCGAAACTAATTATAGGATACCTAGACGTGCATGTATGAAGAACATGATGAATTCGAAAGAAGCGAAAGAGGTATGCAAGGGTTGTGATACTTCATTTCTCTAAGGTTACACCGTCTGCGTGAAGATATAATGTGTCACGATCTTCATCCAAGTTAATAATATCCGAAACTAATTATAGGATACCTAGACGTGCATGTATGAAGAACATGATGAATTCGAAAGAAGCGAAAGAGGTATGCAAGGGTTGTGATACTTCATTTCTCTAAGGTTACACCGTCTGCGTGAAGATATAATGTGTCACAGATTACATATTTTCTTGTTTACCTTGGAAGATAATTGTGTTTAGAAAACGAATCGTAACGGATCTGGAATGTTTATGAGGAAAATTTTATCTGCGTTCAAACATAATACATTTTATCTATATCTTCACGCAATTCCTAAGACAGGGGTAGACAGCAAAAGCTAAATTTCTCCTTTACGTTATGTGTTATGTTTGTGCGCAAATTATTTTTGCGCAGCCCCAACACAGAGTACTCTCGGCTGCTGGTGGCAGTTATTTATATTTTAAGTATACTGGACATAATAAACAATTATTGTCTGGACATAATAAACAATTATTGTCTGGACATAATAAACATTGACAGGCTCACCACCTGTCACGTTGTTATAAATAAGGTTCTTTAAAATGTGTGTCAACAGGACTGGTGTCTTTGGGATGATTATTAGAGTATCCGATTGAATGCATTTAAGGAAAATTTATGATATATTACCAAATATATATCATAAATTTTCCGTACTTAATAAGCTTGGAGGTAAGTTATTTTATTAACTGTAAAATTGGATTTCATTATTTTTAAATGTAATAGTATAGAACAGAAAAAGTTTTACAATTTGGTTTGGTCTGTACGGGTTTTTAATTCAAATTAGAATGTATTTTTTCTTGTAAACTAAAACATGGACCAGATATCGGTAAAGGAACCAAAGTTACGATAGCCGAGTGGTTGGGTGGTCGGAATTTCGAGTCAAGAGACCCGAGTTCGATCCCCAGGTGGCAGTACCAATGAGTTTTTCAAAAACTTATGCGCGAATTATATCGTTGGCTTAGACATAAAGACGGCGACGGGCTCACCACCTGTCATGTTGTCCCGAAAATATCTTCGCTGGAAGGTGGGTCAAAGGGACTTAATTGTCCAGACTAGACCTCTGTTCTTAACCTTAATTGTCTAGACTAAACCGCAATTCTCAATACAGGGTAGACCCTGTTTTGAGAATTGCGTGAAGATATAATGTGTCACGATCTTCTTCCAAGTTAATAATATCCGAAACTAATTATAGGATACTAGCTGAACGCTAGTATCCTATAATTAGTAGCTACGCAGAACTACTTATGTTTCTAAAATATGTTCAAATCGGTTCAGCCGTTTCAGGGATAAGCCGAAACAAACAGACAAGATAAAAAAAAATATGTTGGTGTTTGTACCGTATATATTCATATAGTTTCATGTAGTGAAATACGGATACTTCAACATTAAAAAAGACTACAATTTTATTTATATGTATAGATAAATTTAATTTTGATTGTGTAGTTGTTCCAACATTTGAGAGTGAATTATTTATACAATTTCTGTATATTTTATTTTTGTTCACTAGTTTGTTCGGCGAGTACAATGGAGCATATTTAATTTCATTCATTCGGTACATGAGAATAATAAATAAACATAACTTTAAAACGCTAAAACATTTCACAGAAGTTTTGTTTGCATTCTTAAACATCGTAACTAATATTTACTTAACGCTACGTAGAAGAAGCAATGTTGTATAAATATTACCGGACTATTTGTGGAGCGTGAAATTTGCAAACCGTGATAGCAAACTGTTCTTAATTTCTTATAACTATTTAGTCGTTTACGTAGAATGACATCTTGCATTATCACTACTGATGTAATATTTACTTAACGCTAAGTAGAAGAAGCAATGTTGAATAAATATTACCGGACTATTTGTGGAGCGTGAAATTTGCAAACCGTGATAGCAAACTGTTCTTAATTTCTTATAACTATTTAGTCGTTTACGTAGAATGACATCTTGCATTATCACTATTGATGTAATATTTACTTAACGCTAAGTAGAAGAAGCAATGTTGAATAAATATTACCGGACTATTTGTGGAGCGTGAAATTTGCAAACCGTGATAGCAAACTGTTCTTAATTTCTTATAACTATTTAGTCGTTTACGTAGAATGACATCTTGCATTATCACTACTGATGTAATATTTACTTAACGCTAAGTAGAAGAAGCAATGTTGAATAAATATTACCGGACTATTTGTGGAGCGTGAAATTTGCAAACCGTGATAGCAAACTGTTCTTAATTTCTTATAACTATTTAGTCGTTTACGTAGAATGACATCTTGCATTATCACTACTGATGTAATATTTACTTAACGCTAAGTAGAAGAAGCAATGTTGAATAAATATTACCGGACTATTTGTGGAGCGTGAAATTTGCAAACCGTGATAGCAAACTGTTCTTAATTTCTTATAACTATTTAGTCGTTTACGTAGAATGACATCTTGCATTATCACTACTGATGTAATATTTACTTAACGCTAAGTAGAAGAAGCAATGTTGAATAAATATTACCGGACTATTTGTGGAGCGTGAAATTTGCAAACCGTGATAGCAAACTGTTCTTAATTTCTTATAACTATTTAGTCGTTTACGTAGAATGACATCTTGCATTATCACTACTGATGTAATATTTACTTAACGCTAAGTAGAAGAAGCAATGTTGAATAAATATTACCGGACTATTTGTGGAGCGTGAAATTTGCAAACCGTGATAGCAAACTGTTCTTAATTTCTTATAACTATTTAGTCGTTTACGTAGAATGACATCTTGCATTATCACTACTGATGTAATATTTATTAAATGCGTTATCACAATTGAAGAATGTTAGCGCCGTAGCGTCGGCGTCAGCTGCCTGTAAATAAAACAACGCGTCATTCTTCGCAATCGGGCGGGCAATCCTGCCATTAGCTCCACGTAGGCACTTACCAGATGTTTGTAGAAATCGCGACGTCAGCTCGTTCGTCTTGTAATACGTGACGCACTTCTGTATTGTGAATAAATTTTCAATGCACCGATAGCCCTATAGTTATAATTAGAACTAGCTGTCTCCCGCGGTTTTGCACGCGGTTAACACTTAACGCGCCCTAAGTTACTCTTTATAATATAAGCTATCTCCCAGTGAAAGTCCCGTCAATATCAGTCCAGCAATTTCAGAGATTAGCTGGAACAAACAGACAGACAGACGGACACGAAATTGTAAAAAAAAAGTCATTTTGGGTTTATGTACCGTATATATTCATATACCTACATGTTATAAAAAACGGTTATTTCAATATTACACACATACACTCAAATTCTATTTGGAGCAGTTCTATTGCTTTTTTTAGTTTGACCAAAGAATAAATAACTTTGATTTGCACAATGACCAATCTAAATTTTTTCTTTGCGTTTTCAGTTAGTTGTAACTATAACGTAGTTATTATATACTTTTTGGTTGTAAAAAGAACGATGATATTGGTATGTGGTGGTTATTATGAGAGACGCTAAAAAGAATTTGATTTGATTTGATATGATTGTTATTAATCACACAATACCGGGCTACGCATAGGTCTAGTTAGACAATGATTAGAAATATAGCATATTAGATGGAGCATTCGTTCCGATTTGTCGACGTGCCGCTTCATGCTCGGCGCTTTCCATTGCGATAAGATTTGCGCTCCTTAGCCGAGGCTATTGTTATGCAATTCTTCAGCTTAGCGCAATCTAGTCCGTGAGGATTTTATTGATTAGAAAACTCTGTATGACAGAAGCTGCATTTGAAGCGTATAATTATTAATATTAATTATTTTATTTATTTATTTATTTATTTATTTATTTATTTATTTATTTATTTATTTATTTATTTATTTATTTATTTATTTATTTATTTAATTTGTGAAAAATAAATATAAGATTATGAAATATTTTATTTCTCACATCAGGTATGTGAGGAGCTGGCTAAATGCAAGCGATATTGAAATAAAAACAAAACAATAACAAAATCGCTTTTCGCTATAAGACACGTATAAAATAAAGTGTTGAAATAATTATTAAATGCGTTATCACAATTGAAGAATGTTAGCGCCGTAGCGTCGGCGTCAGCTGCCTGTAAATAAATAAATATCGTCACGCATTTCCCAATACAGGGGTAGACAGAGGTCTAATCTAGACAATTAAGTCCCTTCGACCCACCTTCCACCGAAGATATTTTCAGGACAACGTGACAGGTTGTGAGCCCAGCGCCGTCTTTATGTCCAAGCCAACGATATAATTCGTACATAAGTTTTGAAAAACCCATTGGTACGAGTCTGCCACCTGGGGATCAAACTCAGGTCTCTCGACTCGAAATTCGGACCACCCAACCACTCGGCTATTGTGACTTTTTTGTATACTCAAAATATAAATAAATAAATATCGTCACGCATTTCCCAATACAGGGGTAGACAGAGGTCTAATCTAGACAATTAAGTCCCTTCGACCCACCTTCCACCGAAGATATTTTCAGGACAACGTGACAGGTTGTGAGCCCAGCGCCGTCTTTATGTCCAAGCCAACGATATAATTCGTACATAAGTTTTGAAAAACCCATTGGTACGAGTCTGCCACCTGGGGATCAAACTCAGGTCTCGACTCGAAATTCGGACCACCCAACCACTCGGCTATTGTGACTTTTTTGTATACTCAAAATATAAATAAATAAATATCGTCACGCATTTCCCAATACAGGGGTAGACAGAGGTCTAATCTAGACAATTAAGTCCCTTCGACCCACCTTCCACCGAAGATATTTTCAGGACAACGTGACAGGTTGTGAGCCCAGCGCCGTCTTTATGTCCAAGCCAACGATATAATTCGTACATAAGTTTTGAAAAACCCATTGGTACGAGTCTGCCACCTGGGGATCAAACTCAGGTCTCTCGACTCGAAATTCGGACCACCCAACCACTCGGCTATTGTGACTTTTTTGTATACTCAAAATATAAATAAATAAATATCGTCACGCATTTCCCAATACAGGGGTAGACAGAGGTCTAATCTAGACAATTAAGTCCCTTCGACCCACCTTCCACCGAAGATATTTTCAGGACAACGTGACAGGTTGTGAGCCCAGCGCCGTCTTTATGTCCAAGCCAACGATATAATTCGTACATAAGTTTTGAAAAACCCATTGGTACGAGTCTGCCACCTGGGGATCAAACTCAGGTCTCGACTCGAAATTCGGACCACCCAACCACTCGGCTATTGTGACTTTTTTGTATACTCAAAATATAAATAAATAAATATCGTCACGCATTTCCCAATACAGGGGTAGACAGAGGTCTAATCTAGACAATTAAGTCCCTTCGACCCACCTTCCACCGAAGATATTTTCAGGACAACGTGACAGGTTGTGAGCCCAGCGCCGTCTTTATGTCCAAGCCAACGATATAATTCGTACATAAGTTTTGAAAAACCCATTGGTACGAGTCTGCCACCTGGGGATCAAACTCAGGTCTCGACTCGAAATTCGGACCACCCAACCACTCGGCTATTGTGACTTTTTTGTATACTCAAAATATAAATAAATAAATATCGTCACGCATTTCCCAATACAGGGGTAGACAGAGGTCTAATCTAGACAATTAAGTCCCTTCGACCCACCTTCCACCGAAGATATTTTCAGGACAACGTGACAGGTTGTGAGCCCAGCGCCGTCTTTATGTCCAAGCCAACGATATAATTCGTACATAAGTTTTGAAAAACCCATTGGTACGAGTCTGCCACCTGGGGATCAAACTCAGGTCTCGACTCGAAATTCGGACCACCCAACCACTCGGCTATTGTGACTTTTTTGTATACTCAAAATATAAATAAAAGTTTATTTCATAATCCTCACACGTGTGATAAATTTTCAATAAGTGGACAAGATAGGCCGAGACTAACTTTGGAAGACCACGTGGATAAATTGCTAGATCAGGGCCAGGATTAGTAGGATACCTAGACGTGCATGTATGAAGAACATGATGAATTCGAAAGAAGCGAAAGAGGTATGCAAGGGTTGTGATACTTCATTTCTCTAAGGTTACACCGTCTGCGTGAAGATATTTATTTATTTATTTATTTATTTATTTATTTATTTATTTATTTATTTATTTATTTATTTATTTAATTTGTGAAAAATAAATATAAGATTATGAAATATTTTTATTTCTCACATCAGGTATGTGAGGAGCTGGCTAAATGCAAGCGATATTGAAATAAAAAAACAATAACAAAATCGCTTTTCGCTATAAGACACGTATAAAATAAAGTGTTGAAATAATTATTAAATGCGTTATCACAATTGAAGAATGTTAGCGCCGTAGCGTCGGCGTCAGCTGCCTGTAAATAAAACAACGCGTCATTCTTCGCAATCGGGCGGGCAATCCTGCCATTAGCTCCACGTAGGCACTTACCAGATGTTTGTAGAAATCGCGACGTCAGCTCGTTCGTCTTGTAATACGTGACGCACTTCTGTATTGTGAATAAATTTTCAATGCACCGATAGCCCTATAGTTATAATTAGAACTAGCTGTCTCCCGCGGTTTTTGCACGCGGTTAACATAACGTATAAATATTATAAAGTGTATCTTAACCCCTAAGTTACACTTCTTTATATAGACAATCAGATGAACGCAGGTTTTATTATATCCGGTTATTTAATTATATTAAATTACTATTGACTTTCCTAAAACAAGTACTGTCGTAAGTTAATGTCTTACCGATGTCAAACTGCGAAATTTAGTTTGTTACGCATTTACGCCTCCAAATTGAATTTTGGTAGAGGTAGGTAGCGATGGGATCTACGAAGGTAGGTTAGAGGTTTTCCTCACTATACCTTCTTCCTGATAGCTGCTATCTCTTTTTCCCACGTCGTGCAGTATAATTTCACGGGTAAGAAAGTTTTCACAAATGTAAAACGTAAATACTTAATGTTAGTCATTAAAATATTGTATTAAATATTATAGTATAACTATGTGTGTATGAAATTTTTTATAAGTTTATAACTAGTCTAAATCTATATAATTTAGCGCTTAGGTAGTAGATGCAACTTTTTATTAATAGACAAATAAATAGATAGGACAACATCTATACATTGCTCTCAATCCAAATCAAGTAGCTAATGCACTTACTATTATATATTACTGTATTATAAGCAATTGAATTATTTTAGTAACAATGAGGCACCACAACTACGCAGACCCAATACAATATAGAAAAAAGTGATTATCTACATTGTCACGGGTCTAGATGTTTGTGGTGTCTTCTTTGTTTCCAATTCCATAAAACAAGTGCGTTAGCTACTTACTTTAAGATGTACTACGTATGTGATGTTGTCCCTATCTAGTACTTATTTATTGTTATCATAAAACACTCTCCGTCAGTAATCGCATATTTTCGAAAAGAGGCCAGGTGTAGAGATCTTCTCTGCTCAGGAATCGTTTAGGTTACCACCAAACATATCATTAAGCTCTGTAAACCTAATATATATCCAAAATAGAAATAGAAATCTATCGGAAATCATGCCCAAATTTGGTATAAAAGTTTCGAATATTTTTTACACAGCGGCGAAGTCTAATTATACACATTGTGGGGAAATTTTCGTCTAACCTAGCAACACTAGCAGCGTCGCTTCAATTCAATCTTCAATTAATTCAAACAATACAAAGAATGTGATTAGTATTCGGATAGAGAAATTATCTAATTAATTAATTCGGATATACAAATCGCACATAGGTTTTGAAAAAGCACATTGGACGAGCCTGGGGATCGAACTCTTGTCTCTTGACACGAATTCAGATTCCGACTCGGCTATCGTTAACATTGTTTTCTAAAATGTAACATAAGTACATGAATATTGTAACTATGTATTCGTGACGCGTAAAAAATAATCGATGAGCATATTGCTAGGTATCGAAGGTTGAGGAAGAGACGAGCGAGGAAGTACATAACCCGGAATTTGTATATGTTAGTTCGCACCTTTTATTATCTCACGTTATGCGAAAGGAAGACACCGTATATGTTACAATAAGTCGTTATCTTAATCTGTACACTAGAAGTCTTGTAATAAAGTTTCTTTTTGTTATATATAGCGTTACCGCTGGTAGCGTTTACTAAAATAACTGATTTCAAAGAAAAAAATAATATTTGTTTTTTTTATAGAAATTGTATATGGAACTAGCTCTAAAATTATAATAAATTTTGATGCTAGTTTTACCAAAAATGAGCATTTACAAAGACGTTTGTTTAGTAGGATATATTTATTCTACTAATTCTGTAGTTTTTTTTGGTATTAAATTTAGTTCATACATTTCGGTGATTAGGATATTATTATTAAGAAAATTAAGTTCACGAAATTATTGTAAAGTAACGAATTGAAACTGTTACATAAACTAAAACATCAGAAAAATAAATATTTTTAATTTTCGATCACAAGTAATGCTAGTTGAACAAGCAATAGATGCACCGCTCGCTAGTGCGGTGGTAGGTCGACCTGATTTAGAAACGTTTATAAATCAGCTCGATTATGATTTATCGATTCGAATACATTATAATGTAACAATGTTGTACGCTCAGTTGCATTTCATTAGAATGTGATAGCGACGTGACATGATTAATTGTGATAGGAAACATTTGTCAATTCTATGCATTCTTTGTATATACATACTTTAAATTAATGTCATTTGCCCTTTAGTCTACCCGATAGCCTAGTTCGTAGAGACTCTGCCTTGGAAGCCGTGGGTTGCTCCGCCAGGAGCTAAAATTTGTGTGATGAATACCACACAAATGTTATGTATATAAATCATATTTTTTGTAAATAAATACCTATCTAAGTATATATTATCACTCGCTTGGACATTAAGACGGCGACAGGCTCGCCTCCTGTCACGTTATTATAAATAAGGTTCTTTAAAATGTGTGTCAACAGGACTGGTGTCTTTGGGATGATTATTAGAGTATCCGATTGAATGCATTTAAGGAAAATTTATGATATATTACCAAATATATATCATAAATTTTCCGTACTTAATAAGCTTGGAGGTAAGTTATTTTATTAACTGTAAAATTGGATTTCATTATTTTTAAATGTAATAGAACAGAACAGAAAAAGTTTTACAATTTGTGAAAAAAAAGTCACGACAGCCGATTGGCTGGGTGATCGGAATTCGAGTCGAGAGACCTGAGTTCGATCCCCAGGTGGTAGGCTCGTAGCAATGGGTTTTTCCAAAACCTATGTACGATATATTATATCGTTGGTTTGGACATAAAGACGGCGACGGGCTCACCACCTGTCACGTTGTCCCGAAAATATCTTCGGTGGAAGGTGGGTCGAAGGGACTTAATTGACGAGACTAAACCTCTGTTCTTAACCTTAATTGTCTAGACTAAACCGCAATTCTCAATACAGGGGTAGACCCTGTTTTGAGAATTGCGTGAAGATATTTAATTATTTTATTTATTTATTTATTTATTTATTTATTTATTTATTTATTTATTTATTTATTTATTTATTTATTTATTTATTTATTTATTTATTTATTTATTTATTTATTTATTTATTTATTTATTTATTTATTTATTTATTTATTTATTTATTTATTTATTTATTTATTTATTTATTTATTTATTTATTTATTTATTTATTTATTTATTTATTTATTTATTTATTTATTTATTTATTTATTTATTTATTTATTTATTTATTTATTTATTTATTTATTTATTTATTTATTTATTTATTTATTTATTTATTTATTTATTTATTTATTTATTTATTTATTTATTTATTTATTTATTTATTTATTTATTTATTTATTTATTTATTTATTTATTTATTTATTTATTTATTTATTTATTTATTTATTTATTTATTTATTTATTTATTTATTTATTTATTTATTTATTTATTTATTTATTTATTTATTTATTTATTTATTTATTTATTTATTTATTTATTTATTTATTTATTTATTTATTTATTTATTTATTTATTTATTTATTTATTTATTTATTTATTTATTTATTTATTTATTTATTTATTTATTTATTTATTTATTTATTTATTTATTTATTTATTTATTTATTTATTTATTTATTTATTTATTTATTTATTTATTTATTTATTTATTTATTTATTTATTTATTTATTTATTTATTTATTTATTTATTTATTTATTTATTTATTTATTTATTTATTTATTTATTTATTTATTTATTTATTTATTTATTTATTTATTTATTTATTTATTTATTTATTTATTTATTTATTTATTTATTTATTTATTTATTTATTTATTTATTTATTTATTTATTTATTTATTTATTTATTTATTTATTTATTTATTTATTTATTTATTTATTTATTTATTTATTTATTTATTTATTTATTTATTTATTTATTTATTTATTTATTTATTTATTTATTTATTTATTTATTTATTTATTTATTTATTTATTTATTTATTTATTTATTTATTTATTTATTTATTTATTTATTTATTTATTTATTTATTTATTTATTTATTTATTTATTTATTTATTTATTTATTTATTTATTTATTTATTTATTTATTTATTTATTTATTTATTTATTTATTTATTTATTTATTTATTTATTTATTTATTTATTTATTTATTTATTTATTTATTTATTTATTTATTTATTTATTTATTTATTTATTTATTTATTTATTTATTTATTTATTTATTTATTTATTTATTTATTTATTTATTTATTTATTTATTTATTTATTTATTTATTTATTTATTTATTTATTTATTTATTTATTTATTTATTTATTTATTTATTTATTTATTTATTTATTTATTTATTTATTTATTTATTTATTTATTTATTTATTTATTTATTTATTTATTTATTTATTTATTTATTTATTTATTTATTTATTTATTTATTTATTTATTTATTTATTTATTTATTTATTTATTTATTTATTTATTTATTTATTTATTTATTTATTTATTTATTTATTTATTTATTTATTTATTTATTTATTTATTTATTTATTTATTTATTTATTTATTTATTTATTTATTTATTTATTTATTTATTTATTTATTTATTTATTTATTTATTTATTTATTTATTTATTTATTTATTTATTTATTTATTTATTTATTTATTTATTTATTTATTTATTTATTTATTTATTTATTTATTTATTTATTTATTTATTTATTTATTTATTTATTTATTTATTTATTTATTTATTTATTTATTTATTTATTTATTTATTTATTTATTTATTTATTTATTTATTTATTTATTTATTTATTTATTTATTTATTTATTTATTTATTTATTTATTTATTTATTTATTTATTTATTTATTTATTTATTTATTTATTTATTTATTTATTTATTTATTTATTTATTTATTTACTTTTGGTTGTAAAAAGAACGATGATATTGGTATGTGGTGGTTATTATGACAGACGCTAAAAAGAATTTGATTTGATTTGATATGATTGTTATTAATCACACAATACCGGGCTACGCATAGGTCTAGTTAGACAATGATTAGAAATGAGTCGAAAGTAAGTAAGCAAGGCACTTACTTTCGATTTACTTCTTATCGAGGCTTACTTGTAACAACGCGACTGGTGGTGATCCTAGTGAGGTGAATCCCGAAAAGTGTAATAAAAGATGCGAATTGTACAGATCACTGACCATTTCTGAATTTTTGTATACTCAAAATATAAATAAATAAATATCGTCACGCATTTCCCAATACAGGGGTAGACAGAGGTCTAATCTAGACAATTAAGTCCCTTCGACCCACCTTCCACCGAAGATATTTTCGGGACAACGTGACAGGTTGTGAGCCCGGCGCCGTCTTTATGTCCAAGCCAACGATATAATTCGTACATAAGTTTTTGAAAAACCCATTGGTACGAGTCTGCCACCTGGGGATCAAACTCGGGTCTCTCGACTCGAAATTCGGACCACCCAACCACTCGGCTATTGTGACTTTTTTTTGTATACTTCGTATGTATTAAAAGACCGGCTTCATTTAAATTTAAACGCTTTGCAGTGAAATTTAAATTACAAGTGAAATTTTGCTTAGGAATAAAAGTTAATTTTATTTGTCCCTCAGTCGCCTCTTACGTCACCAACGGGCAGAGATGGTATATTCTATACGCCAATATTACGCGGCACTCTTTAGAGAATAAGTCTAAATTTCAAGTCCATCTATAGGCAATTTATCGAATTTCACAGACGTGATCATCGGAAGCTGATTTTTTATACACAGATTACGTATGCTTTTTTTAACATCATCATCACAGTTACAGACACTATATGAGTTTGCAGTTCATGGCGTGTCATAGATAAACTGTATTGACAGATCTGATTAGAAATATAGCATATTAGATGGAGCATTCGTTCCGATTTGTCGACGTGCCGCTTCATGCTCGGCGCTTTCCATTACGATAAGATTTGCGCTCCTTAGCCGAGGCTATTGTTACGCAATTCTTCAGCTTAGCGCAATCGAGTCCGCGAGGATTTTATTGATTAGAAAACTCTGTATGACAGAAGCTGCATTTGAAGCGTATAATTATTAATATTAATGAAAAAATAATCAATAAAAACATTTAATGATGATGAATGACATGGAATTATTCAAAAATCTTTAAAGGTATTGAGGTCTGAATAAAATTGTAACTTAAAATCATATAGTACATGAAACCATTGAGAGAACATATTAAAATAGACGTGTGGTGTGGCGTAAGAGTTTACCACCCGCTTTCATTCCGGGACTTAGGTGACGACTAAGGCGATTAACGGTTACCTCATAAAATTAAATTTAAAAAAAATTAAAATAATTAAGAAAATAGCAATGTTTACCTAATGATGGGTGTATAACCATCTCAAAAAATACCAAATGAAAAATAGAAGAGACCGATGACAGCCAGCTGCGGGTAAGTTGAGAGGTGCCTGATACCATGATCGCTATGTTTGTGGGATTGATTGATGAGATAACGAAAGGTAATGGAGGTAATGGAACAAGTAATAAAATTAACTAAACTGCAATGGACTTTTAAACATTGTTAAGTAAGAATGAACACAGTTCGATACCATCAATAATCAATCGAAACTATATGTTAATAACTTGGAAACTATGAGGTAATTAATGATATTGAAAAATAAAAAATGGTGTATCGTCAACACGTTGGAAAGGCATGGTCGGAAAGGAATCTTCACGTCATTAGTGGAGGCAGTAGGCCAGTGATCTATTGCCATGTTTCACTTGAGACCACTACTTTTTCTCTTTGAACCGCATACCGCTTCTTTATATAGACAATCAGATGAACTCAGGTTTTTATTATATCCGGTTATTTAATTATATTAAATTACTATTGACTTTCCTCACTATACGTAACGTACGAAAACTCACGATAGCCGAGTGGTTGGGTGATCGGAATTTCGAGTCAAGAGACCGGAGTTCCATCCCCAGGTGGCAGGCTCGTACCAATGGGATTTTCAAAAACTTATGTACGAATTATATCGATGGCTTGGACAAAAAGACGGCGACGGGCTCACCATCTGTCACGTTATCCCGAAAATATCTTCCGTGGAAGGTGAGTCAAAGGGACTTAATTGTCTAGATTAGACTCTGTCAACCTCTGCATTGGGAATTGCGTGAAGATATTTATTTTTATTTATTATTGACTTTCCTAAAACATGTACTGTCGTAAGTTAATGTCTTACCGATGTCAAAATGCGAAATTTAGTTTGTTACGCATTTACGCCTCCAAATTGAATTTTGGTAGAGATTAGGTAGCGATGGGATCCTACGAGTAGGTTAGAGGGTTTTTCCTCACTATACCTTCTTCCTGATAGCTGCTATCTCTTTTCCCCACGTCGTGCAGTATAATTTCACGGGTAAGAAAGTTTTCACAAATGTAAAAACGTAAATACTTAATGTTAGTCATTAAAATATTGTATTAAATATTATAGTATAACTATGTGTGTATGAAATTTTTTTATAAGTTTATAACTATTCTAAATCTATATAATTTAGCGCTTAGGTAGTAGATGCAACTTTTTTTATTAATAGACAAATAAATAGATAGGACAACATCTATACATTGCTCTCAATCCAAATCAAGTAGCTAATGCACTTACTATTATATATATTACTGTATTATAAGCAATTGAATTATTTTAGTAACAATGAAGGCACCACAACTACGCAGACCCAAGACAATATAGAAAAAGTGATTGTCTACATTGTCCTGTTCCGGAATTGAACCCGAGACCTCAGAAACACATAAAACTGAATACGTCACTCCACCACGGCGGTAGTCATTATTTATGTATGCAAATGTTGTGTACAGATCAAATCAACGAGCTTCGATAGCATTCCACTTTATAGGACATTAAATCGATATGATCTGGTGAACCGTCGCAGATGACGAATAGTGATTTACGACGTATTTAAGTTACCGTTTGTGGCGTTGCATTTGAAATTCAGATCTTGTTGGATTAAGTTGTTATATTCATGACCGTTACATTGCTATACTGGCTGTAGCCCGTGACTATTTACGAGGGATTATATATTGCCACAATTTACGATCTGATTGGCAGTTGTGGATAAGTGTAAACTTAAAAGTTGAAAATAACAAATAATGTTTTTTGGATTATTAAATTTTTTACAGTATTGCACGTATGTAACTACAGTTATGACCACCAGATATGTACTGTATATGCTCTACAGAAATTTCATTATCTAATATGAAAAAATTACATAATTTTTTTTTATTTTCTCAGTTTTTTTTAATCTTATAAACATTAACGTGTCAATGACGCCACTGTACGTTTTTAAGTACACAAAATGGCACAACGTGCCCAAATAAGTATTCGCTTTGAATATATTATTTGTTACTTCACCAAATTTATTATCACAAAATTTTATTAATATACTCGTACGCACAGCTGTTCAAGCGTGAGTTATCGTTACAGACAGACATATTTTCTCTCGATTCGATGTTAACAAAATATACTGTTTACAAAATTAGGTGGTTACTTTATATTAATAAAAATCTTTACAATCTTGCTGTAATACAAAACTGCTAAAATATACATTATGTTCGCCGTAAGACAAATTGATTTCAATCTGACTAATCTTTTTTGCTCTTTTTTTCTTTCTTCTGCGTCCAAATCATAAATAATTTATGGTATTATTTGTAACGTAATGTAGCACACAGCGCCAGAACTGAGCGTCCCTTTGAATTCCAAACACTGTTGGTGGAAAAGAAAGCCCACATAAAAAAAAGAATTCGCGTAGCCATGCATTATGCATTGCACTTCTCCATATAAGAGCAAGCCCGGTTTTTGTGGGTGTAATTTCGGTGTGGCTTAGCGGAAATCGATTAAAATTCAATCTTGAACTTGAACTGAATAGCCGTGCATAAAATTGGGGAAGCATCGTTTATGTTAACAAAAAATTTTTATGTAATCGTTTGTATCGGTTTATTCAATGAAAACCGCATTTGTTATTATGTCAGAAGTGATGAATGGTGAAAAATCTTGCGTTGGTATTATTTAATCTGCAGTTCAGCGTAGTATTTGACAGATAGAGATTTGTTTTTTGTGTTGATGCAAAAAATACGTTTAGCTTCTGCTTTGAGCGGTTAAAAATTTATTTATTTAGATTCACCAACAAGGATTACATCGCAGCAAATAACACAAAACTTGAGTATTAAAGATTTTAGGTAAATGTATCCTTAATTAAAGGTAAACACTACATTCATAATTGTACGGACTTCGGAAGAACATCTCATTTTTTCGTATGTATGGTGTAATATGCACTGTACACCAAACATTTAATCAAATGAAAAGGAATTATATAAAGTAAAAATTATTATAAATTAACAAAAAATGCACTAAAAGATCCTATTAATTTGAAATTGTGTTGTATGTTAGTTTTATTTTTTACGTTTGTATTATATCAGACTAAGACAGCTTAATGGATTTGAATTTGCATTAACATATGTTAACTGTTAGTCTACAACTGTAATCAATGTACAAGTTAATCTACAACTGTAAGCCTGATCAGACTTTTCTAAAAAAATGATTAGTAATATTATAGATGTATAGTATGCCCAGTTTTTGTTTGGAAAAAATTCCCATAGGAATTTAGACACAATATATTCGATAAAAGATGTTGATAGGATCATAATGATCATAAATCATAAATTATCAATACGTGTATTAATAAGAAATTTGAACGCAGCAAAATTATACCCGTTTTATGTAAGTAAAGAGAATTTGTTTCATTTGCATTTATTTATTTAACACGCATGTTATTATAATGAAGCTACCAGCGTTAGGCAAACACTTTAAGCTGACAGCAGCCACGTTATGAAAAATGTTGATTTTAATCTCAATCAAAGACACGTTATCTCATGAATTTTAAACGTTACCTAACTACTAACAAGGTTAGCCATAAATACGTGTATCGTATTATTAAATACGAACTACTGCGAGTATTAAGTTGAAGATGCTGATTTAATGAAGTTATAGTTATTAAAATATTTGTAGGAAACTTTTTGGTTTATTTACATGGCAACTATGTTAGTATTTTTAAATATTTCGAATGAAAGACTTTGTATCTGTAATCCTCATATAAATATCGTATTTTTTTAGATAATGGTCCGCGAAAGTATTCTATTTGATGGTCAGTTTGCAAAAAATTTGAAAGAATTTGTAAATTGCATAAATAACTAAAAAAACTGTAAAGTCATGAGATGATGCCTATATCTTGTTTATTCCTAAAGGTATTAAAAGGTTTTGTATTTTAATACCAAGGGAAAAACCGTGAAAATGTTATTAATTAACGTATTAATTAAAAGAAAATTGAAGTATTGAAAGGATTGTGCGTGAAGATAAATAAATATAAATTATTAAAAGAAAGTACCTAACCTAATAAATATGTAGTATCGTGTTCAATCTCACAAGCAGTTAACCTTTGTGAGTACAATGAGTGTTAGTCGCATCTATAAATATTTATTTGACAAACATAGCATCACAAAGGATCACGTAATCATTATTCTGTGGCGCCTTAAAACCAACATCGCCTGGAAACAAATACTTATAACAATTAAATTTACCATTATCGCGAGTTTACACTATCCCTATAAGATAATAATTGTTAGAGTCATATTAAAATTCACAATAGCCGAGTGGTTGGGTGGTCGGAATTTCGGATAAGTTTGTTGTTGTTGTCTCTTGATGAAATTGCATGTTATTAATATACCAACCGGTTTCGCCATACGCATCTTCGGGATAGAAATCGGTTGGTCTAATTAAAAAAAAATGGAATAAGTTACAATTAGAATTTCGTGGTGCATCGCGATAGCGTCACTGTCATATCGTCTTTTGAAGCGGCCGGGACTGCGCGCGCGTCCGCCACGTGTCGTGTAAAATGTTATCTATGCAATTATAATGAAACAGCTATGCAGTTACTAAATATCGTGCATTTCGATATAATTACATGTAAAATTCTTTAAAAAGGTAAATACGCCAGTAATTAGTACGCGTGTGAAAATTATGTCAATTAATCATCAGCGGGATTTTAATATTTTAATTTGGTTTTTTTTTCACAATTGTTTTTTTTTTGCTCTTTATATGGCTTTAACATAAAATATTACAAGAATTAATGAACATGTTTTTTATTGTTGCTTCTTGATTATATGACAATGTAATTAACGAAACTGTACAAATATAAATCACAAACATCCAGCCGGACTAGTTCTTTTTAACATGGAAATACTTGTCTTGCGCTACCGCGTAATGGCATGTACAGCGAAAGGCTATTGCGTAGCTTCTCTATGACAAAATGATATTCTATAACGCGATTGCTTGCGGTTAGTGTTATAGGAATACCATTTATTGCAGTATTTGTAATATGCATAGTATTTATTGTATATCAGCTGTTTAATATAGACTGATTGTGTGTTACTTATTAAACGCTAGGTTCTTCCATGATTTCGTGAGCGCTTCATATCGCAATTATCGCGGAATTTTAATTTTTTTTTAGTAAATCATAATGTTTATAAGTCATGATAGCCGAGTGTCTGTGTGATCGGATTTCGAGTCAAAAGATCCGAGTTGGAATCGATCCTCAGGTGGAAGGTTCGTATCTATGGGTTTTTCAAGCCTTATGCACGTTTTAAATCGTTTGCTTGGACATTGCGACGGCGGCAGGCTCACGTTGTCCCAAAAAATGGCTTCGGTGAAAGGTGGGTGGTAAGGACTCAATTGTAAGGATCTCTGACCATCCTAGTCCTAGGAATGAATGTATTTTTTATTTTTCGAAATCACGCTTCTAATAAGGTAAATATTACCGTAACCGTTTATTTTTGCTGGATAAAACATATCGTATCTGTAACGGTGCCAAACAGTTGGCACTCAAATTCTATTCAAACCGTTCTGCCGTCATTAGTTACTAAATATCACAGACAGATGGCGGTATAATCATCTCATATACACCAGACCAAAATTCATCAGATCGATGACGGGCAGCAGCGTCTAAGGTGCGAGGTGTACTGCGATCGCCAATCCGCTGGTTAAGTCCGGCGATTATTGCCAATCCTCCCTTACGTAAGAGGCCTATGTCCTGTAGCGAACTTTAGACAAGTTTATTCGTTGGTATTTTTGGCACATTGCACTACTGCAAAATGGACTACTGTGTCTCGTTCAACTAGTTTATATTTAAGTCTTTTTTCTATAAATAAATATAAATAACTCAAGCCATTCCAAATACAAGGATTGACAGTGGTCTAGACAATTTTTTTCATACTTTTACATTTGTTTTAACTGCCAAATTAATGTTTTGTTTCTCACTTTCCATAAAGATAAAACAAAGACGTGTGGAGTGGGAAGTGAAATGATTTACATTCTGATTTTCTGAAGTTGGCAACCACAGGTTATTTTAAAAAAGATAACCGGTACATTTCGCAACAGGATATGCAACTTAACAGTACAGCACTGATTTATTAATAACTTAGCCAATTATCGCAATAGCTGCTCCGGGGAACCTTTAATTTCGGTATCAGATCTTTAATGTTTCGATTCATATACTTTAATAATACTGTAAACATTATTCGTACAGTTATATAAGATAATATCCTTTTTACAGAGGACCTGCCAGGACGTGTGGCGTGTTCACCGGTTCTCTGATGTATCGGATTCGATTCTAAGACGGATCATAGTAGAAAACACTTTTTCTACACTGTCTCAGGTCTAGCTGTTTCTGGTACCTTCGTGTTTACACAAGTGTTTTAGCTACTTAACACACTTTAAAAAGAGAAGGTTAGCAATTTAATTGAGAACCGAATGATGGAGTAACACTGTACTTCTGTTCGTTATTTCTTTTATACATTGTTATACTCGTTACGAAGACTGGATTTATCGATTGCACTCGATATCTCGGTAACATTTGTTTCCTGATTAATTTGATTTTATTGTGGCACGTTTCACTTCGACTCCAGTTGCAATTACAACTACATAAAATATAATGCGATTTGTTTTTATTTTTAAGGTCATTAAATAATAGTAGATATACAGTTTCAACTGAAACTAATAAAGTGAAAACTGTGACTTTTTATCGACTTCAAAAAAAGTAGGTGTTTGTTTAGGGGAACTTATATTGTAATAAAGTTAGTTGTCATCGAACAAAGCGTTGCGTTGACACAAAATGGTGGCAGCGGTGTAAAATAAATTAATTTTAGGAATTAAGGAAGCACAGTTTCGTTCAGAAGAATCGTTATAATTCAACAGTTGATCATAACAGTGTATTGTGTAACCGTTCATCATGGAACACGCAAGATCACCGCCAGAACTAAGTATGGATGGCAGCCCACGGGCTGACGCGTGGAAGCGTTCTAAAATACAATTTCAATTATTTGTCAAGGCTTCAAGTGTGCAAAAGGATGCATCAGCAATACAAGCGAGCTTATTAATCAATTTAATAGGACCGGATGGATTTGACTTGTACCAAACATTTACGTTTGAAAAGGACAAAGATCGCGATGATGTTGCTGTATTATTAAAAAAGTTTGATAATTGTTTTGGAGTGAAACAAAATATTACATTAGCTAGATACAATTTTTTTTACTAGAAATCAAGAGGTTGGTGAATCTATAAATCAATACGCCTTAAAACATTTAAGCAAAAGTTGTGCATTTTTAACTTTAGAAGAGGAGTTGATCATAGACAGAATCGGGGCACAAAGAATATTATAGTTCGGGACCGCTTACTTCAAACAGATGAATTATCGTTAGATAAGGCGATAAAAATCTGCCAAGTGGACAGAAATCTCAACGGACAGTAGCCGTCAGTTAGAATCGCGTGCTGTTACTACGGGGCACGCATTCATAGACGCAGTTGAATCACGTCACCGGGAGCGCACCGCAGAAAACAAGCGATGGAACGTAATCAACGGCGGTTGCCGCGCGGGCTACGCGGGCAAGCGCCGCGAATCCGTCTCAGTGGGTAAATGCAATGGTATTAGTGGCTAAGAGAAATGGCGGAATTCGTTTATTCTTAGATCCGAGTCCGCTCAATTGTGCAATTCAATGCGCGCATTTCCAATTACCAACTATTAATGAATTGGCTACGAAACTTCATGGGGCACAATACTTTTTTTATCTTAGGCGCGAATTGTGGGTTTTGGGCTATTAAAATTGACGATAAAAGTGCGGATTTGTGCACGTTCAGCACACCATTTGGCCGATACCAATTTTTAAGATTAAACAGTTGTTAGAAGATTTGGATGGTGTTGACATTTTTATTAATGACATTATATGTTGGGACAAAAACAAGAATGAGCATCAAGAATAATGAGATGTAGTGTGTGAAAGAGAAAAAACATTTCCTGTAAAGCTGTCATAACTGCGATGAGAGAAAATATTCCAGTAACTTTAATTAGTGACAATGGAACACAATTTTCAAGTGCGACTTCAAAACGTTTTCCGTTGAGTGGGGATTTGATCATGTGACCTCATCACCTAATTATCCCCAATCAAACGGCAAGAGTGAGCGGGCAGTGCAAACAATTAAAAATTTACTAATTAAATCAATTAATAGTAATAGCGATTTCTTCTTGAATCTACTTACTTATCGAAACACTGCGGGATCATAATGTGAGCTCTCCTGTATAACTTTTAATGGACCGAAGGTTAAATTGTACACTCCCTATACATCCTAGTTTATTAGAACCTAAATCGGTTAGTAATAATGAATGTGAAAATTTGATAAAAAAACAAGTTAAGAGCAAAATGTATTACGACAATCATTGTAAGCCTTTACCCGAATTGAATGTAGGCGACCAAGTAATAATACATGACCACGACAAGAGAAGCCCCATTATAATGTAACCCCACATTATAATGAAAGCGTTCACGCAACGATCGTACGTAGTTCAAAACAATATAGGGAGGAAGTATCGCCGCAATCGACGGCACTCACAAAATGCGAGACTGGGCAGCAATTTGATAATACTGAACCCAGTCTCACGGCAAGCAATTTAAAAAGCCTGATTCTTTTCTTTTTTTTATAGAAAATGGTGGTAAACGAGCAAGTGGCACACGTGATGGTAAGTAATTGCCGCGGCCTATGAACATCTGCAATACCGGAAGAATAGCAGATGCGTTGCCGGCCTTTGAGAAAGGTATAGACTCTTTTCTTGAAGGTCCCTAAGTCGTATCAGTCCGGAAAAACCGCTGACGGCAGCTCATTCCATAAAGTGCAAGTGCGTGGCAGAAAATTCCGCGAAAAACGCACTGTGGTGGAATGCCAAGCATCAAGGTGGTGTTGATGAAATTTTTGACTATGCCGTAAGGTACGATGGTGAAATTCAGCGGCTGGGATTAATCCGAACAATTCCTCGGAGCACTCCCCGTAGTAGATCTTATAGAAAAATGCAAAGAGATGCAACATCTCTTCACAAAGCCAGGGAATCTAGCCGATCAGATAGAATATTGTCATCGACGATTCGAGCCGCTCTTCGTTGGATACGGTCAAATGGAAGGAGCTGGGGTGCGAATCAGGCAGTAGACACTCTAAGGATGGACAACGCAACAATCCAAATATTAAAATTCCTCCTCTAACGAGGAAAAGAGCTAAACATTTAGTTTTAAAAGGTTTAATGTTCTTAGTTGTAAGTTTTATATTTTTTTTGTATTTAGTTGTATCTTTTTTATTTTTTTTGTTGTTATAGTGAAATTATACCTATTTAATAATGTGTGGTACCTATATTGTAGTAAAGTTAGTTATCATCCAACAAAGCGTTTCATAAACACAACAGTGACACGATTACACAGAGGAGAAAAGGGATTAGTATTGGTTCTCCGGTAACAATAATCTTTGAAGCACCGCACTTCGGGCCGGTATTTTGTGACTATTCCCGAATGCAGTCGCAAAAGTTTGACAATGTCAAACTTTACTAAAAGTATTACTCTATGGCCGATTAATGATCTATATTATTTAGATAGTCTTTGATAAAAACAGATTGAATCGAAAACGAATCGATATCGATTTAAAAACGTCTGAAATAAAAACCGAGAAATTCCGGTATACGGACTAAGGACCGTTATCAAGACCGAGCAAATTGATTGATAAAATTTGAACTGGCTGCAAATTTAGTTAACGGAACTTTTTATGTGAGAAAATTTAAAAAAAAATATCTTCACGCACTTCCCAATACAGGGGTAGACAGAGGTCGAGCCTAGACAATTAAGTCCCTTCAACCCACCTTCCACCGAAGATATTGGATGGACAACGTGACAGGTGGTGAGCCCGTCGCCGTCTTTAAGTCCAAGCCAACGATATTCGTACATAAGTTTTTGAAAAACCCATTGAGCCTACCAACTGGGGATCGAATCGGGTCTATTGACTCGAAATTCCGACCACCCCACCTCTATTACTCGGCTATCGTGACTATTTAAGAGTTATTAGAAAATTTAAACTTAATAAAACTCCGTGTAATTGTATATATGTAAATCAGAACATGATCTTTCAAGAAAGACACGTGGAAGACTAATATGGTCTTCGCCGATAGTGATGCCATCAACTGTATTGCCTTTTGAGGCCACAACTATCTACGAATAGCAGAGAGGTATCGTTTATGAAGTTATGTATATATTTCTTATTTCTACATAAGAAAATAGAACATATAAAACTTAAAAAACAACAACAACAAACTCGCCAACCCCACTACAGGAGTAGACGGAGGTCTAGACAATTAAATCCTTTTGCACCTTCCACCAAAGACATATTTTGGGGACAACGTGACACGTGGTGAGCCTGTCATCGTCTTCATGTCCAAACGATACAGTGGTAGAGCCACGCATCAGCTTTTGTTGTTGCATGAATGGGCCGGCTCGACCGGAGAAGTACCACGACCTCACAGAATACCGGCGTGAAGTAGAAGTCTAACAAACTTCTGCGTTTCGTCTGGTGAGTGCTGGTAACCGGAGGCCCACACACCCCCCTCTCCCAATTCTGGGGTGGGTGGCACTCTAAGGCCGGCAACGCATCTGTTATGTCTCCGGTATTGCGGGTGTTCATGGGCGGCGGTAATCACTTACCATCACGTGAGCCGCCTGCTCGTTTGCCTCCCTCTTCTTTATAAAAAAAACGAATGATATAAATCGTACACGAGTTTTTGGCGAAACCAATAGATACGAGCCTACCATCCGGGTATCGAATTCGACCCGAGTTCCGATCACCCTACCACTCGGCTATCGTGGCATTTATGAAATGGTGTTATTCAAAATGACGACATAAAAAGTACTTATTACGTTGTATAATTTTTAATGCCTTTTTAGATACGTCACGTCTAAAAGTGTACATTAGTAAATCTCTCAGAAATTACTGTTTCGCCCTCATTCTGTTTCAATTGCATACAAAACATTTTATAGCAATTACTCCGTTTGAACGCAGGATTTACTTTTAAATTTCAGTTTCAATGACATGCTATTCTCAGAGGCAATGTTATTTGCGGAGCGTATGTTCGTTGAAACGTTATGTTTAAATCGCGAATGAGTCACGATAGCTGAGTGGTTTGGGTGATCGGATTTCGAGTCAAGAGATCCGAGTTCAATCCCCAGGTAGGTCCGCACCAATAGTTAAATTATATACGATTTATATCATTGGCTTGGATATAAACACGGGGGCTGATTCTCCACGTCCCGAAATAAGCTCCCATGGAAAGTGCGTCGATAAGACAGGATTGTCTAGATCTCTGGCTAACCCTGTATTGGGAATAGCAAAAAAAACTACATGTTAATCCATTTCACAATGTAATGTCCTAAATTTACATCCCAATTAAATTTACTAATTACTTTAAAACTGAATTCTTTCTGTCTTTATCAATTGTCATGTTATCGAGTAACAAACATCAAAGTTTTGAAAAGATGGCGCTTTAGTATAAAACCAATCCATTTTCGCCAAATGAAGAATCGTCCTCTGTTACTTGTTTCAAAAGAAACAATGACGAGGAAATACGAGCTGCTTCGAAACTGCACAGTAAATATTCATAATTTCTGAAGCTTATAATTCAAAGACAATTAATATTAATGAACGCAGACATAAACGGCAAGCATCTGAAAGAAGACATTATGTAATGTTTTACAATACGCGTAATGCGTACAATACAAACATATGTAACGTGAGAAACAGATTAGTAATATGTAGACCACAGTTGCACGAAGTATTTCAAATTCCTTATTCCTTGCCAACAATGATGTGTGTGGCTCGACAAAGACATGACACAAAAACAGTTTTCCATTCGCTTAGCGGTGTTATTATTGTGCGAGTGGCGTAAACACTGGTTTCCATCTCGATGTCCTGGGTTCGATTCCCGGGTCGGGTCAATGTAGAAAAACCACTTTTTCTACATTTTCTCGGGTCTGGGTGTTTGTGGTGCCTTTGTTGTTTCCGATTCCCATACCTCAAGTGCTTTAACATCTTACATTGGGATCGGAGCAATGTATGTGATGTTGTCCCTATCTATATATGTGTGTATCTATATATTACTAATTACCCCTGAAACGCAAATGGGGTAATCGCAAACAAGCCGTCTTTACACAAACCCTTGCGTCTACAAATCCCTATAAGACACACACAATTTATTCTATTGTTATATATAAATAATGATCCGTAGAGTTTAAGAATATGCCTCGTTATTACTTTTCGTGGATTTTGTAAGAGGCGAATAAAGCAATGAATACTGTAATGTCAAGAAAAGCCGAAAAAATGCGAAGAAACGCAATGCAATCTATAGAGCTTAATGAATCCGCTACCTATAACTTATTTTGACTTATATTGTTGAATTATATCGTTGGCTTGGACATTGAGACGGCGACGGGCTCACTACCTGTCAGGTTATCCGAAAAATATCTTCGCCGGAAGGTGGGTCGAAACGTCTTAATTGTCTAGACCTCTGTCTATCCCTGTATTCGGAATGGTATGAGTAATTTTTTTTGCTATTATAAATACTTACATGTACATGCTACTTATTCTAGCTAACTTCTTTAAGATAGTATCTTTTCTGTCTCTATGTCTAGGCCAACAATATAAATCGTACATAACTTTTAACATATTGGTTCGAGCCTACATCACGGAGAACGAACTCGGATCTCTTGACATGAATTCCGATCACCAAACCGCACAGCTATCGTTACTCTTGAAGATATTTTCGAATAAAATAAAATTGTTATCGCAATTATTAATTTCTCTATAATTGGGTGTACTTGTCTCTTCAGGCAATTACTTACGAGTATTTGGGCAAAATAATGTTTTGTGTCGTCTCTTTGAACTAGAAACGCTATTTGTGGCTTGACTATGTTCATAGGAATTAAAATGTAAATTTATACAGATAATACTAATAATTATTATACAACATGAATATATTATTTAATCATTGTCAATCCCGTAATCTTTTAAGCTATTGCCACTTCAGATAGCGTGATATTGCATTGATTAAATAAAAAAATTATTATCTGTGGTGCTCACAGATATCGGGCATCAAATAACTGTACATATAATTAGGCATGGTAATGTTTGTTCAACTAATTTAAATCGTTTCCCCTTCAGTATCACCGGGAGATGATTTATATATTTCTGAAGTAAAACTTCTTTACGCACACTTGACATAGGGAATAATGGTTACGAAAAGTGTGATTGGGGGAGGCGAACGGAAGACGGAGGGAGATATAAGTTAGCGGAGATACAAAGAGAGGTACGTTCGAGAGAGAGAGGTATGTTACTGAAGGGGCAAGAGGGAGATGTGCGAGCTCACATTTATTTTTTATCTTTCTTTTATAGCCAGTTTTATAGCCAGTACGTGTCCGATAATAAAAATAATAAAGAAAAATAAAAAAAATATTAATTTATTAAACAAAATCCATAATAAACTACTTTTGTCCTGTGGTCTACATAGCACACTCGTTTTTTTTAAATTATACTTTTTAATCTTCCCAGCCACTTTCGTTACAATGTTTAAAGTAGGTAGCTCCTTGCTATCAAAGATTACCTAGTTTATAGTAATGAGAATTTACAAGTTGTGTCAGTCGAATTAGAGCCACTTAGTAGACGAAAAAGCATATAACGTAGTTATTACATACTCATTGGCAACTGAGCATACAACGTGGTGATTATATACTCTTTGGTGGTGCATGGGGACGCATTCAAGCGGTTTAATTGTATTGGTTACGAGTAGCAAGCTCCAGTTACGAGTACGTGTGTATGTATTATGCATAGCCGTCCGCAATGATATTATTCATGTGAAATGAGATTTCATTTCGTAAATTTAAAGAGAAGCGAGAAAGATCGATCTTAAATTGTGGAGTAAATAAATAAATATCTTAACGTAATTCCCAATACAGGGGTAGACAGAGGTCTAGTATAGACAATTAAGTCCCTTCGACCCACCTTCCACCGAAGATATTTTCGGGACAATGTGACAGGTGGTGAGCCCGTCGCCGCCTGAATAATTTTTTTTGCTATTATAAATACTTACATGTACATGCTACTTATTCTAGCTAACTTCTTTAAGATAATATCTTTTCCGTCTCTATGTCTAGGCCAACAATATAAATCGTACATAACTTTTAACATATTGGTTCGAGCCTACATCACGGAGAACGAACTCGGATCTCTTGACATGAATTCCGATCACCAAACCGCACAGCTATCGTTACTCTTGAAGATATTTTCGAATAAAATAAAATTGTTATCGCAATTATTAATTTCTCTATAATTGGGTGTACTTGTCTCTTCAGGCAATTACTTACGAGTATTTGGGCAAAATAATGTTTTGTGTCGTCTCTTTGAACTAGAAACGCTATTTGTGGCTTGACTATGTTCATAGGAATTAAAATGTAAATTTATACAGATAATACTAATAATTATTATACAACATGAATATATTATTTAATCATTGTCAATCCCGTAATCTTTTAAGCTATTGCCACTTCAGATAGCGTGATATTGCATTGATTAAATAAAAAAATTATTATCTGTGGTGCTCACAGATATCGGGCATCAAATAACTGTACATATAATTAGGCATGGTAATGTTTGTTCAACTAATTTAAATCGTTTCCCCTTCAGTATCACCGGGAGATGATTTATATATTTCTGAAGTAAAACTTCTTTACGCACACTTGACATAGGGAATAATGGTTACGAAAAGTGTGATTGGGGGAGGCGAACGGAAGACGGAGGGGGAGATATAAGTTAGCGGAGATACAAAGAGAGGTACGTTCGAGAGAGAGAGGTATGTTACTGAAGGGGCAAGAGGGAGATGTGCGAGCTCACATTTATTTTTTATCTTTCTTTTATAGCCAGTTTTATAGCCAGTACGTGTCCGATAATAAAAATAATAAAGAAAAATAAAAAAAATATTAATTTATTAAACAAAATCCATAATAAACTACTTTTGTCCTGTGGTCTACATAGCACACTCGTTTTTTTTAAATTATACTTTTTAATCTTCCCAGCCACTTTCGTTACAATGTTTAAAGTAGGTAGCTCCTTGCTATCAAAGATTACCTAGTTTATAGTAATGAGAATTTACAAGTTGTGTCAGTCGAATTAGAGCCACTTAGTAGACGAAAAAGCATATAACGTAGTTATTACATACTCATTGGCAACTGAGCATACAACGTGGTGATTATATACTCTTTGGTGGTGCATGGGGACGCATTCAAGCGGTTTAATTGTATTGGTTACGAGTAGCAAGCTCCAGTTACGAGTACGTGTGTATGTATTATGCATAGCCGTCCGCAATGATATTATTCATGTGAAATGAGATTTCATTTCGTAAATTTAAAGAGAAGCGAGAAAGATCGATCTTAAATTGTGGAGTAAATAAATAAATATCTTAACGTAATTCCCAATACAGGGGTAGACAGAGGTCTAGTATAGACAATTAAGTCCCTTCGACCCACCTTCCACCGAAGATATTTTCGGGACAATGTGACAGGTGGTGAGCCCGTCGCCGTCTTAATGTCCATGCCAACGATTTAATTCGTACATAAGTTTTTGAAAAATCCATTGGTACGAGCCGGTTACGGTCTATCGACTCGTAATTCCGAGCACCCAACCACTCGGCTATCGTGACTTGTGGAAAATTTTTCATATCATTAGAGTAACTTATATTGAGTGGCATAACTTTATGTTGAGTGACATAATAGTTGTTAATTAAAAACTTAGGCTATAGTTAGTATACGTACATGTAACATTTGACTTATTTTATCTATGCTTACTTTTACGTACATGTAACATATAGTACTCAATGGATAGGGTAAAGCAGTACCCACACTGGTGTCATAATTCTACATACGTTGTATATAGGTAGTCATGTATACATAGTCATATAAAGGTAGTCATACATACAACTATGTAGGTATTAATCTTCCTTCTTCCTCTCAGAAAAAAAAAACCAAATTTTCATTAAACTAATGTAAAGTAAAAATCAAGCAATATTCGTCTTTATGTCCGCAATCTCAAGTGCTATTTGATCATGTGACTGCTACTTGCTTGAGATGGCAACCAATATCTGACGTAATTGACAGGATAATCTAGTTAAATACGGAATTTTTCTTCCACAATCTTCGACACGATATATTGTTTTAGATAAGTGAAAGACGAGTAGTAACTTAAAAATATATAATTTCTAGAACAATTTTTTTTATAGCAAATAGCAAATGTAGGCAAACGAGCAGGTGGTTCACGCGATGGTAAGTGATTACCGCCGCACATGAACATCTGCAATACCAGAGGCATAGCATATGCGTTGCCAGCCTTAGACTGCCCCCTCAGAATTGGGGGGGGGGGGCTCCGGTAACCTGCACTCACCAGACGAAACGCAGAAGTTTGTAAGCACGCAAGGCAAGCAGATTGGTGATCGTAGTAGCATTAAGCTATCACTTTAGATTAGACGCTATTGCCCATCACCGGACTGCAGACATTTTTAATGCTTTTTACTTAATCGCCTCATACGACACTCACGCAAAGAAAGACGGTTTATTCTTAAGACGTTACCACAAGGTAAAACTAGAAATATTCTGCAAATTAAAATTTGCATTAAACGAATGTGTTTTGATAATGTCTGGACTCGACCGACAAACAAACACATATGTTTACATGATCGGAATATCTCCGTTCATTCTCTGTGCAACGGACGGACAACGTCTCATGCCCTGTGTATTAACATACAAAAGAAAGTCTGACGCAATAGTGAGAACGATTTTTTTTGTTTATATCGACCAACGTTTGTTCACACAATGTTCAATACACATTAAATTATAATAAATAATATCAAATATACATTAATACGGACAACATCACATACATTGCTCTGATCCCAAAGCTTACAGCTTAAGGATTTGTATTACGGAATCAGTAACAACGAAGTTACCACAAACATCCTGACCTGAGAAAATGTAGAAAATTCTTTTTACATTGACCCGACTAGAAATGGTCTCCGGGAGCTTAGAGCTGGCGTCACCATGAAAACCGGCGTGTACGCCACTAGTCCACGAAGGTCGACAATATGCGTTATAAAATATACATATTTACATAAGTGACGGCGACGGGCTCACCAACTGTCACGTTGTCCCGAAAATATCTTCGGTGGAAGGTGGGTCGAAGGGACTGAATTGTCTAGACTAGACCTCTGTCTACCCCTGTATTGGGAATTGCGTGAAGATATTTATTTATTTTATTTTATAAAGTGACGACTATTTATATGTGATAGTATACAACTGGGATACTAAATAATTATATTTACACGACACGGAATCAGAATATGCAAATATAATTAATAAGATGTACTGTCTCGTGGTTAAGGCGTAGGAATAGGGCCTCCATTTCTTCCCGTGGGTGTCATAAGAGGCGCAATAGACAAGGTCCTTGAAAATTCCTCTCTCTACTGACCGATGGTGGGATACCCATCTTGTAATAATTGCGAAGTTAATCAGACCGGTGACTATCAGCGTGGCGAAGCGTGGCGATTATGCCAATCCACCCTTAGGGGCGAGGAGGGAAGGGAAAAGTTAAGTCTTACAGTGGACATGCGTTAGTTATATATGTATATAATTAGATGTAACAACTGACTAAACCCATCTTTCACCGAAGACATTTTTTGGGACAACGTGATAGGTGGTGAGCCCGTCGCCGTCTTTATATTCTAGCCAATATACATCGTACATAATTTATTTGAAAAAACCATTGGTGTAAGTGAGCGCCACCAGGGTGTAGAACTCCGGTCTCTTGACTTGAATTTCGATCACCCTACCACTCGACTATCGTGACACAACGACGACTTAATTGTCTAAACCTCTGTCCACCCTAGTATTGGAAATGGTGTGAAAATGTTTGAAACTGACTAAACTCATCATGAAAATGGATCAATAAAAAAAAATTCATTACCTTCTCGCGAGAGTTAACTCGCATCAAACTAATCATTATTTATTCCACACCGTGCGAAACTAGGTGTACGGTGGCGTTGACGGCGATAGAACGGAATTCAATAATCGCCTTTGTTTCGCCTTATCGTTCGCATCTAAAGGCCATTTTTCCATGAGCGATTGGAGACATTGCCACAGATTACAATAACACTGTTGGCATGTGCAAACATTACGGTAGAGGGTTGTACGTGATTTTGTGCACGTACTCGCGAGTAACAGAGATGTGGCAATGGTAATAGACCGTGAAAGAGAAAGTTTTTGCATCTTCACGCCATTCCCGATACTAGGGTAACAGAGGTCTACAAAAAAAAAGCCATTTCGACCCACCATTCACCGAAGACATTATTTGAGACAACGTGGCAGATGGTAAGCCCGACATCGTCTTTATGTCTAATCCAACGACATAAATCTTACATACTCCGATCGACTCGAACTCCGATCACTCGGCTATACTTTTGAGAAAGATCTTCAATTTGAAATACGGTAGTCCTATAGCGTAATTTATTTAGCAATACTATGTGAATTGGCGATTATTTAATCAGTTTCCTTGCACCTTAGACGCTGCTGCCTGTTACTGGCCTATTGAATTTGTATCTGGTACTTTTTGAGATGGTTATCGCGCCATCTGTCGATATCCAACAGCATCACTTTCCCTTAGTTGCCTGTTCCTCGCGGGAAGGAAGAAGAGGTTTATGTATCGTGATATCCACACTGTAACTTAATTTATCTTACATACATTTCTCTGATCCTAAAGTAAGTAGCTTAAGCAATTATGTTATGGAATCGGAAACAACGAAGGTAAGACCCAGATCCGAGACAATGTAGTGGTTTTCTTTATTGAAATGTCCGGGAATCGAATAAAGGACATCAGACTCAGCAAATCTTAACTTTTGTGTTCTGTATTTAAAGTTTAGTATGTTCATTGCACTTCAAAATATTTTCGATAAAGTATATGAATTAAATTTTATTATTGAATGTAACCTTTTAAAATAACCACTTAAAATGGGAAATGTTACATGTAAATGTCTGTAACACTTTCATTATGACAAAACTGACCTTCAGCTGATTCCGAAAATGTTGTTTCATGTAGACTTGGAAACAAAGATTGATATACTCATATTTAGTCTATGTAGTGCAGTGAATTTTCACAGGCCGTTATGTATGTTGATAAATAAAAAGAAAAACATAACATTTTGTTGACGTACTTACAGATGCATAAAAGTACGTAAGTTAATCTACATTAATCATGTCGTATACCTTATTAAAATGCTTGCAGGACGTTTCTTTCCTTACGGGTTATAATTTAATAAATGATGAGAACTTTAATAATCAGAGGGATAGTTTTATTATACATTCTTCTTTATTAATATGCTGGCTGTATCTCCTGAATTCCATGGCCAGTGTTCCATCGATAAAACAAAGCGGGCGTTTATAGATAAAAAGATGAACGATATACAACCGCTTAATATGGTATCTAGACGTACAAATCAAGCGTAAATACGGAAGCTCTATTGTAAGATTATCTACGACAGGATTATATTAGTGTCTATGACCGACGTAGAATTGAGGAAAAAATGTACTGTGGCTGATATGGTTTATTTTAATACCAAAAAGTTTTTAAGTAAGAAAAAAAATGGCGCTGGTAACCGGCTTGGCCCCATGTTTAATTGGATTTTACATAATTCAATAAATGTATACGTGGTATATGTCATATGTGATTTAAATACTCGTTGCATACCATACTTTGCCATTTAAGCAACGATATATAGACGAAAGGTGATCGGAATTCGAATCAAGAGACTAATTCGATCCACAGGTGGCTCGTATCAATGGGTTTCTTCAAAAACTTATGTACGATTGTTAGAGTTGGCTTGGAAATAAAGAACACGATAGTCTTTCGACGCTCCTTCAACGAAATCTTCGGTGTAAAGAGTGACGATATATTTAAGTGTCTACACCTCTGTCTTCCCTGCATTGGGAATGGCGTGAAAATAAATGTTTAAAAAGGTGTGTTGCCTATGCCACAGCTGTCGCACGGGAACCTGTGCACCTGTGCCTGTGCAGAACCTGTATGATCGTTTCGGCCCTCGTTGTAGATACAACTGCAGTAATTAAAAATAAGTTGAGTTTTTAAATTTGGAAACAAATTTGCAATAATTATATAAGAAAAAAAGCTCTGCGCATGAACTGTAGCCTACAGCAGCTCATTAAACATTATAAGTGAAAGATGTTGAGGCAGCGTTCGCAGAAATCAGATAAATTAAAAAAAAACACGAGCGAAATATTTGAATGATGATTTAAGTGTTCGTTGAATTGAAACTGTCAGTTGTAAGGTTAATTGAGATACAATAACTACAAAATATAGCTTAATGTGTATAAACTACTCAATTATACAAATACAAAACATGCATTCTAGTTAGAAAAATACTATTAGAAACCATACACTCACAAATTACATTCAAAACTAAATCACACTCACACTACACACGAAACAAACATAAATTACAATTACCATAAGTCACAATCAATAAGTATGGCTTAAAAACTATACAGTTTGAAGGAGCACTACTGCATAACAGCCTCTCAAATGAAATACTTCATGAAAAATCCTTTTTGAATATAAAGGCTAAACTTCGAAAGCACTGTCAAAATTTGTAATACATATTAACATTAAGTTTTGCATTATTACATACTATATCAATACTTAAGTTTTCCTGTAGAAGCGAACTATGTTCTTAATAGGAAATAAATTCTCTCTAAACCTAAACAAAAGTGCCATTTTATTTTAAAATTGTTTTTCATTTAAAATTCATATAAACAGACGTTTTAGTACACTAGTTAGTTAATATCTCGTTTGTTTGTTATGGATTAAGGTTATAAACAAATTTTTAAGATATTACAGATTAATTGATACAGGTCTTTTTATATTGCATAAATGAATTTCATCTTCTGGTCTGTTTTAAAAATGAATGCATTTAACAGAAGTTGTAATTAAAGTGTGCATTTAAGTATTTGTATTGCTTGTAATGAAAGTAATTATATCAAACATTAACAAAATAATTATCACATACAGTCCATTTCGTAAAGTTTTAAATAATAAATAAGTCGTGGAAAACATTTACCCTGTTAACATCGGCATGCATGAAATATTTTTGCAATACGATAATATTCGTTTTGTGTGGATAAAGAAAGACAGATATATTAATTCCCAAAACACGAAATATACCTATGTGAAAAAAAAATTACAAATACTATTATTAACAACATAAATGATATATCTATTTATAAGGGCTAAAGCGTCACCAGCACTCAGCATAATGTCATAATATTTTTTTTGCCATGAGACTGCTTTTCAATGTGTCCAGTCACATACGAAAATCAGTACATGTTATTAAAATTTACTTTTTTTATATGCTTCTTTTATGTCATATGCCTTTTTTATGTAATTTTTTTTAATATCGCTTCGTGCGTAAATGTTTTGACCGGCAGCGAGGGAAAATAGATAGCAGCTAAAGTTAGATAACAGGAAGCTCTAAAGTTATCCATTTAGTATTGGCTATGATCCACTTCAAAAGTTTGTTTAAAATGGTAATAAATAAAATACACTTCTATTTGTCACTCGTCGGCCGAAGGTTTCGGTGATATAAGTATGCAGATGACGTAAGTAAACTGGCAGAGAGTCTGCGTCTGAAATAACGCGTTTCGAAACTAAATTGTTTTATCAAGAGATTTGGCGCAATGCTATGTTTTGAGAGAAAATCCCATAAATATCATTGTATTGATACCATTCACCTCGGCTAATAATACGTTTATATAAGATTGAAAATCCATTGACGCTCTCAGATCCAATGCAAGTATTAGATTATATTAATTTGTCGGTCCTAAAGTTCACTGACACTTGTAAGTATAACTTATACAAAAGGGTGGTGTCTGATATCAGCGAAAGAATTAACCACCCCTTCATTGCCGTTGGTGTCGTAAGAGGTGACTAAGGAAAAAAGCACAGGCTACCAGACAGATGGTTGAGTCGACCGTATCTCAATAAATATCGGACCCAAATAAAGCAGACCGGGCTACTGCCGCCTAGGGCAGTAGCAGACTATTGAATTGATTGGCGCAAATCTTTCTTACGAAAAAGGCGTGTGTTTTGCAGGCCTTTATGTCTATAAATAACCCTCACGCCATCCCCAATGTTGGGATAGATAGAGGTCCAGACTTTTGACCCATCTTTCACCGAATAAATGTTTGGGACAACGTGACAAATGGTAACTCGCTGCCTTTTTCTCTAAACCAACGATATAAATCGAACGTAGGTTTTGAAGACCCATCGGTACGAGCCTACCACGTGGAGATCGAACTCTTGGCTCGAATTCCGATCACACAACCACTCTGCTATCGTGACTAGTAAAGTAAATAAATAAATATATAGATAGGGACTACGTCACATACATTGCTCCGATCCCAAATTAACATGCTAAAGCACTTGAGGTATGGGAATCGGAAACAACGAAGGCACCACAAACACCCAGACCCGAGAAAATGTAGACAAAATTGTTTTTTTTTTACATTGACCCTACCGGGAATCGAACCTGGGACCTCGAGACGGCGACACCTTGAAAACCGGTGTTTACGCCACTCGTCCACGGAGCACGTCACAATAATACGTATATACAATATAAAAGGTTTATATTATTTCTATGTCAACAGTAAAAGACAGAAAGGACAGTATTGCTTCCGCCCTTTTATGAATTCTACCGCCACCGTATTATAGTATCAAGTTCCGGCAGGGTGAAGTCCACCCACCGCTCAACAGATAAAAAAGCCGCCATTGATAATAAAAAAAAAAAACCGGAAATGTACTATTTTATGTAACATTTTGGTAACATCCGCAAATGAAAACGCGCGCATGATGTCTTTTTTTTCATTTATGACAGACTTTATGCTTAGACCAGATTATCTGTGTTAGAATTAAGGATTGAATTTTTTTTTATTTTCACGCATTTTACAATACAGTGTACTGCCACTGTATTGTAGTGCCAGATATTTAGACAATTTAATCCTTTCGGCCCAAATTTCATTGGAGTTTATTTTCGGTCAACGTGTCATGTGGTGAGCCCATCGTCGTTTTTTTATCCCAGCCAACGACATAAGTCGTGCAACTTCTAGGTGATCCAACTCGGGTCTCTTGACACGAATTCTGATCATCCAAACACACGGCTTTCGTGTTTTTTAATATTTTTCGTCAGTTTAATTTTTTTGCTAAAGTTTTTTTATTTTTTTTTTGCTGGCAAAAACTTAAAATAGTTAGTAGGTAAGGTTATAATTTATAGAGGATGTGTGAGCAAAGCAGAACAAGAGATACCAGTAATTACTGTAAGCCGTTGAGGAGTTACTTCGACTGTCTTCATTCTTAATTGGGTCTTCGGTAAGTTATGGCATCATAAGAACTACATATGGGCCCAATTCTGTTGACCTATGGAGGTCAACAGAATTGGGCCATTGAAGAAATTTTTTTGGTTGAACAATCTATCATACTTTATTTTTCTAACTTTGGGAGCGACATTTGGTTTTCAAACTTATTGAGCACAAAATTCGATATACACAATGATAGAGGTGAATATCGATTAGGATATTGTTTAATTATTTATACTCTATACTCTCTGATTATCGATGGTTGGTTTTGTTATTCATGTGTTTGTGTCTCTCAGATTCTTTTTACAAAATGCGCAAACTGCAGGAATTGAGATTTTAATCTGCCTTATCTCAAAGAACGAAACATTTGTTGACACTATCTGTCACAATTGATGGCATGATGACGCAATTGAAGTCTTAACTTTCGTGTTTTTGTCTCGAACCGAATAATGAACCATGAAGTTGCGGCATAAGACGTCTTACATATATAGCTGGAGATTTTACTACAAAGTATTTTTTTATAAAAAAATATTAAAAAAAAAAGCGAACTGAGAGTGCTAAAATTGTCTCATTAATGTAAAGAAGAAATTAATGAGAAATATTATTTTCAATATTCTATGCTATAAAAAAATCTTTATAAAAAGATTGCTGGCATTTTACCAAAAATTAATTCTTTTTATTATGTTTAAAAAAATAGTTCATGACCGATGAATGGGCCTTGGAACTCTTTGGTGCCAAGCGCGAAAGCTAATCACCTGTGAATCCATGACTTATTGTGTTCGCAGACCATAAACTTGGGTAAAAAAGAACATACCATTTTATGTGCATCAGATATAATTTGTGCTCTTTTAGTATATTCTATTGTTCTACAGATAACATTAATTGGTATTTAATAGAGGAAATATTTCAGTAAAAGAATACTTTAAAATATGAGAGTAATTTATATATAGATTTTATAGGGAATAACCCCAAACCAATTAAAAAGGTACTTACATACACACAAGATACATAGTTAAAACTGTCATACATACTCAAAACTGACTCTTCGGTCGCTCATCGTAGAGTCTACTCGCTTGAAAATGCCTTGTTTTGAGGCGAAACACGTGTCGCGTTTTCGTTGGTGGTATAAGTTACCTGGTTTGAGTGTAGTAGTGGTGGTGCATACAGCAGAATTAGTGCACGCATCTGTGGGAGGGAGGGTGGTGCTCTTCTTCTCTTCGGACCAGGTAACATATACCTTTTTATATTTGCATGCGGATTGGTGCGAAGTAATTTTTCAATAATAACTTTTTAATTATATACACTTAGATTCTTACACTGTTTTGAATTGTAAGATTATAAAAATGTATATATGCAGTATACTCGTACTTTGTGTTGTGATAATTTAAAGTCGTATTGCTATTAAAAGAGAAGCAGGGATTCTCGTTATAAAATAAATAAAATATTTCTAAAAAAATCGTTTAAAATATGTAAAAAAAATCTTTTATGTACGTAAATTACGTACACAGAGAGGGACAACATCACATACATTGCTCTAATCTCACAGATTGTAGCTAAAGCATTTGTGCTACGGAATTAGAGACAACGATGGTACCGGAAACAGTCATAGAGTCGAGAAAATGTGGAAAAGTGGGTATCCTATCCTATCTTAGAGCTGGCGATGCTATGAAAACCGGCGTGTACGACGCTCGTTCATGGTATTCGTCTTTCAATTTTGTTCCATACGATAGAAGATTTCTAAAGAAGTAACAAGCTGTTGTCTACAGGAATAATTGAAACTGGATACCGGCGCCGCGTCATCGTAGCTCCGTGCAAGTATACCAACATCGACCTCGGGGTTAGACATGCATTTTAGTGTAGACAAAGGTGTGTGATAGTCTTTTTTATCGGATTAAGGTTACAAACGAGCTACAGCCCATGGACATCTGATTTATATGGTTATGATTATGGAAGGCAACTGTTGTGTTTTTTTAATTGTATTAAAACTGTATTTTTATTGACTTCAAAGCATATAAGTTAAGCTGAAATTAAAGAGAATTTTTTTTTCTCTTTAACTTAATAATTAAAACTGTAACTTATACTTCAGGTTTAAATTTTATAGCAATTTAGACACTGATTGACATATAGACATTGACGTTTCGTTACGGCGTTAGAATATACCAACCTATTTCTACCCGTGGGTGTCGTAAGAGGCGGTTAAGGGAAAAGCTTGTAATCGGCTATTTATAGATGGCGTGATAACGATCTTAATAAAGACATTTAAGTCCCTTTGACCCACATTCCACTGAAGATATTTTCGGGACATCGTGACAGGCGGTGAGCCCGTCGCCGTCTTTATGCCCAAGCGATCGATGTAATTCGTACATAAGTTTTTGAAAAACCCATTAGTACGAGCGTGTCACCTGGGGATCGAACTCGGGTCTCATGACTCGAAATTCCGACCATCCAACCACTCGGCTATCGTGACTTTATGAATATAGTTATTAAAATTTAGCTTATAAAATTTGCTAAAATATCTTGAAATACTATTGGCGTTTTATTGAGTACGATATCAAAACGTTCTTGAGAAATATTTCTGTTTTTATTTTTAAGTAATGCAACACCGGGAATACACCTTCCATAGATTAATATAATTTCAAAGAGTTCGCTTTGTCGCCTTGAATAATGATAGTGAACTCCGCCAAATTACAATTTTATTTTCGAATTACCTGAAAAGTATCTATAAATAACTGCTCTATATTAAATTGTGACTGTCTTTGTAAAAAGAAAGAAATGTAAAAAAATATTTTACGATGTACTTTAGAAAATTGTAAGGACAGAGAAGAAGAACATTATGTGAAATAACCTTTAATCTAATTCGTTAAAAGAAGGATTCGTTAAAATCGTCATTCATTCCTATTAATATTGTAGCAATATTAACAGGTTTCCCAAAATGCAACATTTAATTCGCTCTCTAATAAAAAATATAGTTGAACATATGCGCATCATCGGGGATGTTAAGGTTACTGTTACGTCCTGTAAAAGTCCATTGCAGGACATAGGCCTCTTCCGTAAAGAACCTTGAATCTTGAAAAGAAAAAAAAACCTTGATAAAGTAAATAGTTACTGATTAGTGGCGGGATAACCAAAATTAAGCAGACTCGTCCTCTGAAGCTCTAAGTTTAGGTAAGGCATATGAAGAATACATGCGAAACTGCTAATGTTGATTAGGCAAAAAGCTTTCGAAAGTATATCATTTCAACAACGCCCCTATCTGAAATTCATCATCGGGTTGGTTACAGTTTAGCAGCTATATAACCTCCCTCCGCATAATGTTTAAATAAACTTAGTATGAACACACAAAGAACTTGGTTCAAGTTTGTATGACATACATGACATGACTGTTATGCATTTTATTTAGAAAATAATAATATAAAGCTCTACATTTTCTGATAGTCGCGCGTTCAGTCAATTTGGATTGAATGGATCATTTTAAGCGAAATAACATATTATTGCCAATTTTTTTTAACAAGGCGCCATTTTGAAACGTATATGACATGCATTCATATACGTTTCAAAATGGCGCTCATATTCAAGTAATTTTAGAATAACCGTAACATTTTATTACTGTTTTACGATTCGATGAATAAACATAATTTATTACTGCTGATGTCGGTATGTTAAGTGAGATCGGTATATTGCAATCTTGCGCTTGTAGTGCGTTTTATTAAGTATTTTTTATTTATTCTTGAAAAAAAATTGTTTTACTAAAGTCAAGTAACATATTTTTGTTAGTCACTTAAACCGAAAAAAAGATAAAGATAGCAGAAAATAATTTTCTCATATTGAAAATGTTATGTTTTCACCAGCATAGGTTAATAAATAAATAGTTACATATTTCTCTTCTTTTTATAAAACTTTAAATAAATAAAAACATAGATAGTGACAACATCACATGTATTGCTCTGATCCCAAAGTAAGCAGCTTAAGCACTTGCATTATGGAATCAGAAACAAAAAAGGTACCAAAAACACCCAGACCCGACAAGATATAGAAAAAGTATTTTCTACTTTGATTCGCTCGGTAATCGATCTCGGGACTTTAGTGAAAAACCGGGACGCCACTAGTTCACGGAAGTCGTCAATATACTTTCTAGTGTTTCTAAGTATTGTCCTTTAATTCTCTGTTGCATACAAGTTTAAACTGCTACCGGCACAGGAGTAATTTGGTACGATCCCCACAATGAAATAAAGATGGGAACTGTTGCAGGAAGTAGAGGTACGTAAGTGGCTCAGTAGCGTCCTTTGTTCCAATCATTGACTTAGAGTGATGACGGTGATAGCCCAAACTATCAAAATTAACAATGAATAGGCTCTTAGAATTATTTTAAACTCGTTGGTACAGGTTATACTTTTAACGGTGCTGCTGGTCTTATCACCAATCTATTACTATATCTGCATGAAATATAATACTGGGGTAGGCAGAGGTCTAGACGACGCAGTCTATTTTTCTTGTCATCTGTGTTTATTTGGGAGAAGAGTCAGATGGTGAGCCTATCGCCGCCTTAGTGTTCAAGCTATCGGCACAAAGTATTTACGAGGGAAGTACTGGTGAAAATTTACTTGTGGCGTACACACCGGTTTTCATGGTATCGCCAACTGTGAAGTCGAGGGTTTCATTCGCGGTCTGGTCAATGTAGATAAAACTATTTCTACGTTTTCTCAGGTCTGGTTGTTTGTAGTACCCTCGTTATTTTCATTTCTATAACACCAGCGCGTAAGCTGCTTACTTTTATCAGTGCAATGTATGTGATGTTGTCCCTGCCTATGTATATTTTAAATATGTATGTACATATATGTTTTACGTAAATAAATAAACGTATATACATATAGACAAGTTTGACAATTGTTTCTAAGTAATATTAGATTGTACTTAAACTTTTTTGTTTCGAGTTTTTTTTAACAGATTTATGAAATTGTTTCGAATGCATCTAAAAAAACGAGACACAAGATCGATATCTATGGTTGAGTTTGGAACTTCTTTTCGGTTGTTATCTCTGTCTCACAAATTCCCGATTGTGTTGTTCTTCAGCAAGTCAGAAATGCTATAAAATAATATCAAGGTAAGTGAAGCGAAGGCAGCGTAATCGCACGGCGCGTATGAATACTTAATTCTTAGCAACTTTACCTTGAATTAAAAATAATGAATGTAGAAAATGACGGATAAAAACTCTTTCTACAATTTTTTTCTGTATAGGTCTCTTATGCAACTAGTATTGTTTAAAAAATTGTTTACAAAGTATGAATGTGTACTGAAAATAAAAAGTTTTTTTTTTGGAATAAGGCCAAAATGACAACATTTTCCAATGCCAAAGTTTGATGACCAGAAGTGTCGTCTATACCCAGTCTCAATTTTAGAGTACAGCTTAGCAGAGTTATCGAAATTGGAAAAAAAAAATTACTAATTAGTAACTAATTAAGAATTACTTAAACTATGTAAAAAACTGCGGGAGGTACCAGATAATTTGATAAATTCAAAGAGATAATTAAATTCAAAGTTGAATAAAATAAAGGATGGAATATTAAAACCGTACAGCCACGAACTCAATTAATTTCAAAATCGATAATACTGGCGAAACGTTTCTAGTGTGTAGCAAAAAAAAAAAACAAAAGAAAAAAGAAAGTAAAACGTTACACCTCTACTCACCCGAATGCCTTGGTTTCCTGTAACCGGACCAATGTCTGCTTGAAGATGTCGTACGCGATTTTCGAGTACTGCGTGGATACGGAAAGGAGATCTGGCTGGTATGCAACCTCCTTTTGTTTTTCTGCGTTAGTAGGATCGGTGGTGATGTTGTGTTTCTTCTTCATGCGTTCTAAAGTGCGGTTCGGTGTCGCCGGTTGGGATTCAATCGCCGGCGCGACATCACGAGCACAAACGTTACACATATTGACAGACGTCAGAACCGCTCCGAGGGCCGAGTAAGACTGAGCGAGCAGCGTTCGAAATATAAGTATTTATTACGAATTTGCGTGAATGGGCCAATATCGCATAGAATTTTACACGCGATTAAATCAATATGCGTAAGTTATAAAAGTCAATTATATTTGCGTCGTATCATATTTCAAGTGTGAACTGAATCTGACCTAAATGAGTACAATTATATTATAAATTAATAATATATAAATATCTTCACGACATTCCCACAATAGACAGGAGTCAATTAGATCCCTTCGACCCACCTTTTAACAAACTTTTTTGGGACAACGTCACGGGTGTTGAGCCCGTCGCCGATTTCATATCAACGACAGAAATCGTACATAAAAAATAAATAATGGTTTAAAAAAAACTAAAAACACGCTTTTTTATAGAAAACCGAACTAAAAAATAGAAAATAAAATTTTAATAAATTTAAATTAAGAATAGCGTTAAATATTTCAATAAAATAAAATAAATAAATATAAATAAATATCTTCACGCAATTCCCAATACAGGGATAGACAGAGGTCAAGTCTAGACAATTAAGTCCCTTTGACCCACCTTCCACCGAAGATATTTTCGGGACAACGTGACAGGTGGTGAGCCCGTCGCCGCCTTTATGTCCAAGCCAACGATGAAATTCGTACATAAGTTTTTTTGAAAAACTCATTGGTACGGCCACCTGGGGATCGAACTCGGGTCTCTCGACTCGAAAATCCGACCACCCAACAACTCGGCTATCGTGACAAATATTTCAATAAATATAAATTAATAATAGTGTAAATAAAAAAAAATATTTAATTTTAAAAAAGCATGGTTTGCGTGCGTTTAAGGTATTATCAAAATGATAATCACTCTACTCATGTCTGACAATAAAATATTTATAACTATTGACACCATGCACCTCACGCTTTTTTCCAAAATAAAATATTTTTTCGATCGATTATGACAAATTCTATTTACGATAGAGCTATGCCCAGTAGTGTACTTTCACGGGCCGTTATGTATGTGTGTTTATCTATGGCTGAAAATCGGACCAATATGGTATATCAATATGGCGACAGGTAGTATCCGCTGGTGACAAAAGGGCTGGTTCTCTTCTCGCCCTACGGTTTATGTCTAGCCATTCAACGTGGAGATGCAACCGGCGAGATTCTTGGTACATGCCAGGTGGACTAGAGCTAGGTTAGGTAGCGTTATATTGTACAACACTTATATTGTTTATTGTATTATTGAGACCACAATAGTGAGTATTCACAAATATATTTTTGTTTTGTCTAAACCTTATTAGACATTATAGAGTCCTTTCGTATCACCTTCCACCGAAGATCTTTTTCGGGATAACGTGAGAGGTGGTGAGCCCGTCCGTGAGCATCGTCTTTATATCCAAACCAGTGATGTAAATCGTACGTAAGTTATTGAAAAAAAAAAAAACCTATTAGTACGAGCCTTGGGGATCGAATTCGGGTCTCTTGTATCGATATCGGGTAATTCCGATCTCTCAACCACTCGGCTAACGTGACTCTTCTGTAAATAAAGTTTTTTTGCTTACAGATAACGTCACGCGCGCTATCCTAAACTGCACAAATACTTTCCTAGAATGTGATCGCGTTCATGATAACAGGGTATTTTTATAACAAATTGAAGTGTTTATTAATGTTATAAAAAGTATGTCAAGTATAAATTAATTTTTCGGGTGGTGTTCCGAAAGAAGAACGCGAGAAATTTCAGAAACCTTTTCAGATTGTATAATAATTTTAATTTTGTTTTTTTTATAAATCATGTGAAAATCAGGTTCTTTCATTCTTTGTCTATGGCAGCAGAACCTGCGTCTGATAGAAGAAGCATGAAAGCGAATTCAATGCAGTGTATATGAGAGAGATCTCTTCGTAAATTGTGCGGTGTTACCGTGGCCGACCGAAAAAGAAGCAGCAAGTTTGAAAGATTTTATCTTTAAAATGGGTAAGGGCGTGCATTGATAGTTTGGACGCTTAACGACGACGTTTAACGAAAGAGTGAAGATGCAGCGCGAATGTTAATAATACTGGGGATCAAATTAGTCCGGGAGTAACTTTCGAAGACCATTTGAACAAATTCCTCGAAGGGATATGGTTAAGCTTGAAGAAAATGATAAATTTGATAGAAATAAAAGGGAAATACAAGGGTCGAGATACTTGGCGGTGTGTTCTCTATATTTGTAGATAGATAGATATAGGGTATTGACCCAATCAGGTATTGCGCGTGAAGACATATTAATAATAATAATGGAGTCCTCCAAAGATTGCGACAAACAACAGTGGCGTAGAATGGGTCACTAGCACCCGGTGCTGATTCCAAACAATGTTGTCAATAGTGCCAAAGCGCAATGCGTATTGCAACAATGAACGCGTAACCCGTAGCTTTGCTGTTTATCCAGATTCCACCAGTAGATTTAAGCTCATGCAAAAATAAATATGTTACCTGGTCTGAAGATAAGAAGTGCCATATGCCTTTACCAGGTAGCATATGCCTTTATTTGGCATGCAGAGTGGTGATAATTATTAAATAACATTTTCTCTTAAATTTAATAACAAAAAGTACAGCCTAAGTTATATGCTTTAAAATCAATAAACAAATTGCATAGTTTAATTACATCTTTATGATAATGAATTTCCGTAATTTAAATTAAGAATAGCGTTAAATATTTCAATAAATATAAATTAATAATAGTGTGAATAAGTAAAAATATTTAATTTTAAAAAAGCATGGTTTGCGTGCGTTTAAGGTATTATCAAAATGATAATCACTCTACTCATGTCTGACAATAAAATATTTATAACTATTGACACCATGCACCCCACGCTTTTTTCCAAAATAAAATATTTTTTCGATCGATTATGACAAATTCTATTTACGATAGAGCTATGCCCAGTAGTGTACTTTCACGGGCCGTTATGTATGTGTGTTTATCTATGGCTGAAAATCGGACCAATATGGTATATCAATATGGCGACAGGTAGTATCCGCTGGTGACAAAAGGGCTGGTTCTCTTCTCGCCCAACGGTTTATGTCTAGCCATTCAACGTGGAGATGCAACCGGCGAGATTCTTGGTACATGCCAGGTGGACTAGAGCTAGGTTAGGTAGCGTTATATTGTACAACACTTATATTGTTTATTGTATTATTGAGACCACAATAGTGAGTATTCACAAATATATTTTTGTTTTGTCTAAACCTTATTAGACATTATAGAGTCCTTTCGAACCTTCCACCGAAGATCTTTTTCGGGATAACGTGAGAGGTGGTGAGCCCGTCCGTGAGCATCGTCTTTATATCCAAACCAGTGATGTAAATCGTACGTAAGTTATTGAAAAAAAAAACCCATTAGTACGAGCCTTGGGGATCGAATTCGGGTCTCTTGTATCGAATTCCGATCTCTCAACCACTCGGCTAACGTGACTCTTCTGTAAATAAAGTTTTTTTGCTTACAGATAACGTCACGCGCGCTATCCTAAACTGCACAAATACTTTCCTAGAATGTGATCGCGTTCATGATAACAGGGTATTTTTATAACAAATTGAAGTGTTTATTAACGTTATAAAAAGTATGTCAAGTATAAATTAATTTTTCGGGTGGTGTTCCGAAAGAAGAACGCGAGAAATTTCAGAAACCTTTTCAGATTGTATAATAATTTTAATTTTGTTTTTTTTTTATAAATCATGTGCAAATTCAACTCAGGTTCTTTCATTCTTTGTCTATGGCAGCAGAACCTGCGTCTGATAGAAGAAGCATGAAAGCGAATTCAATGCAGTGTATATGAGAGAGATCTCTTCGTAAATTGTGCGGTGTTACCGTGGCCGACCGAAAAAGAAGCAGCAAGTTTGAAAGATTTTATCTTTAAAATGGCTAAGGGCGTGCATTGATAGTTTGGACGCTTAACGACGACGTTTAACGAAAGAGTGAAGATGCAGCGCGAATGTTAATAATACTGGGGATCAAATTAGTCCGGGAGTAACTTTCGAAGACCATTTGAACAAATTCCTCGAAGGGATATGGTTAAGCTTGAAGAAAATGATAAATTTGATAGAAATAAAAGAGAAATACAAGGGTCGAGATACTTGGCGGTGTGTTCTCTATATTTGTAGATAGATAGATATAGGGTATTGACTCAATCAGGTATTGCGCGTGAAGACATATTAATAATAATAATGGAGTCCTCGAAAGATTGCGACAAACAACAGTGGCGTAGAATGGGTCACTAGCACCCGGTGCTGATTCCAAACAATGTTGTCAATAGTGCCAAAGCGCAATGCGTATTGCAACAATGAACGCGTAACCCGTAGCTTTGCTATTTATCCAGATTCCACCAGTAGATTTAAGCTCATGCAAAAATAAATATGTTACCTGGTCTGAAGATAAGAAGTGCTATATGCCTTTACCAGGTAGCATATGCCTTTTATTTGGCATGCAGAGTGGTGATAATTATTAAATAACATTTTTTCTCTTAAATTTAATAACAAAAAGTACAGCCTAAGTTATATGCTTTAAAATCAATAAACAAATTGCATAGTTTAATAACATCTTTATGATAATGAATTTCCGTAAGTAACGCCTGAGTCTATTCGTTAGTATTCACCGTAGGATTTACACTGCGAATCAGATACGCAGAATTTCAATTTGTACGTAGTTTCATACGAGAAGCCGCAATATCGTTGCAACAATCCGCCAGATTGTTACTATTTCTTGCTTTACTCATAGTCATTGATACCTAATGAAACGACCCTCGGTCGTTAAGGTAAAGTGTAAAGAATTCGCAAGGTGAAATATTTATTGTATCTAAGTAAGTAAATTATAATAATAAGTCACGATAGCTGAGTTCGATCCCCAGGTGGCAGGTTCATACCAATGGGTTTTTTAAAATCTTACGTACGAGTTATATCGTTGGACATAAAGACGGCGATAGGCTCACCACCTGTAACGTTGTCCCGAAAATATCTTCGGTGGAAGGTGGGTCGAAGGGACTTAATTGTCTAGACTAGACCTCTGTCTACACCTGTATTGGGAATTGCGAGAAGATGTTTTTTTTAACAATTGTTAGATTTAACTGCAGAAATATATAGTGGAGTACCAACCCAGTCAACTCAGTAATGACGAGATAATGTAGAAAGATTCGTATAATTTGTTTCTTACTGTTAGCTCATTATAACTCCACTCAATTAATACACTAAGAAATACTCGTATGTGTGCAGTTTACTCGTATGTGTGTAGTTTTACGATAATATCAAACGAAATACAAAACATAGATATTGATAACATCACATACATTGTGCTGATCCCAGAGTAGGCAGCTAAAGCGCTTGTGCTACAATCCAAACACGAGGCGGTTTAGAAAAACAAGTTTTCTATATTAACACGGTCGGGAATCAAACCGGGGACGTCAGAGCTGACGACACTATGAAAAACGGCATTTACGCCACTCGTCCATTAGGGTCGTCAAGAAATCCTAACTTGAAATATAAACACAATAGTCATCTCCAAGGACGACCCAGAGATGGCCTCTAAGCAGCAACACATCCCTGGTATTGTTTTTGTGTATATCAATAAATATGTTTACGATTTCGTGTTCTTAGAATTTTGCAATACTAAAATTACTATTGCAGAATACGTAGAATTTGAGATAAAACAATGCAAATCATACAGCAATGCCGTTGGGTGTCATATTAAAGTAGCAGAGGATCATATGATTTTCCTCAAGTACTTGCGACAGTTTTCTTAGTGGTATTACCACGATAACACCAGGAAGACAGAATCAGAAACAGTTTTGGTAACAAACAAACAGGTAAATATGATTTCCGTGTGATATCGTAGGATATTACATACTTAAGATAAATTTATATAAAAATAAACATTAACAAATTAAAGTTGTCTGGAAGAGACAGATTTTAGCGACACGATCACCGTTTTTATTACAATAGTCTTGTTTGTGTATCTAAATAAATTTTATAAATAATAAAAAAAATGTCTCGCACTATTTCCAATACTGGTGTAGACAGAGGTCTAGAATTAAGTCCTTTCGACCCATCTGTCGCTGAGGACATTTTTTGGGATAACGTAGCAAGTGGTGAGTCGCATATGGAAGCCAGCGGATATGAGCCGTACATAAATTTTTGAAAACCCTTTGGTGCCAGCCTACGTGGGGATCGAACTCAGGTTGGGTTATTCCGAACCATAAATTAATGTAAAATAATAATCTCCCAAATAAGTCTTCAGTGAAAGGACTTGATTATCTAGACCACTGTCTTCACCGGTATTGGAATTACGCGTGAAGATATTTATTTGTTATTTATAATATAAATTAATAAATATATAGTGTTTTTTTTAAATTTTATTTTAGTATTATTTCAAGTTACCGTGTGGTTACGGCGTAAAAATATAAACACCCCTTTCTGGAAGTCTTTTGAAGTCACGATAGCCCAGTGGTTGGGTGGTCGGAATTTCGAGTCGGGGGCGGAGTTTCAAAAACTTATGTACGAATTATATTGTGGGCTTGGACATAAAGACGGTGAGGGGCTCACTACCTGTCACGTTGTCCCGAAAATATCTTCGGTGGAAGGTGGGTCAAAGGGACTTAATGGTCTAGACTAGACCTCTCTACCCCTGTATTGGGAATTGCGTGCAGATTTATTTACCCCTTTTTTATCCGGGGCTTAGTGAGAACTGCCTAAGGAAACAGCTTGAATAGTAAATTACTACTTACTTTTTATATTAGACTACCGACAGATGTCAGGATAACCATCGCGAATACCAGCTCAAAATTCAGCAGACCGGTAATGGGCAGCAGAGTCTAAGATGGAAGTGGCGGATTTACAAATGTTTCTGAGTATTATCATTTTAAGGCTTTGAAATGTCACCTCTAAAAATCGAAAATTCATAGTTTAATGGAGAACAATATTTTAAGTGAATAGAAGTCGTATGTTGTGACGTAGAAAGTTTTTTTCTATGTTTTTGTTTAGAAATAGTGGCTTTGCACCACCGTTTACCAGACAATCATCTGACAATTTCGTTTAGGAAAACGGGAATTTTTCAGGCAACTTCTAGGCAAACGGAGGCAAAAAAAGACTTAAGGCAAATGGCGTGTATATCTTTTAAAGTTACATGTGAATACCTGAGCAAACTAAACCTAACCTCACTAAATCTTTTTAGGAATGATACCGAGAGACAGAAAGTTACATAATAAATTTTAAATATATAAATATAGGCTTTACGATATAAACGCCCATGAAAACTGACAAAAATTCCAAAAACAAGAATTCAATAGTGTCTCAAATAAAAAAAAACCGTGTATAATTTTTTAAATATTTAATGTTGACAAATACATAGACTTATTACGTATTTAGAACTATTTATTCATCTGTGTCTTAGATAACAAAAAATTGCATTTGCGTATTCCTGGGGTGTGCATAGATAAATTGTTTAAAAAATACAAATAGGGTTAACAAAGTTCAGCCGGATCCCAGCTAAGCAAATTTGTAATCGATTTTCGCACAGTAATATGTATATTAACAATAATCACTAACATTACATCATTTCGGTACTCAGTAGTAAAGAAAATTAAATAGTTCTTATTGATGGCAACACTAAAATCTTCACAGTCATGTTAACTATCAAAGTAACTAAACATATTAAATATTTAAGGGTCAATAAATTAAATCTGAGGTTTTTAACCACGAGCGAGTTTTTTTCACGCATTTGAAATATTGGGGTAGTTAGAGTTAAGATAATTGAGAAATTTTATAATTCACATTTCAGTGAAGTTATTTGGTACATGACAAATAGTGAGCCTGTCATCTTCTTAGTATAGTTAGCCTTTAGTCTATTTATTATGTTCCTTTATATTTACGTTCTTAGTTGTACGTAAAAAATGCTACATGCTGTATTTCTTAGCTACTGTAGTAATAGGGATGCTTATAGCATATAGTTTTATATTCCTACATATCATACCGAAATATAGTCAGTGGATAAAGTACCACTGAAACGTATTTTTATAAAAAAAGCGACAATTTAATGAGACGAGAGATGGAATCATTTAATTTTAAACCATAATTATTGTTGTTGTAAATTAATTTAGAATTGCATTACAACCATTACCTGAATTCGTAATTTTTATTCGCTAAAATTCACATTTTTCATTCATTCATTCATTTAAAAAGAAAGGTTCACTCGCCAAAATAACGCCGTGAGACTTATTTATAAATTAAAATAATTACCAAAAATAATATGTGATAAGTCACGATAGCCGAGTGGTTGGGTGGTCGGAATTTCGAGTCAAGCGACCCGAGTTCGATGCTCAAGTGGCCGTACCAATGGGTTTTTCTAAAAAACTATGTACAAATTATATCGATGGCTTGGACATAAAGACGGCGACGGGCTCACCACCTGTCACGTTGTCCCGAAAATATCTTCGGTGGAAAGTGGGTCTAAGGGACGTAAATGTCTAGACTAGACCTCTGTCCACCCCTGTATTGGGAATCACTCGCCAAAATAACGCCGTGAGACTTAATTATAAATTAAAATAATTACCAAAAAATATATGATAAGTCACGATAGCCGAGTGATTGGGTGGTCGGAATTTCGAGTCAAGCGACCCGAGTTCGATCCTCAAGTGGCTAAAAACCTATGTACAAATTATATCGTTGGCTTGGACATAAAGACGGCGACAGGCTCACCACCTGGCACGTTGTCCCGAAAATATCTTCGGTGGAAGGTGGGTCTGAGGGACGTAAATGTCTAGACTAGACCTCTGTCTACTCTAGACATTTACTATTAGTATTGGGCATTGCGTGAAGATATATTTTTTAACAAAAAAACACTGTTTATGATGTTAACTACAGAATACAGATGTCTACCCATACTCGTATGTGTCAAAGCGTCACCTGGGAATTGGAGCACAGCCATGACAGTTTTTTGATGGCCTTGGCGCTGGTTTTCTGTGTGCCCAACCAGTGACTCATGGAAATCAGTACTATAAAATGGTGACTCATTTTATATCTAATCTTTCAATATTTATAAGTCATATTTTTTTTCGTCTTAAAATTATGTTTTATTCCTTGTGCGTTGATGTTTTGCGAGAATTTGACGCTCGTGTTCTTATTTAGACAAGGTTACATGGGTCGCCTATTGAAACTCTATGAATAGGTTTGAAAGGAGAACGTTATTAATTCACCGACTATAACACACTTTATTATTAATTCACCATTAATTCACCAATATAAACAGCGGTAGAAGGCTCTTGCTTACTTTCACGCTGTATATATTCTTTCATAAGACGAACCATCGTTGCAATCTTTTGGCCATTTCAGTGACAAGTTTTTTAAAATCTCATCGTTTCTTTTTGTCCAGGGAAACGCGGCACGTTTCTCGTAGAAATTCGTTTAATTTTCAATGCATTAACTTTTATTCTTCTATATTTATTTTATGGCCCGTCATAAAACTTATTTTGGACAACGGAAAAGGTTGTAAGCCTATCGCCGTCCTATTAACATTGTACTTTGTATACTCTTTCCGCTTTCTTTAGAAGAATCCTTTTCCCTAAGGTTGCCTGGAAGAGATCGCTGTTTAAGCGATAAGACCGCCTTTTGTACTAATGTCCATTGTAATTGTAATTTCAATATCACTCTTGGTGCACAGTAAATCATATTTTACTTTACTTTATTTCAAATGTACTTGTAATTCTCTGCCTCTGGATCGTCTGAATCAGCATTTCACTCTGACATATTTCTGCCATCATTTTGTAACAGCTCTTGTATTACGGTTATAAGGGAAAAGAGACCCAGAGTAATCACGGGATATGAGATATTCCATCTTGCTACCTAAGGGATGAAAACCCATCTGACCTGGTCCAGACGATACCATAACACCTGCAAACCATTACATAAGAAGAAGGTTATGTTCTTTTGAAATAGTTTCCAGGTGTTATGGGTTGCAGTAGCCACGTACTATCAGATAGTCGGTTAATTATTTTTCATTCGACTGCCATAAAAAATCTTTTTAAAAGTGAATGAAATGACAGAAAAAATTGTAACACGTTTTTGATCCTACATTACTTAAGGATAGTTTTAATGTCTAAATAACGTAACCGTGGTATAGGTTATTTTAAAAAAATCTTCACTACATTCCCAATACTGGGGAAGATAGACGTCTACCCAAACTAAGTCTTGTTGACCTTTCACTGAAGACATTTTTGTGACTATATGACTGTTGATGGGCCAGACGCTGACTCCTTGTCCAAGACAACAGTATAAAAAATTCTTTTATGGAACACCCTCCCACTCGAGATTAGGACTGCCACGAATCGTCACTCCTTCAAGATGAAAGTAAAAATCTATTTTTAAATAAATTGGCAAACTAATCTTACTATTCATTGCATATAACATTTTAACAGTGGTAGAGCCACGACCGGGGAAGTACCACGACCTCACAGAATACCGACGTGAAGTAGAAGTCTAACGAACTTCTGCGTTTCGTCTGGTGAGTGCAGGTAACCGGTCGCCCACACACCCCCCTACCCAATTCTGGGGTACCCTATGCTATTATTATAGTTCATTTATGTGTATGAAGTGTTAATAAATAAATAAATAAATCGTACATGTTTATAAAGACGGAGACGGGCTCACCACCTGCCACGTCGTCCCGAAAATATCTTCGGTGGAAGGTGAGTCAAAGGGACTTAATTGTCTAGACTTGACCTCTGTATTGGGAATTGCGTACAAGTTTTGAAAAAACCTCATTGGTACGAGCCTACCACCAGGGCTTCGAACCCGAGTCTCTTAATTCAAAGTCCGATAACCTAACCACTCGGCTATAGTGACTTTTTTAACTTTTTAATATTAATTGAGCTCTGAATATCATTCGCGGGTAAACGCAATATTGTCTATCGTTTATCGAATAATTCCGCTCTCATTGTTTGCTCAAACACATCAAAACTCGTATCAATGACACGGCACGCGCCGGATTATTTATTGATCTGACACGAGGAACTGACACGGGTCAGGCGCTAATCTTTAAATAAATAAATATCTTCACGCAATTCCCAATACAGGGGTAGACAGAGGTTTAGTCTAGACAATTAAGTCCTTTCGACTCACCTTCCACCGAAGATATTTGCGGGACAACGAGACAGGTGGTGAGACCCGTCGCCGTCTTTATGTCCAAGCCAATATAATTCGTGCATAAATTTTTGAAAACCCCATTGGTACGAGCCTATCACCTGGGGATCGAACTCGGGTCTCTCGACTTTCGAGACTTTCGATCCCGACCACCCAACAACTCGGCTATCGTGACTTATCTAATCTTTAAGTTTAATCTATGACCGTTCTTTTGAAAAAAACATATAAATAATATATACCATCGATATTGCGTAAAGCGTTAAGCAAATTATTTACTGAAAAAAAAAATATAGTTTTTAAAAGATATCAGCAAAGAATTAGTAGAGGCCTAAATAGAAACCGCAATAAACATAAATAAATAAATAAATATCTTCACGCAATCCCCAATACAGGGGTAGACAGAGGTCTAGTTTAGACAATTAAGTCCCTTTGACCCACCTTTTTCCGAAGATATTTTCGGGACAACGTGACAGGTGGTGAGCCCTCGCCGTCATTATGTCCAAGCCAACGATGTAATTCGTACACAAGTTTTTTGTAAAACTCATTGGTACTGCCATCTGGGGATCGAACTCGGGTCTCTTGACTCGAAATTCCGACCACCCAACCACTCGGCTATCGTGACTTCGATATAAACATAAATAAATATTCACATAGATACGAATATAGTTAAGGATAAAATCTCAAAATATTGCTCCGATCCCAAAGTGAGTAGCTATAACACTTGTGCTATGGAATCGGAAACAACGATGGCACTTCTACAGTGACTCCTTAGGGAATCCAACTCGGGACCTCAGAGCCGGAGTCATTATGAAAACCGGTGTCTACCCTTTTTATCCACGAAGATCATGAAAATATTGTTTAAAGTTTAGTCCACGTTTTCATCATTGCGTTTACCATCACCTTTTATTGATTTTAAAGCTCAAAGGTAGGAGCGTTGCCACGGTACGGCAAAGGTCGCGGTTTCGAAACCCGCTCGTGTCAGTTGATTATTTTTTTCTCCTAAATTTACGTGTATTAAATAATTTAAAAAAAGATTTAAAAGTAAATAAATAAGTCGCCATTCCCAATACAGGCGTTGACAGAGGTCTACACAATTAAGTCCTTTCGACCCTCCTTCCACCGAAGAAATTTTTGGGAATACGTGACAGGTGGTGAGCCCGTCGCCGTCTTTATGTCCAAGCCAATTATATAAATCGTGCAGTTTTAAAAAAACCATTGGTACGAGCCTATCACCTGGGGATCGAACTCGGGTCTCTTGACTCGAAATTCCGACCACCCAACCACTCGGCTATCGTGACTTCGATATAAACATAAATAAATAAATAAATATCTTCACGCAATTCCCAATACAGGCGTTGACAGAGGTCTACACAATTAAGTCCTTTCGACCCTCCTTCCACCGAAGATATTTTCGGGACAACGTGACAGGTGGTGAGCCCGTCGCCGTCTTTATGTCCAAGCCAACGATGTAATTCGTACACATGTTTTTGTAAAACTCATTGATACTGCCACCTGGGGATCGAACCCGGTTCTCTTGACTCGGAATCCCGACCACCCAACCACTCGGCTATCGTGACTTATCTAATCTTTAAGTTTAATCTATGACCGTTCTTTTGAAAAAACATATAAATAATATATACCATCGATATTGCGTAAAGCGTTAAGCAAATTATTTACTGAAAAAAAAAATATAGTTTTTAAAAGATATCAGCAAAGAATTAGTAGAGGCCTAAATAGAAACCGCAATAAACATAAATAAATAAATAAATATCTTCACGCAATCCCCAATACAGGGGTAGACAGAGGTCTAGTTTAGACAATTAAGTCCCTTTGACCCACCTTTTTCCGAAGATATTTTCGGGACAACGTGACAGGTGGTGAGCCCTCGCCGTCATTATGTCCAAGCCAACGATGTAATTCGTACACAAGTTTTTTGTAAAACTCATTGGTACTGCCATCTGGGGATCGAACTCGGGTCTCTTGACTCGAAATTCCGACCACCCAACCACTCGGCTATCGTGACTTCGATATAAACATAAATAAATATTCACATAGATACGAATATAGTTAAGGATAAAATCTCAAAATATTGCTCCGATCCCAAAGTGAGTAGCTATAACACTTGTGCTATGGAATCGGAAACAACGATGGCACTTCTACAGTGACTCCTTAGGGAATCCAACTCGGGACCTCAGAGCCGGAGTCATTATGAAAACCGGTGTCTACCCTTTTTATCCACGAAGATCATGAAAATATTGTTTAAAGTTTAGTCCACGTTTTCATCATTGCGTTTACCATCACCTTTTATTGATTTTAAAGCTCAAAGGTAGGAGCGTTGCCACGGTACGGCAAAGGTCGCGGTTTCGAAACCCGCTCGTGTCAGTTGATTATTTTTTTCTCCTAAATTTACGTGTATTAAATAATTTAAAAAAAGATTTAAAAGTAAATAAATAAGTCGCCATTCCCAATACAGGCGTTGACAGAGGTCTACACAATTAAGTCCTTTCGACCCTCCTTCCACCGAAGAAATTTTTGGGAATACGTGACAGGTGGTGAGCCCGTCGCCGTCTTTATGTCCAAGCCAATTATATAAATCGTGCAGTTTTAAAAAAAACCATTGGTATGAGCCTCGGGGATCAAACTCGGGTCTCTTGACTTGAATTCCGATCAACCAAACACTCTGCTATCGTGACGTAGCGTGATTGAAGTCGTCAATTTCTTACAGTTTTCCGTAATGAAATATTAACTCCGTAGTACAGTAGCGTAAACATTGAGACGTTCGTTCACATAAGTGAACATACGTTGCAGTTCAGAGGTCCCAGGTACGATTACCGGACGGGTCATTGTTTCTACGTTTTCACGGATTTGGGTTTCACATTATTTATATAACCGATTATTTAAAACATACATCTTCCAATGCGAGCTTTTATTATTGCACCGGAATCCCAGAGTGTTAATTCATTTCATACCTTTATGACTTAATGCCTGAGGCATTTTCTACTAGTCTACCTTTGGGTGATGCAGAGATGAGATGTAGGTGAAGTGAGAGAAGTGAGAGTAGGTGAAGGAGATAAATATGATAGAGACACAATTAAGTAAAATAAAATATTGATATAATACATGAGTATAAAATATATATACCTACACTTATACATACATACATACACATATAAATAAATATGAATACATACAAATATACACTCACACAGATTAAATACTTAAATAATACAAAGAATGACATAAATAAACTGATATCACGATGATTCTGCCAAAGTTTTTAGGAGGTGATCGTGTTTACTTGTGCTGCTTGGGTTTAAGCATCGTTAGAAGCACCCAAAGTTAATTAAAAGTTATTTACTCTTATGGTCATTAACGTTTATCAAAATTAGCATTAATCGACAGTATGATTCATAGAAATTCGTACAACAAATAATAACCACAAAACTATAAATATACAGGAGGCATTTTATAAATAAATATCTTCACGCTATTCCCAATACAGGGGTAGACAGAGGTCTAGTCTAGACAATTAAGTCCCTTGGACCCACCTTCCACCGAAGATATTTTCGGAACAATGTAACAGGTGGTGAAACCGTAACATACATAAATAGATAAATATAGACATAGATAGGGTCAACATCACATACATTGCTCCGATTCCAAAGTAAGTAGCTAAAGCACTTGTGCTGTGGAATCGGAAACAACGAAGGCACCACAAATACATATATGATTCGAGATAATACAGAGTTTCAGAAGTGCGAGTTCAATTCCCTAATGGGTCGAACTCGAGAACAGACATTCATACATAATAATAAACACTCACAATAATAAACACACAAACTATGAATATAAAGGAAGCTACATCCATTTTATATATTCACTACAAACATATATTATGTGTGGATACGGCGTAAGGATAGACTAAGTTTATAGAGGCTACTACGGGAAAAGCCTTGGAATTACCATAGGATACTGACAGATGTCGGTATTGCCATCTAAAAAAACCAGCACGAAACTCGACTTACATAGAATAGGGAAAAACGGCGACTAGGAAAAAGCCTCATTAAAATTTTAGTTTGACTATTTTAATGGCACCGGCGGAATAACAGCGCTGCAGCAGTACTGCTACAGCATATTTGCTGAGTCGGATGCAGTTTCGTTGCTGCAATCCAGTAATTGATTCTATTTTTATTTGTAATTCTTAGCTAGCTTTGTACGATTCATATCGTTGGCTTGGACATTAAAGACGGCGACAGGCTCGCCACCTGTCACGCTGTCCCAAAATATCTTCGGTGGAAGGTGGGTTGAAGGGACTCAATTATATAGACTAGACCTCTGTCTACCCCTGTATTGGAAATGGCGTGAAGATATTTATTTATTTTATCACATAGTGGAGTTTAACCGGACGTTTTATACGAACAAACATATTTCCATACTTTGAGAGTCAACTCAGCCGGACTCTGACCATTTTATGTATTTATTTACGAATTTATTTAGTCGGAACACGGAACCAAGAGCTGGTGTATTGTGTGTATATATTGTATAAGTGTTTCCCCGCGTATAAAAATCGTATAAAAATGTTTCCACGTCACGAAACAAACTTGTTCTGTTCACCTTTTCCCCGTTCATTCCTCGATTTGTAACCACAGAACTATTCACCTTTTTTAACTCAAGATATACGTATTTTATGAAGTTCATTATCTTTTTACAGAAGTTATGATTAGAGTACAAGTCACAATATTGGAGTCGTTGGGTGTTCGGTCGAGTCAACAGATCCGAGTTCGATCCCCAAGGCAAGTACTAATGGGTTTTTTCAAAAACGATATTTATATACGATTTATATCGCGGGCTTGGGCATAAAAACGGCGACGGGCTCACCACCTGTCACGTTGTCCCAAAAATGTCTTCGGTGGAAAGTGTGTCGAAAGGTTTAATTGTCTAGACCTCTGTATACCCATGTATTGGAAATGGCGTGAAGATATTTATTTTTGATTAGAGTAGACGTAGTAATTTATCACATTGACGTAATAAACATTTTATAAAAAAATACTACGAATTGCCCACGTACGAAATTATCATTATTATTTTCCCTTTATAAATAATGCGGCAAACTGGTTTTTAAATAACCATATAATTAAATTGGGTTTTTAGACGATATTAATTGGTTAATTATCATAGTTCTGTTAAAAATGGATATGACAGTAATTTAATTATATTACAATGAGCAAACATGGTCGCAAAATATTAATGTTTTATTGAAAATTAAAATCTCTATAAAATTAAAAACTAAAACAAGCTTTTTTGTGAATGGCGTGTATAAAAATTTCTTTAAAGTCTGTGTAACAATTTGCCAACTCCTTTCTTCACTTTCTATCTTGGCACAAGATGCCACTAAGGGTAACCTCTCAAAAATGAAAATGAGTACCGGCCGATGATAATGTAAAATACTAGATTAAAATAAAACGGACGGTGACTGGCTGCAGTTTTACGGATTGAGGTGCGAGGTTAAATTCTAAAATTTCCACAAACCGTCAAGTAAGTATAGATATTTACTGCAGTTATTGATTGCGTATTTTGTTAAGCTGTACAAAGTAATTCTAGGCATTGTTTTATAGTTCCAGAATTTTTATTTATTTTTGTATTTATAAGGTACACAAGTATACAATAAAGTAAAAATCAAAAAATTAGCTTAATAACTAATATATTTAATAAAGTCACGATAGGCGTGTGGTTGGGTGATCGGAATTCGAGTCAAGAGACCTGAGTTCGATCCCCTAGGCTCGTACAATTGTTTTTTTTAAACTTATGTACGATTTGTATCGTTAGCTTGGATATGAAGACGGTGACGGGCTCACCCTCTGTCACGTTAACCTATCAAATGTCCTCGGTAAAAGGTCGGTGTAAACGACTTAATTGTCTAGAACTCGGTCTATGTATTAGAAATGGCGTGAAGATATTCATTTTTGATTTATTTGACTAATATATACAATATATCTAACAAGTATCTGTGTAATCCTGAATAAACCTCTTACAAATTATACACAGTTTATAGTAGTGGAATGGAGAAATAAAAATACCCGTTACAGTTAAGTATTAAAGTTATCTGACATAAATAGAACAGGTAATTAACTCGCATGCTAAAGATTTGTTGAGTGGGTCCCACAAAATGGGTCTCGGGTTAACTCAGTTTTACGTTTAACACGTTTTACTAACATGACAGTTCTTACACATTGTTATTTGGTATTGACGTATTTAAGATATACTAAACATTTTTCTGACATCAATTTTACAATCAATTGTTTGAATTTTGGAATAAGAGTACTCGGATACCTAGTCGCGTGTGTTTTTGCAACTCCGCGACAAAACGCGTATTTTGCATCGGTTGGAGTATTCTAGCCAACTAGATGGAAACCCAGCATCCCTTTAAAGTCACCGGTAATATCGGGGAGAGATCTAAGCAGGTCGTGATGCTTAGTCTATACTAGTATATAAATCTTGGAAAACATCAGCGGAACCTGGGCTGCAGTTTCCTCGTCCTCCATATAAGCTTGGCACACAGTCATTACATTTTGGACTATGTAGTGATAGTACCCGTGAATAGTAACCGGTAAATACTTCTTTAACCTGTCTGTATTCTGAGTAGTTCATCTAGAGCTGTACATGGTGTTGCCTAGTGAGGTTGTGTATCCCAGATAGGACGGGCAAAGGCCAAAGGGTAGGGGGATAATGGCTTCCGGCATTCATTGAAGGATTACCCTGTTGAATCTGTAAACTTCAATAAGATGGTGATAGCATTCGTAAATGAGCCCTGAACTTGTTGTTTGGAGCCTATAATACCGCCCCAATTCCCCTCACTTTCCGTGGTTGTCGTACGAGGCGACTAAGGAAAAACCTTTTAGAATTTTGTCTCGGATATATACCAGACGAAAATTTGCCAGACCGGTGACCACTGGCTTTTTAGATGCGATATATCTCTTACTGTGATCGTAAATCTGCCATGCGTGGTGATTATGTCAAACCCACTCTTACGAGTATGTAGTAAAGATTTACAGGCCATTATGAATGTATGTATGTATGATCTAACTTTGTCCTTCTGTACAGGTACACGTGTCGACAACACGTGCCGTTACCAATAATAAAAATTACAGCGAAGTCCACCACTGGTTGCCATATACCGCTTTGACCCTGATGGTAAACGATCGCTGCACGCCACCGCTTCGTTCTCGGAACGAATGTTGCCGTTTGTAATTTAAGATTAAGATGGTCGGATGGCAGTCTGTTGTTTGTAAATTTCATAATACCGTAACAATAACAAAATGATTCGTTACTGAATAAATTTCTATTGACTGATCATCTTTATAAATATATTATTACAAGTATATATAGCCAAAAGGATGGAAGGAACTGAAACAAGCGAAAGAGGTATGAAAGGATCGTGACACTTGGCGATCTGTTCTCTCTGGCTATCCCGTCAGGGATTTTGCATGAAGATAAGTACGTAAGTACAAATATGTAATATATGAAGTCCTCCGTGGACTAGTATCGTACACGCCGGTTTTAAGGTTTCGCCATCTCCGAGATCCTGGGTTCCATTCTCGGACACTCTTCTAGAAAACACTATTTCTACATTTACTCGGGTACGAGAGTAGAGGAACCTCATTACGAAACGGTGGTAGATTAAAAAATGACTATCGATAAACCCATGTACATTCTTGTGTCGATGAATCAATGATTTGATTTAATTTGATATGGGTGTTCGTGGTGTTTTCGTTGTTTCTCAATGCATAACACAAGTACTTGGCTGCTTACTTTGGGCAACGCAATGCATTTGATGTTGTCTCTATCTATATTTATATAATCTCCCGTGCGTGCGATTTTGATGGTATTTTTTGTGTGTATGTCGAAACCAAAATTTAGCAGTCATGATAGCCGAGTGGTTGGGTGATCGGAAATCGGGTCGAGTTTGATCCCCAGGTGACAGGCTCGTACCAATGGTTTTTTTCAAAACCTATGTACGATTCATATCATTGGCTAGGACATAAAGACGGCGACTGGCACGTTGGCCCAAAATGTCTTCGGTGAAAGGTGGTACGTGTTTAACCCAGTATTGGGAATGGAGTGAAGATATTTTTTGTGAAGAGAAGCAGTGTCCAAAGAGTAAGGTGATCCGATCGCCACGCTTGGCGATTACTGCAAACCCACCTTTACGGAAGAATATGCAGTGGATTTTATAGATGTCGACTTATGACTTGTCGCCGTTTTTAAATTCAAGCCAATGACTTAAATCGTACTTTATTTTTTTTTAATTCTCACGAGGTTTTTACCAGTGGATCGAACGCGGGTCACTTTTCACTCACAGACTACCTTCAGACGCTGCTGCCCGTCACTGGTTTGTTTAATTATGTTCAGGTACCGTAACCGGATAATCATATGGAAAAAGATGTTTATCTGATTACGGTATGCACAAGAAGATAGATGGCTGTATATTCTTCCGATACCACAGGGAAGACCACGGATTCTTTTCTAAAATTTTGTTGAATTTACAATTACAATTGGCTTGGGTATAATGACGGCGACATGCTCAGCAACTGTCACGTCCTCCCAAAAATGTCTTCGGTGAAAGGTGGGTCGAAGGGACTTAAATGTCTACAGCATACATGTGGTAAAGATATTTTTTAATTAAGTCAAATAAAATATTCTTATAAGCTAATTCAAATACATTATGTAAGTAATTTATGTAAGTCGTTTTGTAAACTACCATCGTTTAGTAATGAGGTTACACTCGAGAACAAAAACCGCATACAACTGAATCGAGAACCTATTACAATTATTGAAAAGTATAATACATGATGTAGTTATTAGCATTTATGCATATATATGGGAATGTATGGTTTTTTTTTCATTTATTTACATTTCATCCATCGATCGCCATTTTTCAATCCTCCACCATTTCGTAATGAGGTTCCTCGAAAGGAGAAGAAACCAGCGAAAGAAACTCCGTAGGGATCTTCATTTTTAGTTTTTTTTTTTTTAAAAGAAAATAAAAAATTTAAATCTGATTTTATTAATAATAGCATGCGACCGATCACCTCATTCCCATGGGTTATTTATTTTAAACTATATGTATTTTTAGTTATCATTAATATATTAATTTATATTTATTTATTTAATAATTTATGTACACACAATATTAATGAAAGAAGAAATATAATAAGAGGAAAAGTTTGTACAAAAGTACTGCTAATTTCTTAAGAAATTTCTTCCAGCAGACCTGAGACTGGAGTATGGATAAATAATAATGTATATATATATATATATATATATATATATATATATATATATATATATATATATATATATATATATATATATATATATATATATATATATATATATATATATATATATATATATATATATATATATATATATATATATAACCAGAAAACTATACTACTAAGGACATATAATGCTCTTTGACTCTTTTTTTGAAAAATGAAATAGTTCTGCACTCTCAATTTATATTGTAAAAACTCTTTTTGATTTTGTTGCTAAGATCTGATAAAATGTGGATCTACGATCTAAAATAAATTGTTATTATTATTATTATATCGTTTGATATTTTTTCTGTTATATCTTCAAAGATTATTATTTTTACTTATCTTAATAACAAGCTGCGCTACATTTAAGCATGTCCAGTTTTAGCTAGTATCTAATAACATCTGTTTGTACCATAATATAGACAATACATAAGTGTATGAGTCATTTAAGTAAAACCCTTGATTTCTTTAAGTGATGGAATGACCATATTATTTACTCTAGAAAGCTTTAAAGTGCTCGAAATACTTTCGATAACAAAAGTTTTTTGACGTCAAAACCTCTTTAAATTTTCTTCCATTATCGGCTTAAAAATGATAAAGAAATATATGCATACCCACACACCCGGTGGATAAGTGACGCACACAACGGTTTTCATAATGTCGCCTGCTCTGAGGTCCTGGGTTCGATTCCCGGCCGGATCAATATAGAAAACACTTTTTCTACATAATCTCGGGTCTCTTTTTGTGGTACCTTCGTTGTTTCTCATCTCATTATACAAGTGCTTAAGCTGCTTACTAAGTTGTTTCTGATTCCATAATACGAGTGTTAAGCAGAGTGCTTAACACTCGTATTAGCTGGATCACTTCGTATGGAGCTGCTATAACATCACATACATTGCTCCGATCTAAAACTAAGTAGCTAAAGCACTTGTATTATAGAGGCAGAAACAACGAAGGTACCTAAAACACCCAGACAATGTAGAAATAGTTGTTTTCTACATTGACCCGGCCGGGAATCGAACCCAGGACCTCAGAGCTGGCGATAACATGACAAACCGTGTATATGCCACTCGTCTACGGGAGGTCGTCGATAGAAGAATAAACCATCTCATTTGTGCCCGTAAATGTCTTAAGGAAAACTGTGGTAAGTGCAGTTATCTACCGACAGATGGCCCGAGAGTTATTTCGATATATACCCAGTTTAAAATTATACAGTCTGGTGACGGGTAGCGTTGTATGATGCGATTGCGATTGCCAATGTGCTTGCCAATTATGGCGATTAGGAAAGATCATCTTTTTGTCTTAATTATAAATATATATAAATATCTTCCCAAAACTCCCAATACAGGAGAAGACAGAGGCCTAGTCTAGAAAATATTGTCCCTTTGACCCACCTTCCACCGAAAATACGGTCGGGACTACGTGACAGATGGTTAGCCCGTCGCCGTCTTTATGTCTAAGCCAATGATATAATTCGTTTATAAGTTTGGTATTAGCATTGGTACTAGCCTGCCACCTGGGGATCGAACTCGGGTCTCTTGACTCGAAATTCCGACCACCCAACCACTCGGCTATCGTGACTCTAACTTTATTGTTGTAGGTTAAGCAATAAGGTTTCTTCTTCTTCTTCTTCGTGTGCATCTAGCGAAGGTTGGCAGTCAGCTTTGAATTCTTTTTTTTTTGCGAGGCGAAAGAGCTCGGCAGCACTCGTGATTCCGGTCTATTCTCGGATGTTGCACAGTGAAGACGTTTTTTCTGCGACCAACAGCTCTCCTTCTGCCAACCTTTCCCATCAATGGTTGATGAGTTTCAAATGTTCATAAATTTCGTGCCTAGCTCGTGTCCGAGATATGCAACTTTTCTTTCCTTGATTGTATCAACTTTACTAGTTGAAGCATCACAGAACTTCCACGTGGCCAATATATGTCTAACTTATGGTCAATAAACGTCTATATGCCCCACATCTAAAAGGCTTCAATACGTTTCTTAAGGTTTCTTAAGGCCTCACAATGTAGTTAAAATAAATAAATAATAAATAAAATAAACCTTCGGGAAAGTTCTCTGTCCTGCAGTGGCGTTACAGACCGCGAATGTATGTTTAAGATATGTATTGCGTCGAATAAGCACTGTATTTACATTCGTTATCCTATTGTCCATTACATACTTTAAGTTGACCGTGACTAGATTAAGATTAGAGAGGATAAGATATGCTGAGCAAATAGTGAAATCTTTCCACATATTATTGATAGTTATTTTTTTTTATTTGTACAATACAAACAAACATATACATGAAGTTTAAAAGAATCATTTTACACCTTCTTTTTGGCTGAATTGTAAATACATGGCGAGGAATAAATATTAGGTACGCCATAAAAAACTTAGGTGATACTGTTTATAACATTATGATTATCGAAGGCGATTGCTGAATGAATTGAATTGAATTGAATAGACTTGAAGTCTGAAATGTGACCAGGAAGAGGTACATCTTAACATATCCATATATCCTTAATCTTAACATGTCCAGACAGAAGACAGTTAAGCTCGACTTATCTTACAACGAAGACATTTTTTTTTGGGACAATGTGACAGGTGGTGAGACTGTCGCCGTCTTTCATGACCAAGCCAATGATATAAATCGAACATAAGTTTTTTAGAATCTTTTTGGTACGAGCCTGTGGATCGGACTCGGGTCTCTTGATGCCAATTCCGATCACCCAACCACTCAGCTATTGTGAATGAAAAATATTAGGAAAAGTAATTTATATGTTTTTTTCAACCATATAATAAGTCACAGTAGCCTAGTGGTTGGGTGGTCGGAATTTTGAATCAAGAGACGCGAGTTCGATCCCCAGGTGGCAGGCTCCTACATATGGGTTTTTAAAAAATCTTATGTACGAATCTTATCGTTGGCTTGGACATAAGGACGGCGACGGGCTCACCACATATCACGTTGTCCCGAAAATGTCTTCGGTGAAAGGTGGGTCAAAGGGACTTAATTGTCTAGACTAGACCTCTGTCTGCCCCTGTATAGGGAATTGCTGTATAGTTATTTATTTATTTATATATTTTTTTAAATTAAAATTCTAGCAATTCCTAATATTTTAATATAATAATAATATAATAATATTGTTAGTATTACTTTTAAGCACTCCTAATAAGCTCCTCCTAAGGAAAATGGAATGGTTTACGACAATATTCCAACGACGGAAACCTGCGACGTATCATAAAGCTTATATATTAACATATTTTAGTCGCTTACTAACGCTTAATTGGTGATAAATTAAACTTAACAGTATTTTTTTGTAATGGTATCATTAGGTAAGAGCGGAGAGATAAAATATCGTTAATATTTTTCCCCCTTTGAATTTCTCGTGGTGAATACCCGGCGGCAAAAGCGAGAGATATTTAGTAGGCCTCCGATTTTAATTTTATAAGTGTTAAGAAGCTTTTAAAATTGTAAACAATTCTGTATTCATTAATACTTAGAAATAATTTTAAAATAATCTTCACGCCATTCCGACACAGGGGTAGATGGAGGTCTAAACAATTAAGTCTTTTCGATCCACCTTCCACCGAAAGACATTTTTGGGACAACGTGACAGGTGGTAGGCCTGTCGCCGTCTTTAAGTCAATGATATAAATCGCATAAAAGTTTTTTTTAAAAAACTTTTTTAAAAAGTTGGTATGTGCCATGGGGTTCGAACTGGGTTCTCACTCGGCTATTGTGACTTATATCTCAAAATTTTAATTCCATAAATTCTTTAACACTTTGAAAACTCAGCCTTGATTTAAAATTTATTACGATTTGATAATTTTATGACCCGGTAGCCTAGTTGGTATTTACCCTGCTATGGGTTGCGGGTTCGAATTCTACTAGCGGTTTCACTAGATGAAACATTTTTCTTATGAAAGATCCACAAACTGGTACAATGAAAGAACAAAGTTAATGATAGCTGAGTGGTTTAGTGAGTGGAATTAGAGTCAAGAGACCTGAGTTTCAACCCCAAAGCAATCAATGGGTTTTTTCAAGAACGTATGTACGATTTATATCGATGGTTGGGCACGTTGAGCGAATGGGTAAAGACCGAATGGTGAAGAAAATATATAGTGCGAAATTTAATAATCAAAGGTGTCGAGGTAGAGTGAGACTAACTTTCGAAGACCATGTGTGCAAATTGCTCGAAGCAGGGAGAGTCAAGAATATACGGACACCTAGACGTGCATGTATGAAGAAGATAATGACACTTGGCGATCTGTTCTCTCTGGCTACCCCGTCAGGGATTGTGTGTGAAGATAAGTAAGTAAGTAAGTTATATTAATCACACGTTAATACTTGATCCGAAAACGGCGAAAAGATCATCATTACTATTTGTCATGTTGTCTTAAATAGGCTTCGGCGAAAAGGGGGCCGAATGGACTTTATTGTCTAGACTACAATCTACCCGAGAATTGAGAAAATGAAAATATATAAATTAATAATACCTTATACTGGCTTAATATCGTTACCTAGTTCGGTCTAGTAGAACCGACCGGGGCCAACTAAAAACCATCGCCGCCATCCCGGCGGCGATGGTTTCGGTCTTCCTGCCACCTGCTTAAAGGATAAGAAGTGAAGAAATGAAGTATAGTAAAACCTAGTTTTTATGTTTATTATTTTTTTCTTCTTTTTTTATTATTTTTATTTATACTCTGTTACTTGTAATATGAAATGTCGGAACGTATCTACAATGTGTTCGCCGAGTCGGGCTACGCGTGTGAAAGAAACGAAAGAGGTATACAAGGATTGTGACACTTGCCGATCTATTTGTCTGGTTACCCCGTCAGAGACTGCGTGTGAAGATACATAAAATAAATAATAAAAATATGCTTTATTTTATACCTTAAAAAAAAGTATAATATGACGACCTCCCCGACAATCCTGTGGAGTACATACCGTTTTCCGTTTTGTCACCAGCACTGACGTCCTGGGTTCTATTCTCGGTGACGTAGATATCATTGACCTATAATTTAGAAAACAATATTTCTACATTCTCTAGATTGGATGTATGTAGTGCCTTCATTGTTTCAGATTTCATAATACAAGTGCTTAAGCTATTTGCTTCGGGATCAGAGCAATGTATGTTATTTGTTCCTATCTTTTTTTTACGTATTTATAAAGGGCGGACTTAATACCTTTAGGCATTCTCTACCCTACAAGGTCATAGTTATCAACGTTTATCCTTAGATCGTATATAGATATGCGCTCGTATATGCGTATATGCCTTCGACCTAACATATGCATTTACAGCAGTAAAATAATCATTAAACTACAACGTAAAACATTTGCCAGTGGTTTTGAACACGACCGCAAAGTTTAAAAAGAATTCAAGTGAGTACATTTCCAGCTTAGTTGCGGTATGAAGTCATGATCACCAATGATTGAGTCGGAATTCGGATCTGGAGGTTCGAGTTCAATCCTTTGGAGGAAAGCACGATCACAAGCTGCCTCCAACCGCGTGTACCATTTATATCGTTAGCTTGGACATTAAAACGATGATAGGCTCACCACCTGTCACGTTGTTCTAAATAAACTCCGGGGAAGTGTGCTTCTTCCTGTGGGTTTCATAAGAAGCAACTTAGTTGATCTTGGTTAATCGCACCGACAAATGACAAATGACAATTAAATCCTTCCGACCCACCTTTCACCGAAGATTTTGGGACAACGTGACAGGTAGCGGCGAGCCTATCGTCGTTGTTGCGTAGATTGTTACAGAAATAAAACACTTATAACATGTCAGTTTCCATTTATTATAAAAATATAACACAATACAACAAATTATTAGTAAATTTCTTAGTTCAGAAAGGACATAGTTTTAATTCGAGTTTGAGACAAATGACGTGAACAATAATTTCGAAAAATTACAGATAAATATCAGTGGAACTTGCTTATTCTTCGTTGCGAATTTTATCACCGAGACCGACTTTTAGACCTGGTACTGGCAACATCGCCAAAGATGCAAATTGTCTGGTACTGCGATTTTCAATTGCGTGCCATGAAATGATTTTGGCAAACAGGAAGAATTTGCCACAAACGTCTTATTTTTTTACGGAAAGGCCGACACTTTGAAGTTTTATAGACTAGACGCTGGCATGTATTTTTCGAGGTAAATTATTTAATTTTCTGGCACACTTGTTCTTAGAAATACAACCACTAAAACAATTAAGAGTAGAATAGGGGTAGCATATTCTTACTTCAATACCTCACAGCAATCTCTCTTTGTAACATTTTGTGTGTGTCTCAAGTGTTCTTTTATTTTTTTTATAGAAAAGGGAGGTAAACGAGCAGGTGGCTCACGTGATGGTAAATAATTACCACCGCCCATGAATACCTGCAATTCCAGAAGAAAAGCAGATGCGTTGCCGGCCTTTGCGAAAGGTATAGCCTTTTTTCTTGAAGGTCCCTCAGTCGTATCGGTCCGGAAAACCGCTGACGGCAGCTCATTCCACAAAGTGCAAGTGCGTGGCAGAAAATTCTGCGAAAAACGCACTGTGGTGGAATGCCAAGCATTAAGGAGGTGTTGATGAAATTTTTTGTTATGCCGTAAGGTACGATGGTGAAATTCAGCGGCTGGAATTAATCCGAACAATTTCTCGGAGCACTTCCCGTAGTAGATCTTATAGAAAATGCAAAGAGATGCAACATCTCTTCACAAAGCCAGGTGATCTTGCCGATCGGATAGAGTATGGTTATCGACGATTCGAGTTCGCTCTTCATTGGATACGGTCAATGAAAGGAGCTGACCCTGGGGTGCCCCCGCACAGAGATGAGAACAGTACTCCATGTGCGGCCGAACCTGCGCCTTATAAAGTAGGATTACCGAAAAAGACGCGTTAGAACCCGTGCCAACTTGGGAGCACACATCCTCAGCACAATAGGGGGGACATCATCGGGTCCACTCGACTTCTGGATGTCCAGGGAGAGGAGTGCTTTGCGCACTGAGCTCTGAAAAAACCGGATGTCCTGTATAGAGCACTCACTGCACGTGATGGTCGGCGGTGAGTTCCCCTGTCATCGAGAGTCGAGTTGGACGCAAAAAGAGAACCTAGAAGATCGGCTTTCTCTTTTGCGTCATGGGCCAGCAAGTTGTCCTCCCTGTGCAGAGATGGTAGTGATGGCTGACTGAAATTCCCTTGGACAGCCTTGGCGAAGGACTAGAACGCACGAGTTCACGAACGACGTACTAGTTTTTCGCCAATTCTGCCAATGTCCTCGGACTTTACCGCAGTAATTACTCTTTTGAAGGACCTGGTGGCAGAGTTATACTCCTTCTTAAAAAAGCTAGTTTTTGAATCCTGAGACGCCGATGCTTTAACCCAGGATAGATAGCACAGCTGCTTTTGGCGAGATGCCATTCTGCAGGTGCTACCAAACTAAGACTTTGATCTACCACCGATGGGCATCACAGAGGAATTAACGAAGAGTTCAATTCCTTGGGGCACCATATTGGCGACGGAATTTGCATAATCTAGCGGCGTCGGCATAATCTAGCGAGAAGCAAACTTGCCCCCATGAGTAGGATGCAAAGAAAGACCGCATCCCTTCCCAATCCGCCGACCTGTAGTGCCAAACACATCGGTGGCCTGCAGATCGCATCCGCAATGGGCACATGATGGGCACTTTATTCCGAATCAGGCAGTGGTCTCATGAACCCAAAGGGGCATCTGAGCATCCACATTCAAGCAGCGATTGGTTGCCCAGAGCTACCCGAGCGCGGGTGTCCAGAGGGGATTCTCCAGAACCTTGTGGTAGATTTTTTTTCTTCCGCTACCATGTTTTGGGGGAGGGGAGCGTGTGGGCCTCCGATTTCCTACACTCACCAGACGAAACGCAGAAGTTTGTTAAACTTACTACTTCACGCCGGTATTCTGTGAGATCGTGGTACTTCCCCGGTCGAGCCGGCCCATTCATGCAACAACAAAAGCTGATGCGTGGCTCTACCACTGTTCTTTATCGTATAAACATAACATTTTTTTTACGCATAAACCAACACCAACATACCAAATTAGTATTATAGTTTTTGTTTCTAATTGGCATGCGTTGTATTAACCTTGGGTTCCTCATTGTGTGACCTGGTCTTGCCCTCTGTTTGTAACCTGGATTTAATGTACAAACGAGTTTCTTACTCGTGTGTGTGACCAGAGCGTTATCTCTACAAGTTTCACTTTTGTTAATATACTCGAGCTATACTTTGCGGAAATTAATTATTATAATTTTTTATTAAAAAATTACATTTCACCATTCCGCAGGCAAAAATAAAATAAAAGGCATGGTCCTCTTACCTGGTTACTTTAAAGCTTCACATTGGAAAGACTGGCGCATCACTTTGTTGCGGTTGGACTTTTTTGCAGGGTTCGGGATAAATATGTTATATCTTTTAACTCCGTTGGACACAAATAAATATAATAAATATCTTTATGCAATTCCCAATACAGTGGTAGACAGAGGTCTAGCCTAGACAATTAAGTCCCTTCGACCCACCTTCCACCGAAAATATTTTCGGAACAACGTGACAGGTAGTGAGCCCGTCGCCGCCTTTATGCCCAAGCCAACGATATAATTCGTACATAAGTTTTTTTAACATTAAATAAACAGGCAAGAATTCAATAAAATTTTGTTTTGCACTCAGACACGTTCTAGTAACCTATTTCAGTTAATTTTCATAAATAAATCTTTAATGACACGACTCATTTGTATAGTGCATTATTATAGTTTCGACGTCCGGGTGGTTGAGTGTTTTTATGTATTTAACCTTTATCTGTGTATAAAATTATGTATAAGAAAGAATTTATAAAGTATACATAAGTTCTAGTCACGATAGCCGAGTGGTTGGGTGATCGGAATTCGAGTTCGTCGGAAGTCGACCCTAATTTTCTGATTCCGTAACACAAGTGTTTAAGTTACTTACTATGGGATCAGAGCAATGTGTGTGTCAGAGCAGAGCAATGTTATCTATATCTATCTATCTAAAAAAGTTACGATAGCCGAGTGGTTGGGTGATAGGAATTCGAGTCTAGAGGCTCGAGTTCGATCCCCAGGTAGGCTCGTATCAATAGGCTTTTTTAAAAACTTCTGTACGATTTATGTCGTTGGCTTAGATATAAAGATGGCGATGGGCTCACCATCTGTCACGTTATCCTAAAAATTGTCTGCGGTAGAACGTGGGTCTGAAGGACTTAATTGTCTGTGCGGGGACGTGAAGATATTTATATTTTAGTTTATTTAATTTTTAATTAAAATTTGAACTAGTTCTAAACGTAGTTCTAGTTGTACGTGTTACGAGAAAAACAAGAGACAGAATGAAGATGGTTATCAAGATAAAAAGAATAATATTTACTGACACAAATTACAACTGATGTGTTTAGTTAAATCTGGTTATATCCGCGACTGGTCGTTACCGCTGGTGACAAGAGGGCTGGTTCTTTGTTCACTCAACGGTTAAGTCTAGCCATTCAACGTCGAAATGCAGCCAGCGTTCTTGGTACCATGCCACGAGGAGTAGGGCTCTACGATTATAATCGTTTTTAGTTAATAAGTATTGTAAATAATAACATAATTTTATTGCTGTAAATAAAGTATTGTTAAAATATGTTAAATCATCATTAGTACCTTTACACGGCCTAGCTCAAGTCATCGATCGACCAATTTTATTCATTGTTACGAAATAGTGGCATGACTTGTGTAATTTTTAAGGGCACTTATGTACATGTATTTTTTCGCTATAGATATAGATGTTACTTGTCATTCTTGTTTATCACTTTGCTTGTAAATCATTAGCATCACTAGAGACACTTTGCTTGTAAATCATTAGCAACACTAGGGTTGCCACAGGCTTATTACTTCCTGAATAATTTTAGGGTAACCGAATCGAGTTGTCCCTGTCTATATGTATTTATTATTTGTTAATGATTAATCTCATTGAATTTAATTAATACACTATTTACTTAAAAGGTATTATATGTAATGAGTTCAAAAATAATGTATATATTTTGTGTACATCTGCATCTGTTAGCATCGCAGCTGCCAAATAAAAATATTTTTTTAAGAAATATTCTTATAGAGATAGTTCGAAACCATAATTTATAAAATTTGTTCAGGCAGTGGGAGTCTTTAATTATCAATTTAGTATTATTACAACATAGTTCATCTGATGGAAAAGATTGTACGTCAGTGCTAGGGTCCTTAACGACCTGTAAAATTGCCACAGCAGGATTCTCTTCCGCAAGGACTATTTGCCATAGTCATAACGTTCAAACAACAACTTTTAACAGAGGTAGAGCCACGCATCAGCTTTTGTTGTTGCATGGATGGGCCGGCTCGACCGGGGAAGTACCACGACCTCACAGAATACCGGTGTGAAGTAGAAGTCTAAAAAACTTCTGCGTTTCGTCTGGTAAGTGCAGGTAACCGGAGGCCCACACACCCCCCTCCCCCAATTCGGGGGGGGGGGGTGAAGCCACTATGATAAGATAACAATAAGATATATACATCTGAAATTATATGTGAAACTTATCTCTATAATATTTTAGTAACACATCGCGCACTGTATGATATCATATACAACTTTATTTCACACCCGTGTCCCCCTATTTATTTTTATAATATGCACGTTTAAGCTTATATTTCTTCTTCTAAATATGATTTTTTAATTCTCTCTTTACATCCAAAAGTGAAAACTTGTTATTACTCTTTATTTATTTTAGTTCTATCTATTAAATAAAAATAAAATAATAAAAATAATTAAATAAATAAAAAATAAATAAAATAATTAAAATACTTTAATTTGCTTACATGACCTTCGAAAATTGGACACGGCCTTCCACGTCTTACTATTCGTACTTCGCTTTTACTTTCGCACTGTATATTATCTTTACCATACGGTCTTCACTCATTCTAAGAACAACTTTTCTTGAACTGCCCTTCAATTTTAATTGGTAGAGTTGAAAGAATGAGTGAAGACCGAGTGATGAAGTTAATATAGTACGAAAGTAAATAGTACAGCGGATGAAGTAGGCCGAGACTATCTTTCGAAGGCCGTTTGAGCAAATTTCCCAAAGAGGGGAGAGTCAAGGGTACTCAGATACCAAGACGTGCAGTACTTTTTGTTATTAAATTAATGAGAAATTAAAAAAATCGACAGGCATCAGCGAGATTCGAACCGCGACCAGTGTCGTGGCGAGGCTGTAATTTAAAATCAAATGGATAATTTTGACTTTGATAGGGACTAGATATGTATGTAAGGATCCTGACGCTTGGCTATCTCTTCAATCTGGCAACCTCCTCATGAATCATCCGTAAATATACATTATTTGTATATTATAGTACCATAAAGTATATATACCACTACCATAAAGTTCCATCAAGAAATGTCCATTGCCGAATAAAAGCAAGCAAAACAGCGTCAAACTACGAGTCAATAATGGCCACCTAATTGACCAGGATGACATAAATGGCAGTATCTCATAAACCGCTACGAACAGATCGAATGACATACGATCGTGGGGCGAAGTGGGAAGGCACCAATTACAGGAATGCGAAAGTTGCCGTTCAAATCAAGAAGGGCTTTAGACGAATTGGGATATCATAGGAATTCAGACTCCTTTCCGTTACGGTTTGGACTACTTTTGATTAATTCGATGGCAGTAGGTTGGGGTCTCCGGTCTCCGATGTAGATTTGATATTTGCAATGGGTGCAGCGACCCTCGTCGCGATCACGTAATCACGTCGTTACGTCTCAGCGGGCAGCTAATGTTCTTGTATAATGAAATTTCACGTTATCCTATCTTCACGCCATTTCCAATACAGGGGTAAACAGAGGTCTAGACAATTTAGCCCCTTTGACCCACTTTCCACCGATAATAATAATTTTGGGACGACGTGACAGGTGGTGAGCCCGACACCGTCCTTATGTTATTTCGTCGCCGTCATTATGTCCAACGAAAATCGTACATAAGTTTTTGAAAAAACTCATAGTTACGAGCCTTTCATCTGGAGATCGAACTCAGGTGCCTTGTCTCGAATTCCGACATCGAAACTACTTAGCTATCGTGATTAATATTGTTATCTTGATGAAATGTTTAAGCCACTCGTCCACGACCCCCGTGGACGAGTGGCTTAAACATTGGTTTTCAACGTGTCGCAATCTCGAGGTCCCGGGTTCGATTCCCGGTCGGGTCAATGTAGAAAAGTAACTTTTTCTACATTCGGGTCTGGGTGTTTGTGGTGCCTTCGTTGTTTTCTATTCCCATACCACAAGTGCTTTAGTATCTTACATTGGGGTTGGAGCAATGTATGTGATGTTGTCCCTATCTATGTATGTATTTATTTAAAAAAAAGTCTACTGCAGGCTTAAAGGCTTACCAGACTATGGAAATGAAGACTTCATTTCATCAACAGCAGCAAACATCCAGCAATTTAGACGCTGCAACTCTTCAACGGTCTATTTAGTTACGGTTAGGTAGTTTTGAAGACAGCATTTTCTTTAGATTGCTCTGTTAGGGTATAAAATAAATAAATAAATATCTTCACACACTTCCCAATACAGGGGTCTAGTCTATACAATTAAGTCCCTTCGAACCACCTTCCACCGAAGATATTTTCAGCACAGCGTGACAGGTCGTCAGCCCGTCTTTATGTCCAAGCCAACGATATAATTCGTACATAAGTTTTTGGAAAAAACCCATTGGTACGAGCCTGCCACCTGGGGATCGAACTTGGGTATCTTGACTCGAAATTCTGACCACCCAACCACTCGGCTCGGCCGGATAAAAAATATGACTTCTCATTAAATAATGTACTTGTGTTCTATTAGTTAAATCGCTACATCCTCTTACAGCGGTAAGCAAGGGGGTGGTAAAAGTTACATAAAATATATAATTTATGCCGGTATACGGTACATTGTATCGTTATGCATATTCTTATTATGACGACCTTCGTGGGTGATTGCTGTAAACACCGATTTTCATGGTCACCAGCTGTGAAGACCCGGGTTCGATTCCCAGACGGGACTATAAAGAAAAGCACTTCTACTTTTTCTGTGGTCTGGGTGTTTGTGGTACCTTTCGATTTTCTAATACCATTAGAAAATCGAAAGGTTGATTTTATAATCCCATAACTGAATCCATAGTAATTAAATTAAAGAGAAAAAGTCAAAATTTCAAGTGACATGAGCGGGATTCGAACCCACTAATTGACCAGGATGATATTTTTTTTCTCTTTAATTTAATCATATAAAAGTTCAACATAAATATGCTTCAAAAATCAATAAAATTGCAAAATGAATCCATAGTAGCTTTAGCTACTTTGGTATCGGAGCAATACATACGAGTTTGTTCTCCAATGTATACTCGTATGTTCATTATTAAAGGACTATAGTAATTAATCTGTTATTAACCCGTTAATTATCCACTTTTCAAACAGAGTAACCGCCAGGTTAAATTGAAATACAACATCGTTTCTTGATTAACGCTCGCGACGGACAGTCATAACATGAGATGGCAGAAAGACGCCGTGAGCAATCTATTCACGTCATCCGAGCTACAGACTAATCTACTTAATGGAAAACGATGATCGGTTAAATTGGCTTGAAAATGCCGCTGTTTGCGGATCGAGATCATAAATTTTAGAGAATATTTTTTATTTAAACACGTGATTCTGCCATACATGTAATTTGCTCACTTTATAGCCTGAATCCGGCGTTTTAAAAATAAAAGAAAAAGTAGTTAATGGCAGTAGGTATTCCCAATAGTCAGAGGCCTAGATAGTTCAGTATTTTGTATCCACATTTTACGTGGACGCGTAAGTAAAAGTAAGAGAGCGTAAATTGCGAATAAAACTCTTTAGTATAAGTCTTCCTCTTGTAATATACATACAAACATAACGGCCTGATCAAGTCGTAGGACGTAGGCCTCTCCCATTGGAAGGATTTGCAGTAATCGCCACGCTTGGCAAGCGGATTGGCTATCGCGGTAGCAGACAACTCGCACTTAGGGAGGACTTGCCACAATCACCTAAGACATTAAGTGTTCTAATGTAGTTCGTATATTTTGCGTCTGGACGCACTCCATCAGCACGTGGTAGACATCATCAATTACATCACAGTCAGGGCAGTTAGGTGGTGCAACTTTTACCAGACGACTCGCACCTCAGACGCTGCTTCCCATCTTCGGTCTGACTATTTTGATCTGACATATTCAGGAGATCGTTATCCCGCCATCTATCGGCTGTTTCCCTTAGTCGCCTCTCACGATACCCACGGGAAGAAAAGGTTTTGTGTGGTAACCGCGTAAGAACATTGTCATTCCCTGTAATATAACTAAATTAAATATAATAATAACAATAGCAAAAATTTACCAATTTAAAATTTTCAATACTTTTTTGACTGGATTGTATCCGCGACAGGTAATGTAATGGTTCCAAAACGCTGTTGACAAGAGGGCTGATTCTTTTCTCGCTTCAACGTGGAGATGCAGTCAGCGTTCTTTGTACAGTACCACCAGTAATATACGATTATTGCAGTTTATGAATGATGGATTGAAAGGACCCTAATGGTCTAGACCTCAATTCAGTATTGGGAAAATACGTAAATAAATAAATAATAAATATCTTCACGCAATTCTCAATACTGGGGTAGACAGAGGTTTAGTCTAGACAATTAAGTCCCTTCGACCCACCTTCCACCGAAAATATTTTCGGGACAACGCGACAGGTGGTGAGCCCGTTTCCGTCGTTATGTCCAAGCCAACGATCTGATTCGTACATAGGTTTTGAATAAACCCATTGGTACGAGCCTGCCACCTGGGGATCGAACTTGGGTATCTTGACTCGAAATTCCGATCACCCAACCACTCGGCTGTCGTGACTTTTAAAATATCGTGGGAAAATACGTAAATAAATAAATAAATAAATAATAAATATCTTCACACAATTCTCAATACAGGGGTAGACAGAGGTCTAGTCTAGACAATTAAGTCCCTTCGACCCACCTTCCACCGAAGATATTTTCAGCACAGCGTGACAGGTGGTGAGCCCGTCGCCGTCTTTATGTCCAAGCCAACGATCTGATTCGTACATAGGTTTTGAATAAACCCATTGGTACGAGCCTGCCACCTGGGGATCGAACTTGGGTATCTTGACTCGAAATTCCGATCACCCAACCACTCGGCTGTCGTGACTTTTAAAATATCGTGGGAAAATACGTAAATAAATAAATAATAAAATATAATAATAACAATAGCAAAAATTTACCAATTTAAAATTTTCAATACTTTTTTGACTGGATTGTATCCGCGACAGGTAATGTAATGGTTCCAAAACGCTGTTGACAAGAGGGCTGATTCTTTTCTCGCTTCAACGTGGAGATGCAGTCAGCGTTCTTTGTACAGTACCACCAGTAATATACGATTATTGCAGTTTATGAATGATGGATTGAAAGGACCCTAATGGTCTAGACCTCAATTCAGTATTGGGAAAATACGTAAATAAATAAATAATAAATATCTTCACGCAATTCTCAATACAGGGGTAGACAGAGGTCTAGTCTAGACAATTAAGTCCCTTCGACCCACCTTCCACCGATAATATTATCGGGACAACGTGACAGGTGGTGAGCCCGTCGCCGTCTTTATGTCCAAGCCAACGATCTGATTCGTACATAGGTTTTGAAAAAACCCATTGGTACGGGCCCGCCTCCTAGGTACCAAACTTGAGTCTTTTGACTCGAAATTCCGATCACCCAACCACTCGGCTGTCGTGACTTTTAAAATATCGTGGGAAAATACGTGAAGATATGTAAAAAAACGAACCTTTATAACCAAGTTGATAAATCGGGTCGAGTCGGGTGGAGTCGGGTGGAGTCGGGTGGAGTTGGATCGAGTCGAGGTGACATCGCGTCTGCCAACGATAACTTTCCTTACAGTTTGAATGCTTGTTGTTTAGTCATATTCTAAAAAATTGTTTTGCAATATTTCAACATCGATTTTTAACAACTCTTCTATCGATTCTGCTGAATTGGTCAACGTCATCGTTTACATGTTTAAATTATAATTAGAAAGGCACGCTCGGTAGTTTCCGAATTACGTGGAACCACTGAGTTTGATTATTGGTATAGGGGAATTACTTACTGCAGTCTGTTTACTAGTTTTAGTGTTTGAAGAATTCTAGCATTGACGCACGATTTTATTACTATAGGTCAGTCTCGCGGTGTAGGCGTAAGATTAATTTACTAACCTCTCTCTTCCTGTGGGTGTCGTTAGAGGTGATACCGTGTGTGCCGGAAGAATACCGAATGTCTCCTCCGAAACTCCAGTCTCTTGAATCGGAATTCTGATCACCCAAGATCAGAATTCGATTCAAGAGACTGGAGTTTGATCCCCAGGAGGTACAAACATAGTAATGATTGTTTTCGTCATTTGGCTAACTCGCTCATAAAGACGACATCAGGCACAGCACATGTCACGTTTGTCTGCTTTTGAGGTACGTTGAATGTGGATCGAAAGGATTAATTGTCTAAAGGATTAATTATCTACTGTCACGTTGTCCCGAAAATATCTTCGGAGGAAGATAGGTCAAAGGGACTTAATTGTCTAAAGGATTAATTGTCTAAAGGATTAATTATCTACTGTCACGTTGTCCCGAAAATATCTTCGGAGGAAGATAGGTCAAAGGGACTTAATTGTCTAAACTAGATCTCCATCTACCGCAGTTGGGAATTGTGCGAAGAAAGGCATAGAGTGTGTTCGTATTCTTATGCCACAAAGAAATGTTGTTTCTTACAGAGACATAAGCAATCGCAACTTTTATTTATTAACCAATTGAACTCGAGCCCTTGGAAGTGTTTACGTAACAATCATTTAATTCTTAACTTTAGAATAATTGTTGATTCTCAGAAGAGAAAGTTTTAAGTTTATTTAAGATACGCACGCGATATATTTGAGAGTTAAATTATGAAGAAACCCTTAAATGTATATATACGTAACGGCCTGTGAGCCCGTCGCCGTCTTTATGTCCAAGCCAACGATCTGATTCGTACATAGGTTTTGAAAAAACCCATTGGTACGGGCCCGCCTCCTAGGTACCAAACTTGAGTCTTTTGACTCGAAATTCCGATCACCCAACCACTCGGCTGTCGTGACTTTTAAAATATCGTGGGAAAATACGTGAAGATATGTAAAAAAACGAACCTTTATAACCAAGTTGATAAATCGGGTCGAGTCGGGTGGAGTCGGGTGGAGTCGGGTGGAGTCGGGTGGAGTTGGATCGAGTCGAGGTGACATCGCGTCTGCCAACGATAACTTTCCTTACAGTTTGAATGCTTGTTGTTTAGTCATATTCTAAAAAATTGTTTTGCAATATTTCAACATCGATTTTTAACAACTCTTCTATCGATTCTGCTGAATTGGTCAACGTCATCGTTTACATGTTTAAATTATAATTAGAAAGGCACGCTCGGTAGTTTCCGAATTACGTGGAACCACTGAGTTTGATTATTGGTATAGGGGAATTACTTACTGCAGTCTGTTTACTAGTTTTAGTGTTTGAAGAATTCTAGCATTGACGCACGATTTTATTACTATAGGTCAGTCTCGCGGTGTAGGCGTAAGATTAATTTACTAACCTCTCTCTTCCTGTGGGTGTCGTTAGAGGTGATACCGTGTGTGCCGGAAGAATACCGAATGTCTCCTCCGAAACTCCAGTCTCTTGAATCGAATTCTGATCACCCAAGATCAGAATTCGATTCAAGAGACTGGAGTTTGATCCCCAGGAGGTACAAACATAGTAATGATTGTTTTCGTCATTTGGCTAACTCGCTCATAAAGACGACATCAGGCACAGCACATGTCACGTTTGTCTGCTTTTGAGGTACGTTGAATGTGGATCGAAAGGATTAATTGTCTAAAGGATTAATTATCTACTGTCACGTTGTCCCGAAAATATCTTCGGAGGAAGATAGGTCAAAGGGACTTAATTGTCTAAACTAGATCTCTATCTACCGCAGTTGGGAATTGTGCGAAGAAAGGCATAGAGGGTGTTCGTATTCTTATGCCACAAAGAAATGTTGTTTCTTACAGAGACATAAGCAATCGCAACTTTTTATTTATTAACCAATTGAACTCGAGCCCTTGGAAGTGTTTACGTAACAATCATTTAATTCTTAACTTTAGAATAATTGTTGATTCTCAAAAGAGAAAGTTTTAAGTTTATTTAAGATACGCACGCGATATATTTGAGAGTTAAATTATGAAGAAACCCTTAAATGTATATATACGTAACGGCCTGTGAGCCCGTCGGCGTCTTCATGTCCAAGCCAACGATATAGTTCGTAAATAAGTTTTTGAAAAACCCATTTGTACGAGCCTGCCATCTGGGGGTCGAACACAATTCTCTTGACTCGTAATTCCGATCAACCAACCACCGTGACTTCAACTTTATTATTATTTATTAAAGAGTTTGCCGTAATCCCCACGCTTGGTAAGCACACATCTTAGACACTTTTATTATGCAATTTTAATGAATTTTTCAAGGATATGAATTATTCTGAATATTTAGTCATTAAATTAAAGGTAAATTATCTAAATTATAAATTATAGAAATTAAATTAAATTATTTACAAGACTCAAACTCCACTGTAAGGCTCTTCCAGCTGAGTCAATGGTCTAATACATCTATTTTTAAGATAATAGTTAAAAAGTCACGATTGCCTAGTGGTTTGTTGTTTGTTGATCGGAATTCGGGTCAAGAGACCCGAGTTCGATCGCCAGGTGGCAGGCTCGTACGAATGGGTTTTTTTCAAAACCTTTGTACGATTTATATCGTTGGTTTGGACATAAAGACGGCGACGGGATCATGGCGGAAGGTGGGTCGAAGGGACTTAATTTATTTTCTTTATTGTTACACCTTATACTCAGGGACGTAATGCCTGGTGCCATTACGTCCGCCCCTACTTCACATCTCTACCAGTCAACCTTTGTAATGGTGAGAAGACAATATAAACAATAAATATTTTATGGCAAAAATACAGACATATATTACATAAACTAAATGTACATAATTACACATAGATACGTAAATAATATACAGAAAATATAAACATATACACAAACCACTGTTATTCATGATTCAGTTTAATTGGTTTACACGAACTAATCTCTTGAACGAATAGGCATTCGGAGCAGATTTTATCTTCAAAGATAAAGATTTATCTTTAATTGTCTAGAATAGACCTCTGTCTACCCCGGTATTGAGAATTGCGTGAAGATATTAATTTTTATTTATTCTTATATGTAGTATACCACTAATTTTCGCGTCTTGCGTCTGCCGAAAACATCTTTGGTGGAAGATGGGTCAAAGGGACTTAATTGTCTAGACTAGACCTCTGTCTACCCCTGTATTGGGAATTGCGTGAAGATATTTATTTATTTAATTTGATTCAAGAGACCCAAGTGCGATCCCCAGATGGTGAGCTAGTACCAATACTAGTACCAATATCAATAATACGTACAATTTATATCGTTGACTACGACATAAAGACTTTATACGAAACTTTTACAGCATGCGTATAAAAACACATCATATCCATTACGAAATCTTATACTGGATATGGTGGGATTAATGAATTTGCGCTACTGACGCCCTGTGGCGAGACGTGAGTAACTACACATAAATTGACAAACGTGTTTAAATCACTTAGTATTTTAGTAGTAACAGGACTTAATGATTTCTCTTATTTACGCAAATACTACACAGAGAAAATGCTCGGATTTTGTCGCGTATTTATTTAGCTTTTTTCAACTATCGTCAACTTTTATTTATTAATTTAATTCCGATTTACGCAGAACGCGCTCTGTATCAAAATAATGCATTAACAAACGAACAATTCGCGCGTAAAGTAATAAAGCTAACTTCTTTATAAATAATAAATATCTTCACGCAATTCCCAATACAGGGGTAGACAGAGGTCAATTAAGTCGAAGGGACAATTAAGTCCCTTCGACCCATCTTCCACCGAAGACATTAACAATATTAACGAATTTCCGCAAAACTTACGCTCGAATCTATTAACGGCAATGGATAAATAAAAATCTTCACGTATTTCCCAATACTGGGATAGCCACAGGTCGAGACAATTTTAGTCCCTTCACCTTTTACCATAGCATATTTTGGACGAAATGACAGGTAGTGAGTGACAGGCTCCGTTTTAGTGTCAACATCAACATCAACAACAGTTTACTGATGTTGATAAATATTAAAATATGACCCATGCAGACAACATAACACACAAATGTTTGCCTTTAGTGGGATTCGAACCCACAACCCTTAGCTTCACTACCAACTAGGCTATCAAGCTGTTTAAGTAATGTATCTAGTTGTTTAATGTAGATGAAAATCCATTAAATATTAGTGAACACAAAAGTCGCGAAGAACGAATGATAGTAATGGAATTGAAACTCAATAAGCGTTAAATTAAATGGTTTAAATTAAAAAGTAGTTTGAATGCAGTGGAGATGCGATCTCTTCGTAAAATGTGCGGCGTCACCATGGCCGACCGAGCGAAACGAAGAGATTCGCAATATGGCAGGTTTGAAAGATGACCTTGTCACAAAAAATTGATAAGGGCATGATTCGATGGTTTGGGCACGTTAAGCGAATGAATGAAAACCGAATGGTGAAGAAAATATATAGCGCGAAAGTTAATATTAAAAGGTGTCGAGGTAGACCGAGACTAACTTTCGAAGACCATGTAAGTAAATTGCTCGAAGAGGGGAGGGTCAAGAGTACTCGGATACCTAGTCGTGCATGTATGAAGAAGATGATGAATCTGAAAGAAGCGAAAGAGGTATGTAATGATCGTGACACTTGGATATCTGTTCTCTCTGGCTACCCCGTCAGGGATTGTGCGTGAAGATAAGTAAGTAAGTTAAATTAAATATGGTAATGGTTCGAGTAGCTATTATTTTTCAGCAGAATTCCAGATAATTCCAGAATTTTCAACGAAAGCTCTCTGAACCCAACTAGCGAGTATTGACTTAGCTCATGTCCTACGTTCCTTTCCTATCATATCCAACTGCTAATAATATTACGCTCCTAAAATTATATACATATAATTTTAAGAGCGGAAATAGCCTAATGGTTTAGGGTGCGGACTGCGAAACGTGACGTCGCAGGTTCGGTCCCCGCCTTTCAACTATTGACGTAAACCAACTCCAGACACAAACATTGCAGCTTAATTGGAGTGGTTAACAGGAATACTAGTAATATTATTCGGCATTGCTCGTATTCTTTTAAAAAAAAATGTGCCAAAACTACGATACGAGTACTTAACCTTAATAGTAATATACTATACATCAGAATAACACAAAGGATACAATTCATAATGATTTTGTGTAATTTGGCCATAATATTATGACAAGAATCAAGTAAGTCGGAAGTAATAAAAAGTGGCGCAGACGAAGAGTAGCAGGGTTTATAAAATTAAATATGGTAATGGTTCGAGTAGCTATTATTTTTCAGCAGAATTCAGATAATTCCAGAATTTTCAACGAAAGCTCTCTGAACCCAACTAGCGAGTATTGACTTAGCTCATGTCCTACGTTCCTTTCCTATCATATCCAACTGCTAATAATATTACGCTCCTAAAATTATATACATATAATTTTAAGAGCGGAAATAGCCTAATGGTTTAGGGTGCGGACTGCGAAACGTGACGTCGCAGGTTCGGTCCCCGCCTTTCGACTATTGACGTAAACCAACTCCAGACACAAACATTGCAGCTTAATTGGAGTGGTTAACAGGAATACTAGTAATATTATTCGGCATTGCTCGTATTCTTTTAAAAAAAATTGATAAGGGCATGATTCGATGGTTTGGGCACGTTAAGCGAATGAATGAAAACCGAATGGTGAAGAAAATATATAGCGCGAAAGTTAATATTAAAAGGTGTCGAGGTAGACCGAGACTAACTTTCGAAGACCATGTAAGTAAATTGCTCGAAGAGGGGAAGGTCAAGAGTACTCGGATACCTAGTCGTGCATGTATGAAGAAGATGATGAATCTGAAAGAAGCGAAAGAGGTATGTAATGATCGTGACACTTGGATATCTGTTCTCTCTGGCTACCCCGTCAGGGATTGTGCGTGAAGATAAGTAAGTAAGTTAAATTAAATATGGTAATGGTTCGAGTAGCTATTATTTTTCAGCAGAATTCCAGATAATTCCAGAATTTTCAACGAAAGCTCTCTGAACCCAACTAGCGAGTATTGACTTAGCTCATGTCCTACGTTCCTTTCCTATCATATCCAACTGCTAATAATATTACGCTCCTAAAATTATATACATATAATTTTAAGAGCGGAAATAGCCTAATGGTTTAGGGTGCGGACTGCGAAACGTGACGTCGCAGGTTCGGTCCCCGCCTTTCGACTATTGACGTAAACCAACTCCAGACACAAACATTGCAGCTTAATTGGAGTGGTTAACAGGAATACTAGTAATATTATTCGGCATTGCTCGTATTCTTTTAAAAAAAAATGTGCCAAAACGATACGAGTTTTGATAAAACTTAATAGTAATATACTATACATCAGAATAACACAAAGGATACAATTCATAATGATTTTGTGTAATTTGGCCATAATATTATGACAAGAATCAAGTAAGTCGGAAGTAATAAAAAAAGTGGCGCAGACGAAGAGTAGCAGGGTTTATAAAATTAAATATTGTAATTGCTATGTTAACTTAACGTCGCGAGATATCTATTCATGTTTCGCGGAACACGATACTGTTTGGGAAACCCTGGCTGTTTAGGGAAATTGCATTTGTCAACGTCCTAATAAAATAACTGGAAACTAAAGCACTTTTGAAAAGAATTAATTAACTATCCCTTCGACGAAAATGTAAAACAACTCATGATTCAAACAGACGGCCTAAAATATTTAAAATTATACCTCATTTTGTATCTCAGATAAAAGCAGTTAGGAACGTACTCATACAACGTGACGATTAGTGACTTCAGAGGAAGAGAGGTCTAGGTCTGTCGGCAAATGTCATATTTCCTTTTACAATATGTTTTTTTTTAAATTGTTTTTTTTCTAGATTATTTTTTTTAACCCCTTTCAGCATCACGCGGCCAGTGTCTTACTAATGACAAGTATGTGCCAAAAATGTTGAGGGAAGTCGATGCAGGCAACTAGGGACCGCACTTTGTGGCGTATTCTAAGTGAGGCCGTTCAGATAGGCCGTAAAGAAGAAGAAGATGAGCCAAATACATTTTTTACCCTCTGTTTGTAACAACTTATTGAAAACCATATTTGTGTATCTTCATGTACTACGGATAATTACTAAGGGGGAGGGAATAAATATAAATACATATCTTCTCGCAATTCTCAATACAGGGGTAGACAGCAGTCTAGACTAGACTACATACAATTAAGTCCCTTCGATCCACCTTCCACTGAAGATATTTTCGGCACAGCGTGACAGGTGCTCAGCCCGTCGCCGTCTTTATGTCCAAGCCAACGATATAATTCGTACATAAGTTTTTGAAAAACCCATTGGTACGAGCCTGCCACCTGGGGATCGAACTCTCGACTCGAAATTCCGACCACCCAACCACTCGGCTATCGTGACTTTTTACATTAGGAGAGTAAAAATTATAAAAATATATATCTTACTATGAGAACGTTCCTTTATCTATACTTCTGTGTAATGATCTCAACTAAGGCGTCTTCAGACGTCCCATTACATGCGTAAAGAGTCGTGCGTGTATGTAACAAAAGTGGATACTTAAAATAATCTTGCATGTAGGTGCCACGTTAACGAAGCTTCAATTTTCGCTGTCATTATCAAGTTCGCGACCGCTTTTGTAATTTGCTCCTTCCAGTGCATGTTATCGATTTAATTTTCTGCTATATCTGTGTTAATATTGAATTGAGATCGTGATAAAAGTGATTCCGTATGTTCTCTATATTATATATTTATTTCTTAAATTCTATTCCTTAACTTTTTGAAGTCACGATAGCCGAGTGGTTGGGTGGTCGGAATTTCGAGTCGGCAGGCTCGTACCAATGGGTTTATCAAAAACTTATGTACGAATTATATCGTTGGCTTGGACATAAAGACGGCGACAGGCTCACCAGCTGTCACGTAGTCCCGAAAATATCTTCGGTGGAAGGTGGGTCGAAGGAAATTAATATTAAAATTAGACAAGACCTCTGTCTACCCCTATTGAGAATTGCGTGAAGATATTTATATTTATTATTTTGATTAACTTTATGTTTTGCGCGCTTAAAACACGTATTGGAAACAAAGAAAAAGGCAAATTTGACCGTGGGTTAAAAATCTGTTAATGCAGTTCTACCACGGTGATGCCCTATCGTATGAAGACGGGCGGCGGCGCGCCACTCCAGACACGGCCACTGGTTCTTTTACAAGACCGATTAAAGTTTTAAAAGGGTAATAAAAATATATTTTAAATTATTAACTACAGGTGGGCAGATATTACTTGTAAATTATAGGGCATTTAGCCCCCGTAATGCTCGGATTACAGGCTAGTGGCCCAGCAGAACCTTTTTTAATACGTGAAGATATACCTAAAAAAGTCATGATAGCCGAGTGGTTGAGTGGTCGGAATCTCGAGTTACGAGACCCGAGTTCGATCCCAGGTGGCAGGCTCGTACCAATGGGTTTTTCAAAAACTAATGTACGAATTATATCGTTGGCTTGGACATAAAGACGGTGGAAGGTGTGTCAAAGGGACTTAATTGTCTAGACTAGACCTCTGTCTACATGTTTTGGGAATTGCGTGAAGATATTTATTGATTTTTATTAAATATATGAGTCGCATGCGTCACATTTGTGATAATTTTGTAATATTTACATTTACGGAGATAATCTTAGAATTAACATTAAGGACCCCTAATACACTCGGCCCGGTCGCCACATGTTACTGCGCCGCTCTAGAACCAGTTTTGCCGAGAGAGCATTGCTTGACGCAAATGAAAGGTTTTTATGAAACATGTCAGTTTAAAGGGTGAAATTAAAAAGGCTGAACAATATTGAATTGACTTTGTGGCACCGTGGAAATTGATATCAAGCATTGTTGTGTCATTTGCGGTCTCGGTATTGATCAAGAGCTGGTGCCTCAGTGAGTAGAATAGACCGAGTTCCAAATTCAAACCTAAATATATAATATTAAAATTACAAATTCCGGCAATTTATAAAAACAAATGAATGCAATTTATCAAAGTAGGTAACTGGAGAATTCTATTAACATTTAAAATTAAAGAATTTTTCATTGCCAATGTTTCTAACTGGCCAGTTCTAAAAACTTTCAGTATCAACTTGGTTCATATGATTTCATCGTTGTGTATGATACATTCTGATAAATTTGTTTACTTTGAATGTAAAACATGAACGAAAAATGAAGTGATAAATTTGGTGACTCCGGTTTGGTTAGGTTTGGTTACGTAATTCGTACATAAGTTTTTGAAAAACCCATTCGTGCGAGCTTGCCACCTGGGGATCGAACTCGGGTCTCTCGATTCGAAATTCCGAACAACCAGACACTCAGCTATCGTGACTTTTTTTAAGAATTTTTTTAGAATTTTAAGAATTTACAGTCGTCCATATTTTTTTCATATCCCCTAAACATTTGTGTGATGAAAATTCATGTTTGTACACGAATCATGAACGTTTTATAAATTTAAATCTAAGTATGTAAATAATAAAATAGTAAATCGTTTAATTATTAAATATATATGTACATATTTACAGAGATATGGTAAGACTCATCACCAAATAAGTTTCTGTAAAAAGTGGGTCGAAATTATATTTTCTAGACCTCTGTCTTCCTCTGCCTGATACTCATTTATTTATTTATTTATATATTCTTTATAATACATCACAATTTAAGAATAAGTCACGATAGCTGAGTTGTTGGGTGGTCGGAATTTCGAGTCGAGAGACCCGAGTTCGATCCCCAGGTGGCAGTACCAATGAGTTTTTCAAAAAACTTATGTACAAATTTCATCGTTGGCTTGGACATAAGGGCGGCGACAGGCTCACCACCTGTCACGTTGTCCCGAAAATATCTTCGGTGGAAGGTGGGTCAAAGGGACTTAATTGTCTAGACTTGACCTCTGTCTACCCCTGTATTGGGAATTGCGTGAAGATATTTAATATTTAATTTTTTTATATTTTTACAATTTAAGAAAAAGAACACTATGACAAGGAACAACAAAATGGTACAAAAGGAAGTCTTATTACCAAAAATCAATTTCTTCCAGACAACCTTACTATACCAAGGCAGATATAGAAGTAATAAAGAAAAGAAAAGAAAAGAGGGTGGTGCACCGTTATTATTAAAAAGGAATGACTAGATGATGGTAGCCGTAATGAATAGATTGTCAGGAATAAAGAAAGAAAGAGATACCATAGGTAATAACCATAAGGTAAGTGACGAACTGAAAATTGTCAGAAATATTATATTCTTTAATTTTCTTTTATAAATTAATTTGAATTAAAAATATATTTCCATTTAAAATGTCCCAAAAAAAATGTCTTCATAGGAAGGTCGATCGAAAGGACTTAATTGTCTAGACCTCTTTCTACTCGTGTATTGGGAATGAAGTGAATATAGAGTTTTAGGAAAAAAAATATTATATTATTTATTATTATTTATAATGTAAGTAGGTAGTAATAAGAACGATATTGCTTTGATGACACATCTAAGGGAGACTAATACTCAGCAGTATGTGACGTGGGATTTTTGGATGTCTATAAGGATGATTATGTTGAGTGGGTGCCTTTAAAAACGTTATATCGGTGTGTATAGCGGTTGGTCCCGCCCCGACTCAACAATACTGCGTCAAATATTTTGGGACAACATGACAGGTGGTGAACTCGTCGCCGTGTTTATGTCCAAGTCAACGATATCAATCGTACGTTAGTTTTGTAAAAACCTATTGGCACGAGCCTGCCACCAGGGGATCGAACTCGGGTCTCTCGACTCGAATTCCGGTCACCCATCTACTCGGCTATCATGACTTTACAGCAGCCAGATGACATTTTAATTATGACGACCTCCGTGGACGAGTGGCGTACACACTGGTTTTCTTGGCTTCCTCAGCTTGTTTAATTCCCGGTCCCGAGATAATACTTTTTCTACATTTTTTCTGATTTCATAACACAAGAGTTTAAGTTACTTACTATGGGATCAGAGCCATGTATGTGATAATTTTTTTTAATGTATGTGATGCTATCTATATTTATCTTCCTATCTAAAAGAGTAACGATAGCAGAATGGTTGGGTGGTCGGAATTTCGAGTCAAGAGACCCGAGTTCGGTCCCCAGGTGGCAGGCTCGTACCAACTTTTTCAAAAACTTATGTACGAATTATATTGTTGGTTTGGACATAAAGACGGCGACGCACTCACCACCTGTCACGTTGTTCCGAAAATATCTTCGGTGGAAGGTGGGTCGAAGGCACTTAATTGTCTAGACTAGACATCTGTCTAGCCCCTCTATTAAGAATTGCGTGAAGATATTTATTTATTTTATTTATTATCTATCTATCTATTTATATCCCTACGTCTCACTGTTTTCATTGAATGCGAAGGTGTGTAGAGGAACAGAGACTACTAAGAAAACCAATTAAAACATTGGCAACTTTCTACATTGAGTCGATTTTTATTTTCTAAGGACTTTCACGACCCACGTATAGTATGCATAATGAGAAAGATACTGATAATGGAAAAGCGATGGTACTAGTTAACAACAAAAGCAACAGCCCTGTAAAGCTTACGCAGAGGACGATAATAAATGGTTCTCGAAGCAATTTCACTAAAAGCTGAAATTTTAATCCATTAACAACATGACAGGTTACTTATCACGCTTTAATTATTACGTACGTTTTAAACTCGCACGTACCGGCGTAATCGGTTAGCAACACGAAATTTCTTAAATTTTTTATGACTCATTTTTGTTATTTCTATTTTGAAATGTTCATGAGACTCAAAGCTCTTTATTTTAGTAGCTTAAACGTGCCAGTTATAACATATACAAATCTCGATAATTACTCTTATGATTTGGAACCTATTTTAAGTTTAAACTCGAAGCTTATTGACGTCATCTTTTAGAAAATTTGTTGACTTATATAAAGGAAAAATCAATATTAAATTTATAACCATGTGGTGATACACATGGTTCATAGCAAGCGCCTTTTTTAGCATCAAACAGAAAAATAGTCATCCAAATTAGTTAATTTGTTTGGCATCTATGATTCTCAAGACTAACATATACATAAATATATACTGAACATAGAGACATTCATGTTAAACTTATAACACCTGACGTTTATAAAATGGTATCGCCATCATTATTGCCATATTTAATGGTATTTGCTGCACTAGCATAAGCCAATGATGGTAAAAGTACCATAAAAAAGTATCATACTTTTTTATAGTCACGATAGCCGAGTTGTTGGGTGGTCGGAATTTCGAGCCGAGAGACCCGAGTTCGATCCCCAGGTGGCAGTTCCAATGAGTTTTTCAAAAACTTATGTACGAATTTCATCGTTGGCTTGGACATAAAGGCGGCGACGGGCTCACCACCTGTCACGTTGTCCCGAAAATATCTTCGGTGGAAGGTGGGTCAAAGGGACTTAATTGTCTAGACTTGACCTCTGTCTACACCTGTATTGGGAATTGCGTGAAGATATTTTTATTTTTATTTTATTCTTTTTTATGGAAGAAATTCACAAAAAAATTATCAGCTCATCTCATGCTAAGGGACTGATAAAAAGCCTTCGTGGTCGAGTGGCGTTGCACCGGTTTTCAAGGTGTCGCCAGCGCTGTGGTATCTAGTTCGATTACCGGACACTTTTTCTTATCCATCCTGTATTGCGCAAGTCTTTGTGGTTTGAAGATTCAAAAATGAGCAGATCTGATATCGTGAATTCAAACAGGTTTCGATTAGGACACATCCCGTTTAACTGTTTTGGATACCTAATGAAAAAAAGGCATCACCTAATTGTCCGCAGTGTAACAGAACCGAGCCTAATGGTTTAGGGTGCGGACTGCGAAACATGACGTCGCAGGTTCGGGCCCCGCCATTCGACTATTGACGTAAACCAACTCCAGACACAAGCATTGCAGCTTAATTGGAGTGGTTAACAGGAATACTAATAACGTTATTCGGCATTGCAAGTATTCTTTAAAAAAATGTAAAAATAGCTTTAAAAAGAAACACACGTGTAAGGTAGTACATAAGATTGATCTATGCGGGTGCTAAATTCCTGTACGGAAAAAACCCTCCAATAAATAATAAATAAACAAAAAAATTAAATTAAACACTTACCGTAAACCAAAAGTGATTCGATATCACTTTTGGATTACGGTAATGTATGTAATGTTGTCCCTATCTTTTTTTTTATATATATTTTTGAAATGTTATTCGAAGGAAGAAAACTTAGCAATCTCTGCTTATTCTGTGGTAACACACTTTGAGGCGGTAACACACATAGGTAAGTGTCTTTTGTAACAGTGGTAGAGCCACGCATCAGCTTTTGTTGTTGCATGAATGGGCCGGCTCGACCGGGGAAGTACCACGATCTCACAGAATACCGGCGTGAAGTAGAAGTCTAACAAACTTCTGCGTTTCGTCTGGTGAGTGCAGGTAACCGGTGGCCCACACTTCACTCTAAGGCCGGCAGCGCATCTGCTAAGCCTCTGGTATTGCGGGTGTTCATGGGCGGCGGAAATCACTTACCATCGCGTGAGCCGCCTGCTCGTTTGCCTCCCTTTCCTATAAAAAAAAACACAGCCTTTACCAATACTGATTTTCCGTTGTGTATTTTTCGAATAATAAAATCAAATAAATTGTAGATTTATTTCGTATCTTATCGCTTCCGACAGTATCTGGGAAGCGAAAGTCAGTATAATTCAAGCGGAACTTAAGACATTTGGATTTATCCTTGATAGTGTTTAGTAGTATTAAAAGCGGTTTGAGAGTATAAATAAAAAACATAAATATATCTTCACACTATTGCCAATATCGGGGAATACAGAGGTCTAGACAATTAAGTCGTTTCGACCCACCTTCCACCGAGGAAATTTCTGGGACAACAAGTTTATAATAATAGGGACATTAAGAATATGAAATAAGAACAGCAGTTTAAGATCAGTTACATAAATTTTAGTATTCCCTTTAGTACTTTTGTCCGTGAAGTCAACTGTAGGGTCCGTTTGAAAGTCAGCGCCGCAGCACAATAGTACTATAGTAATTTGCTGAAATGGAGACCTAATTTGACGTCGCAATTTTGTTAATTTTTTCCTGTCAATATTCTGTTTGTTGCAATATTTGTAATATTTTTAATTAAGTTTTACAGTTATTGAGATAATAAAGAGTTCACGGTAACCGAGTGGTTCGGTGATCGGAATTCGGATCAAGAGACCCGAGTTCGATCATCCGGTGGCAGGCTCATACCAGTGTATTTTTTCAAAAAACTTATGTACGATTATCATCGGCTTGGACATAAAGACGACGACGGGCTTAACATAACATAATAGGTGGTGCCTGTTATGTTGTCTAAAGATATTTTCGAGACAACGTGACTGGTGGTGAGCGGAAGGTAAGTCGAAAGGACTTATTTGTCCAGTAATGGAAATGTAAAACTTACAGTAAAATATATAATTTTTTTATTTTCTCCTTTTTTATTTCAGTTTGTTTGTTAATGTCAGTTTTAAAGTAGATGCTTACTTATATAACTGCAATTTAAAGAATGTCATGGTCAATATGATGTAAAATCTGTAGCGGATTGTAAGCTGATTGTGAAACATTTGAAGATCTCCTTCGCCAATGTAGTTTATGTATCAAATGTCTTTTACGTCTTGATGTCGCGAATGAGACATCAAATATTTCACAATCAGGGTTTTATACTCTACAATAGCAGAGAAATCTGCGGTTGAACGAGGTAGGAGCGAAAGTACTTCTTCTCTAGGGACCAGGTAACATAAGTCGTTTAAAGTTGTTATTGAAAAAATTACTTCGCAACCCTCCGCATACAAATATAAAAAGGTATATGTTACCTGGTCCGAAGAGAAGAAGAGCACCACCCTCCCTCCCACAGATGCATGCACTAATTCCACTGTATGCACGACCACCACCACGGTCGCTCATCGTAGAGTCTACTCGCTTGAGAATGCCTTGTTTTGAGGCGAAACACGTGTCGCGTTTGCGGTGGTGGTATATGTTACCTGGTTTGAGTGTAGTGGTAGTGGTGGTGGTGATGCATACAGTGGAATTAGTGCATGCATCTGTGGGAGGGAGGGTGACATATACCTTTTTATATTTGTATGCGGAGGGTTGCGAAGTAATTTTTTCAATAACAACTTTAAACGACTTATGTTACCTGGTCCCTAGAGAAGAAGTACTTTCGCTCCTACCTCGTTCAACCGCAGATTTCTCTGCTATTGTAGAGTATAAAACCCTGATTGTGAAATATTTGATGTCTCATTCGCGACATCAAGACGTAAAAGACATTTGATACATAAACTACATTGGCGAAGGAGATCTTCAAATGTTTCACAATCAGCTTACAATCCGCTACAGATTTTTTTATTTGTATCGGAGGGTTGCGAAGTAATTTTTTCAATAACAACTTTACAATGAATTTCCGCAAAGTAACGCCTGAGTCAATTAACTATAAGACGTTTATTTTTGCTTTTCATTATAAACTAGAAACAGGACGATACCGTATAGATGAGTTCATAGCAAGTAATACTTTAGATAACTATTACATTTAAATTACATCACACGAGAGGGTCACGAGTTACAGGAGATATCGTCTAAATCATCCAGGAAGACATTAGTTTAGGTGTTACGTGACTTCAAATCACTCCCAGGAGTCACATAGACGTCGCTGCCCTTGAACTGAACGGAGGACGCAAGTTTATTTCTATATTACTGTAGTAATACTCTCACATGACCCGTCAGCTGACTAGATCAGGCACAAATACACGAATTTATTTTTAACTCTGACCCATTTCTTTTCATTCGTTGGCTGTTGCGAATTGCCAATGTTTGTAAACATACAGGCGTTTAATGTTTTACCGTGTATCGTAATTCGTTGGTTTTTTTATTTAGGCTTTTCGGGCATAGACAAATTAAATTGTTATTCACAGTGTAGACATTTCGTCTCGATTTTTATCGAAACTAATTATTAATTTAGCTCGAGCTTAAATATAACAATATGCCTAACTTTTAATTAATCACACCACAGTAATAGTGTTATTAAACTTGCTATTCTTTATTACTCTTCCTTTTTTAATGTAATTGAGAATGTATACTATTCTATATACTTTATTGACACCTAGTAAAAAAAGTCACGATACCCGAGTGGTTGGGTGGTCGGAATTTCGAGTCGAGAGACCCGAGTTCGATCCCCAGGTGGCAGGCTCGTACCAATGAGTTTTTTAAAAAAAAACTTATGTACGAATTATATCGTTGGCTTGGACATAAAGGCGGCGACGGGCTCACCACCTGTTACGTTGTCCCGAAAATATCTTCGGTGGAAGGTGGGTCGAAGGGACTTAATTGTCTAGACTAGACCTCTGTCTACCCCTTTATTGGGAATTTCGTGAAGATATTTATATTTATTTATTTTATTTAGTAAAATATTTACAAAATCAAATTACAAAGGGATAAGAATAGCTATACAGAAATATATTACTGGCAACCCTAGGAACCTGATAACATAAGAAAAGAAGAAAGAAAAAAATATTATTTAGAAGAAACTATACAATGTTATTGAATGTTCAATCCAATACCAAAAATTAATATAATTAATTAAAAAGTCTTTACGCTCTTCTCAATACTGGAGGTAGACAGGGGTCTAGACAAATAAGTGCTTTCGACCCACCTCACTGATGACATTGTTTTTGGGACAACGTGACAGGTGGTGAGTCAATCCCCATCTCCATGTCATAACTAACTATATAAATTGTACATATGTAAAAAAATATTGGTACGAGCATACCACCGGGGGATCGAACTCGAGTCTCTTAACTCGAATTCCAATCACACAACCATACGCCTATCGTCGACATTTATTCTAAATACATATAAACATTTAAAAATAAAAATAAAATAAAATATCTTCACGCAATTCCCAATACAAGGGTAGACAGAGGTCAAGTCTACACAATTAAGTCCCTTTGACCCACCTTCCACCGAAGATATTTTCGGGACAACGTGACAGGTGAGCCCGTCGCCGTCTTTATTTCCAAGCCAACGATGAAATTCGTACATAAGTTTTTGAAAAACTCATTGGTACTGCCACCTGGGGATCGAACTCAGGTCTCTCGACTCGAATTTCCGAACACCCAACAACTCGACTATCGTGACTCAATATATAAAAATTTAATCGCGGATAAAATCACTTCAAATGAAATTTAAATTTCCACGTCACTTCAGCTAAAAAAGGCTATCTTTTACATTTCTCTATAGCCATATAGCCAGCCAGCGTATGAAAATCGATTTGATTTAGATAATTTTATTTATTACCCAATTGAATTAAAACAATGGGATTGTATACATTGTATCCACTGGAGCACCATTCCCGGTGATCCGTGGTGAAAGCAATAGCCATGGAGAATTGATATCAAATATTAGTCGTCTCGTTTTGTTTTTAAGTACCGTTAAATGGTTTTATTACAATACATTGGCTACAACTATTTGACTATTAAGAATGTATTAATCTATCAACAGTTACAAGATAAAAATTTAATACTTCAATATTTATTGTAACGGGAGTCCTTTTATTGTATCTCTACCATTATAATACTATATTATAACAATGTCGACCTCCGTGGACGAGTGGCGAAATCACCGATTCGATTCTTGGTCGGGTCAATGAAGAAAAACGAATTTTTCTAAATTTTCTCGGGTCTGGGTGTTTGTGGTGCCTTCGTTGTTTCCGATTCCTATACCACAAGTGCTTTAGCATCTTACATTGGGATCAGAACAATGTTTGTGATGTTGTCCCTATCTATATATGTATTTATCTATTATTTTATATTGTCAAACTTTATACACATGACAAGTCTGACGACCAGATACCCCAGTTAGTTATCCGGTCGTCCAAACCTGCCTTCGGTTGCGGGGTTGCCGGTTTATTTATTTATACACATGTAACTTGTAGGTCAATTATATTCAGAAGACTTCAATGCTCTCCAAGTAAAATACAATAACGCCTTCAGGGTGACGATGGGTTCACAATACGGTAGTACATCTGTAGCTATATTGCGTATACGCAAATCGATAACTATTATAGAATCTTACGCAAGAATGCATGGATCTCTGATGCGCAGGCCAAGAGGAGGTACCAACGCTATGCCTCACACGCTCGACACCCTCAGGCTGAGGGTCAGACTGAGGTCAGAGAGGAGATGCCAGACTGCCCATACAGGGACACTGGATGTATACTCATGAAGTTGTACCAGGTTCCTCTGCATGTTTATTGTTTTAGTTTCAGTTTTCTCGTAATAAGACTTTTTTGAGAATTTAAAATATAATTATGAATACTACCATACACTTAAAGTCGATAATAAATATATTTTTAATTTATTTTTTTACATCAAGGAATACCATACGTCAGGTGTAAGTCGGGTATACGCCCTTACTAGACGAGATCAAAAATCAAAATCAAAAAAGTAAGAAATGAAAATGAAAAGCAAAAATGTCCCAAGATATTCTCAATTTCACTTGCATTGAAAATGACTTTATTTACAATGCCAAATATGAAATGATCTTACGAAAACTTTTTTAAATGACAAAGGGATTTCCCCCTAAGTGACAACATTACCACTACGAAATAACATTTTCCGAATTATAATTCTGCAACTGACTAACTTAAATAAAATAAATAAATATAAATATCTTCATGCAATTCCTAATATAGGGGTAGACAGAGGTCTAGTCTTCCCACCTTCCACCGAAGATATTTCGGGACAACGTGACAGGTGGTGAGCCCGTCGCCGTCTTTATGTCCAAGCCAAAGATGTAATTCGTAGATAAGTTTTTGAAAAACCCATTGGTACGAGCCTGCCACACTGGGGACCGAACTCTGGTCTCTCGACTGGAAACTCCGACCACTCAATCACTCGGCTATCGTGACTTTTTTTTACTGACAAACTTGATTTACAATTTCGTAGGTCGTAAAAGTTATCACGACATTTCATTACGTGAGTATCATTGTCACAACAAAAGACTAGAACATTGATAAGCTATCGAAATGTATAAAATTTGGTAATTAACACAATAAAATATGATGCGAAATAAGAAATTTTACGACAACCCGATAGCCTAGTGACTCTGCCTTCGAAGCTTTGATACATATATAGATATGGACAACATCACATACATTGCTCCGATCCCAATGTAAGATGCTAAAGCACTTGTGATATGAGAATCGGAAAAAAGGAAGGCACCACAAACACCCAGACCCCAGAAAATCATGTATAGGTATATTTATTTGTATAAACACATATCTATGTAAGTATATTATACCTTACACACTAAAACGGCGATGGGGTCACCACCGGTCGTATTGTACCAAATAGGCATTGGTGAAAGGGTCTAGAGAACTTAATTGTGTAGAACTATATCCACCCGTGGTGGATAATGCATGAAGCATTTGGGAAAATGCATGAAGATAAAAAAAGAATCTCAAAGGATATATTGTCTATATTTGGCTCGAGATTACAGACAACAAAAGGTAAAACTGATTGTATTATCTCTTGTATCTTGAACGTAAACTTATCTCGAAGGTGAAAAACAATAATATAAAACAGTTATAATATAAAACATAAGGATGTTCAGGTGCTAAAACTTTTAATAGAATACTTTAAGAAAGTATACATTTTTTATATATTTAACTTTATATAACTATGTATAAATTATATGTAAGAAAGAAGAATGAAAGAAGTATGAATAAGAAGATCTAGTCACGATACCTGAGTAAGAGACTGGGTGATCGGAATTCAGGTCAAGAAACCCGAGTTCGATCCCCAGCTGACAGGCTTGTGCCTATTTTTCGTAGGGTTTTTTCAAAACTTTTGTGCGATTTAGACCGTTGGCTAGGACGACGAGACGGCAACAGGCGCACCACCTAATGTCACGTTGTCCCACAAAACTTCATCGGTCAAAGGTGGGTCGAAAGAACTTAATTGTTTAGACCTCTGTCTACCCCGGTATTGGAAATGGCGTAAAGATGTTATGTAAATTTTTTTTCAGCCTCGAAGTAGTCTGTGTGAGTTCCAGCCTCTCACCATTTCTGCGATTTTAAAAGTAATGAAAGTCCGTGTAGGCATTGGCAAAGAGGCAAAGCTAGGTCTTCATGGGTCACAACGAATCTGTAACATTCGTAGGAAATTTTATGCGCTAAAGTAGCTAGTTACCGTTAGTTGGACTTTCAGCTCTTTTGACATCCTGATAAAAAAAATACATACATACATCCATACATTCATAACGGCCTGTTTAAAGTATAGACGGTAAGTACAAACGACACTTTTATTATATTGTTTTAGGTTTTTTATTTGATTTTGTTTTGTTTTTTACATTTATGATTTAAATACTGTTTTTTTTTGTTCGTGTAAAATAAGCAACACAAAATATTTCTTTCTTTATTTATTTATGCCTTTCTAAAGTCCACTGAAGGACATGGGGCTCTCCCATAGGAGGATGGATAAATGTTTGAGCGGTGACGTGGTGGTGTGGTGCTCCGATCGCCAATACCACTACCAAGCATGACGATCATCACAAACCTTCCCTTATGGGAGAGGCCTACAAAACTTAACGGTCTGTAAAATTAATACACTGAACTTTTAGAGGCATGTGCAAGTTTGCATGTATGTATGTAATACGAAAGATATAAACGGATGGTTGCAGCCGCAGGTGACAAGAGGGCTGAGTCTCTTCTCGTTTAACGGCTAAGTCTTTTCAACGTGGAAATGCAGCCAGCGTTTTTAGTACCATGCCACAAGGAGTAGGGCTCTACGATAATAGTAGTATTTAGTTAACAATTATTGTTTTTATTAACTATTAACGTTTAAAGTTTAACTTTTACAGTGGTAGTGCCACGCATCAGCATTTGTTGTTGCATGAATGGGCCGACTCGACCGGGGAAGTACCACGACCTCACAGAATACCGGCGTGAAGTAGAAGTTTAACAGACCTCTGCGTTTCGTATGGTGAGTGCAGGTAACCGGAGGCCCGTACACCCCCCTCGCCCAATTCTGGGGGGGGCGGCACTCCAAGGCCGGCAACGCATCTGCTATGCCTCTGGTATTGCGGAAGTTCATGGGCGACGGTAATCACTTACCATCACGCTAACAAGAAAGTTACAATACTTGTTAATAAGAAAGAAATAATTTTTAAATAAAGTCGATTAATATCGACAACCGATAGCCTATTTGATAGTGACTTTGCCTTAATTTGGTTTTCGGAGACCCTTAGCTTCGAATCCCGCTGGGGGCAAACATTTGTGTAATCAATATAAATATTTGTACATAATTCATGGTTATAAGAACATTTATCTATGTAAAATAAATAAATAAATATAAACATCTTCACGCAATTCCCAATCCAGGGCTAGACAGAGGTCTAGTCTTAACAGGTGGTGCCTGTTATGTTGCTCAAAAATGTTTTCGGCGAAATAAAGAAATATCATCATGCAATTCCCAGTACAGGGGTAGAAAGAGGTCTAGCCTAGACAATTAATTCCCTTCGACCCACCTCCCACCGAAGATATTTTCGGGACAACGTGACAGGTGGTGAGCCCGTCGCCGTCTTTATGTCCACGCCAACGAAGTAATACGTACATAACTTTTTGAAAAACCCATTGGTATGAGTCTGCCACCTCGGGATCAAATTCGGGAAAAATTTCAGTTCGAGTAAGAGACTTGAACTGAAATTTAAAAATTTCGAAATCGATCTACAAGACAACGTCAGTTATAAGGTCACGTTCATATAAACAGAAACGCAGTAACTGAAGGTATCGTCTGAAACGGCACTTTATTCAAAGTCGATACTAAGTATATCGTACAATAGGCCATTCTGTATCTCGATGCAAATCTCATTGCGGTCGTGTTGCGACGCTCTAAAAGGGGAGTGGCTCGATTTGCACTGTGACGTGTGGTCGGTAGTCGCGTGTCCATTGTCCCACGGTATTGCTTTTTTTTTTTATAGGAAAAGGGTGGCAAACGTGATGGTAAGTGATTGCCGCCGCCTATGAACACCCGCAATACCAGAGGCTTAGCAGATGCGTTGCCTCCCTTAGAATGCCCCCATAATTGAGGGAGGAGGGTGTGTGGGCCACCGGTTACCTGCACTCACCAGACGAAACGCAGAAGTTTGTTAGACTACTACTTTACGCCGGTATTCTGTGAGGTTGTGGTACTTCCCCGGTCGAGCCGGCCCAATACATGCAACAACAAAAGTTGATGCGTGGCTCTACCACTGTAATATCACGTTAACGCGATGACGTCAAAATAAACTAGTGATGTGGAAAAAGTGTTTTTTTACATCACGAAGGACGTCATTATATAATATAAATTCTGTACACACATACCTAGTCGGTGTAAATGTGCATAATTCGGATTCGACAGTTATTAGTTTTTAAAGTTCACGATAGGTGAGTGGTTGGGTGTTCGGAACTCTAGTCTAGAACCGAGTTAGATCCCCAGATGGTAGGCTCGTACCAACGGGTTTTTTTCTAAAACTTATAGACGATTTATATCGTTGGCTTGGTAATAAAGACGGTGGCAGGCTGACCACCAGACACATTGTTCCAGAAAAGTGTGCGAAAAGTCTTAATTGTCTAGACATCTGTCTACCCCAGTATTGGAAATAGCGAGAAGATATTTTATAACTTTACTATATATGGATATAGGAGATAGCACAGGTGCATCACTTCTACAGATGCTGTCAAATTTAAGACTATACTTATACCTATTTCTGTAGCTAAAACACTGCCAATGATAAATATAGGAAACTTTGAGGTACGAGTGGTTCTTTACTTTACTTGCCAACTTGACAGCCTGCAAAAGTCTTCTATTGGATAGGGGCCTCTCCAGTAAGAAGGGTTAGTTGCAATCGCTACACTTGGTACACGGATTTGCAGGCGCGATACCTACGAGAGTTTGATTTATTTTAATCTTTTATTTTTCGAGATGCTATCCCGTCATTCATAGACAATTACAGTTTAAATACTTTCCATTCATCATCATTGTCATCAATAGCCCATAATAGTTCACTGAAGGACATAGCCTATTCAGAACTTTGGTTATCCGGAATTTCTCCCGGTTTGCTTACAACGCGAGGCTTCGTAAGCCAATTCGCGATCGCAGTACCAAATCTCTCACACTTTAGACGTTGCTGCTCACCGGTCGGCTCAAATTTGGTCTAGTATTTTTCAAGATGTTTTGTTTTGAGTCTCTTAATTATCTGTATAGACTATTTTAGAGGTAATAGACAATTTTAGAGGCTTGTTCCTTAGTCGCCTCTTTCGACAACCACGGAAAGAAAGAGGGTGGTATATTCTAACGTCGGAATCGTACGACAATAATTAACAATAGCTTTAAACGTTGGAAAGTGAAAAAAATAATTATAACTGGATAAAATCAATAAATAATAGTTTTAACTTTTTATGAAAGTGTAATCTGATGTTCATTCAACTGTTATGTACGGGATTGTCCCAGAACAGATAACTAATTCATTACATGGCATACCATTTAATCAGAACAATATTTAATGATTTCTTGTATTTACGCCAATAACTTCAGAATATTGTATCAGAACAATATTTTTTAATCGTATCACATCTCATGTTTACTACTTGGAGCACCCGTAGTTACCGTGATAAAGAGATAACTGTTTGATTAATACATTTTTGACGTTATCCCATTGTACAATACAGACATAAATATTTTCATAATTTCATGAACAACGAAAAAATGTGTCCAGTTCACAAGCAGTTGAAGTATCGACTTCAGAAAGTACGATCTATTCCATGTCTAAATCACATAGATGTAGGTATTTGTTACTTCTTCGAATACTTTTATCGGCCTACAAGGCAGCAGCGCTTAATCTTTATTATTGCCACTCCAATATAAAGGATACAAAGGAACTTCATACCTGGTATTATTAAGAAATCCACCCATGTCCAAAAGTATGTCTAAAAAATTAGGTTCAAAATATTAAAAACTTAAGTATATTTGAGATGATTTTTTTATTTGAAACTCAGGACCATGCTGCCAGGCTCCGAGAACATAATAGAAGATCTCATCTGCTCTAAAATGTTAAATATTGTGCAATTTTGATAGCTATAAACACGTAATTGTAATTAAATATATCATATAAAGAACACGGCTGAAAGAAATATGTTTTATTGGATTATGTAGTCCTTACTAACAGTTTGTTTGTTTGTTACGCTTACACGCTTAAAGCGTTCAAACATTTTTAAATAATTCTTGTGCAGAGTTTACTCCCGAGTAACTTAAGCTGTGTTAACGCAAGTAAACCGGTCAAACACAAATATTTATAAATTATATAGCAAATACAAATTGATTGATTATCATGCATACGCTATTTAGATACAGATTATTTTTATAAATAACTATCACTTATAGACAACGATAATTTTTGTCCGTTTAAATTTGTCTAAAAGATGAACAAACATTTCTTTTTTTTTATTTTATTTATAAAATTGAGCTTTTTTACTATCGTAATTTATGCGCAGAGTAGCCATGATTGTGTAGGATGAGAGGTATAAGGTTGGTAGGTAGCGGGAACCGCCTTAAAGTGCGACGTGTCTAGTACCAATCCGCCTTGCATTACAATTTTAACCAATACTAGTTACAGAAGAAGTCCACGTTATTCAGAGGACTTTTACAAGTTCTCAGGTGTAAGAAAGAAAAGAACACCATGACCTGTCGCCGGCTTCATGGCCAAGCCCCCGATAAACTCGTAAATCGTACATAAGTTTTAGAAAAAATCCATCGCCATAAGCCTAACACCTGAGGAACAAACTCAGGCTGCCGGGACTATAATTATCATAATCATCTGATGCAAATTCAATTTCGAAACGATATGATTTGTATTAAATAACAACATTAACGTTTGAATATGGAGACAGAGCGTGAGGGCTGGCCTACGTGCTCCGCCGCACGTCGATCCACCCGGCCGGGTTAGGCGTCTCACATTTATCGCGATTTTGTTTTATAATACTAATAAAACAACAGAACAACTAGTGACAATCTCAGAAAGACATTTGATTTAAAGAGTTCAATACGTTTAAAGATGCTATCATAATACATTTTAATATTCTCTTAATGCTTTATTTTATAACCGGATTCGCAAGCCACGTTTGTTCTTACCCTTTCACTCCGCCGCTGTTGTGACGTCACACATAATTTTATGCGAATTGTAATTCCATTCATACGAACATTTGCTTTACCGTTATGTTCGCAGAACGTAGTTATGAGTATGTAATACGTTTAAACCGGTATTAGCAAGCATATGTTCTAAGGATATGTATATTTAGTTTTTTTTTTTGAAAAAATACTAGATACTTTTTATCATTACTAGCCTTTTTTTCGATATTTCGACCGCATCCTACGGCTATGATGCATTTTCGTATTACAGACATCAAATGAGGGTACGATAAAAGAACGTAATGAAGAAGAAATTTATTTGCTTTGCAAAACCGTTACTAATTTCAATTTAAACTGTAAGTACAACTTAAAATGATTAAGAATCCTGAATCGGCAAAGAAAATAAAAATTGTCAGAATGTTTGTGAAATAAAAGAAATATTATAAGCACATGAACATACGTCTTTCCTTTATACTTTTCTATACTCTAGAAAAACTTTTTTATTCAAAACCATTCTACTGTTAACCACTATGACACTTAATGATTTCTTGTATTTACGCGAATACTACGCGATTTACGGATTTAATCGCACTTTTAATTAGTTTTTAACAAACTATTTTTACTTCCAGTCCCCCCGTGAGCACGGATGCTGTAAAGCATCCGAAACGTCGGGAAGGAAAAATAGTTTGTTAAAAAAATAATTAAAATCCAAAAATCGTTTTATTTTCAACACTATGGCACTTTTAACTTACTCGTATAAAGTAATAATTTACCACCTATCAATATGGGTGTAATTTCTGTTTTTCCATTAAAAATTAAGATGAAAATTTTTATTATTCTACATAGATAAGCACATAAACAATTGTAATGTGTCATATTTTTTGTCACCATTTTTTAATAGTAAAAATAGCTACAAATCATTTGATTAAAATTATCATAGATTGCTGTTACATGTTTAGTAGCAGAAGTCCTGATTAAAATTATCATAGGTTTCCCTCTTATGTTCAGCTATGTGCTTTTAGAAGTAATAGTATTCATGAATATTTATAACTCTTCTTGATAACCCTATCGATAATTGAAAATCAATGACGTAAATGTGTATATTAATTATCTATAGGACAAAAAATCAAATAATTCATGTCGTATTCGCACCTGACCTCCATTATCATAAACAGTCAATTTGTATTCATTGTATTTGAAGTGGAAGGGTTTGGTTTCTATTTACACCTGCGGAGAAGATGTTTGATGTTTATGTATGTTTATTATTCAATTCTTCGCTTGAATCATCAGTCCATACCCAGTACTGAGGTAGACAGAAGTCTAGTCATAACAGTAGTCTACAATTAGTCCTTTTGACCCACCTTCTACCGCAGACATTTTTTGTACAACATGTCAGGTGTTGAGCCCGTTGCCGTTTGGGTCTAATATAAAATTATTTAAAACTCCACTGGAGAACGAAGACCTCAACAGAAGCACTTCACTCTAATTCCTCGATTCTTCTACACGGACAACTTCCAATCAAAAACTTCAATCGATGTTGGCTTGTCGCTCGACTCAAATGCCCGCATTTGCGAGCATATTATCTTTCTTTCTTTCTTTCTATTGTATACAGGATAATCCGAATAATCATAATAATCCAGACTAACTCGAAGTTGTTAATGTTTAACGCTCCTTGTTAACTCGGATAGCTCGCCGAGTACTCGCGAAGAACTTTCCAGCGCGCAACGGTGGCTTGAGAAAAGATTATAATATATATTAATGAGGACGATCTCTAATGCTACTCTAAAATACTACGATATAAAACAACAGCATCGACGTCGCTAAGGTAAGGACACCGTAGCGAAAACGTACCTAGAAAGAAAGAAAGAAACTTTGTTTGTTGCTTATTTCACCGGAACATAAAAAATACAGTATTAAAATCATAAATGTACAAAAACAAAAAAAATTCAAATAAAAAAACCTAAAACAATAAAAGTGCCCTAACTAAAAAACTTATCATAAAAAAAAGAAAGAAAACAAAATACATTCGTGACATTCCAGTAAAGCGACAAAAGGGTCTGCGCTCAGTATAAGTTGCGGATAGACACAACACTGATTTTCAGCGCATCTACTCATGACTTAGTTTATATAATGCAATCATTTTCAAACACTGGCATAGCTAAAGGTCCAGCCTATTTAATCATTTCCAACCTCATTTCGTCGGTGCTTATTTTTGGTACAACGAGACGTTCTACATTTTACTGCAATCTGCGGTTATCTGCTGCGGTTTTTAACACAAAGTAGTTTATCATATCATTGTCTCCGTCCTGATATAACTTATAAAGCGGAACATAAAGATATCAATGTACGCTAATTGAGCCTTTGTTTCTTTTGTATATCTGTCATTATCATCATTATTTTCACAGTGGTAGAGCCACGCATCAGCTTTTGTTGTTGCATGAATGGGCCGGCTCGACCGGGGAAGTACCCCGACCTCACAGAATACCGGCGTGAAGTAGAAGTCTAATAAGTCGTTGCGTCTGGTGAGTGCGGGTAACCGGAGGCCCACAAACCCCCCTTCCCCAATTCTGAGTGAGGCCGGCAACGCATCTGCTATGTCTATCGTATTGCGGGTGTTCATGGGCGGCGGTAATCACTTACCATCACGTGAGCCGCCTGCTCGTTGGCCTCCCTTTTCTATAAAAAAAATATATACCTAGTCAGGTCATAAATTCTGTCAATGTTTAACCTAAAATAATTAAAACAAGTTCATTCATTATGTAACTATTTATATACCAAAATGAACTTAACAAAACATAGATTCTCATGACACTAAAGTTTATTCAAAATGACCTCCGTGATTTTGAATACAGCCTTCAATCTGTGCGGCCAGTCGTCTATCGCAGCACGAACGAGGTCCATGTCAATATCGGCGGCTGCCTTAATCAAGGATGTCTTGAGTGACTCCAAATTGGGATGTGGCTTTGAGCACGCCTTTTCCTCCAAGTGTTGCCATATCTTATAATTTAACGGATTCAAATCTGGACTGGAGGAGGGCCAGTCTTCGTGCCCGATGAAGTTGATTTCACGCGTCGCCAGCCAGTCTTGTGTGCTCTTCGTTCTATGAGCTGGCACCGAATCCTGTTCGAATACCCAGTGCCTGTTATTGAACATACACATAGTGGTATGAGAAACAGGTTCCACAAGGTTCGTCAGGATTGTATTTTGATTCACAACTGCATTCGTTTTTCACACCTTTCTCGCAAAAATGTACCTCTGTTAAGCCCCAATAAGAAACTCCCAACCATACCATGAGCGAGGATGGAAAATGACCTCGTTGGACACGCGGAATACGGTTGCTCGCTTCTTCACTACTGTGTGCGTACACCTTATCATTTTGTTTGTTGTAGCTCTCTTCTACGGTAAAAAATTTTATATTTATCTTCACACACAATCCCTGACGGGGTAGCCAGGGAGAACAGATCGCCAAGTGTCACGATCCCTACATACTTCTTTCGCTTCTTTCAGATTCATCATCTTCTTCATACATGCACGTCTAGGTATCCGAGTACTCTTGACCCTCCCCTCTTCGAGCAATTTGCTCACATGGTCTTCGAAAGTTAGTCTCGGTCTACCTCGACACCTTTTAATATAAACTTTCGCGCTATATATTTTCTTCACCATTCGGTCTTCACTCATTCGCTCAACGTGCCCAAACCATCGAAGCACGCCCTTATCCATTTTTGAGACAAGGTCATCTGTCAAACCTGCCATATTGCGAATCTCTTCGTTTCGCTTTCGGTCGGCCATGGTAAGGCCGCACATTTTACGAAGAGATCGCATCTCATAAAAGCAGGTTGAATGCATCACTGCATTCAACCTGCTTTTATGCTTCTTCTGGCATACCCAGGTTTCGCTGCCATATAACAAAGTCGGTACCAACACTGCGTTATGTATTGCAAGCCGTGCACTTTTCACAACGCTTTGCCTTTTGATTAACGCAGTCTGGGCACCATTGACTTTGTTCCCGGCAGCGACACGCCTGTCCACATCTAAATCACATCTTCCATCCCGGGGTAAAAAATTTTTCATCCGAAAAAAGAATTTCCCGAATTTTTTCCCGCGTACCGCTTAAACAAAGCGCGGCATCTCTTCTGTCTCAGGTGCATTAGACGAGCATTCAAACAATGTCCTGTTTTTCTTCGATATGCCCGAAGCCCTAAGTCTTCATTTAACACCCTTTTCACCGTGGTTCTGCTTAACCCCATCTGAAGGGCCAACAGTTTCTGTTTACGTTTGGGATTTCATTGAATTTGCGCCTTCATAGCTTTTATCACTGCTGGAGTCCTAAAAGACCGAGGGCGACCACTTCTTGACCTGTCATCTATATACTAGAGTCTTCATTGTATCGTTTGATTGTACGATAAAGGAATCTTTTGGTTATATTCAAATTTTTCAGTATGTCCAAAACTTGAATTGGCGCGTAACCGCAACAATGCAACGCAATAACTGCAACGCGGTCTTCTTTAAGCGTCCACTCCATATTTAAAAATGAGTAAAATTCTAAAAATTATGTAGTTTTATTTTTATGAATAATTCGAAATTCGAATTCAATAAACATTTTTGTGGCCAGCATTCTAAGAGAAAAGTTTTTACTATGTGACAATACTGATCACCTGACTGTGTATATATATAGACGGCTTGGCTTATGAGTGACACGGTTTCCAAGTGACAAATCGATTAGTTTACTTTTCGACACAAGAATATACATTCGTTTATCGATCGTCACTTTTTAATCTACCACCGTTTAGTAATGAGGTTCCTCTAACAGAGAAGAAACAGGCGAAAGAAATTCCGTAGGTGTCCTTTTTTTGGTCAATCTCTTGGACAGTGTTCGAATCCGATCGTGTTATGTTTTTATGATATAAAGGTGAACAACAAAATGTTCAAGTTATATCAAGACTAAAGTTAAACTGCTCTCTTACTTAATTATAATAAGACTACTATGTCTACTCATGGATATGAAGTTGTTTTTCAACGAATTCCAAGAAGTTACAGGATTTTATCACTGCTGAAGTCTTTGACTTGTTTGTATGGCATCCTCTTACAGGCAAATGCACTGTGTTTCACTCGTCTATAAGATGGTGTGATGGAAAGCATAGCATAATGGTTGCTGGTAGCTAGGGACTGTACTCCCTATCTTATGTTTAGCAATAAGAGTTTGATAGTCTGTAAAGAAAAATAAGAAGATGTTGTTATTTATTAGAGAGAGTATTGGAGTACTCTTAATGTTTCGGAAATTTGTAATTTAAAGAATTTACAGATTCTTGTCACTCCTAAAGTGAAAGTAAATAACTCGTAGGTTTTAATTAGACTGGAACACAACAGTTGTTATACTGTACTTTGGCGACTATAATGAGTCAGGGGACGATACTAACATTGTTATTGGAGTAGGATAAATGACAAGCTGACCGTCTCTCGAATGGTAAGTGTTTACTACCCATATGCACTTTACCCAAAACATACCCAAGAAAGAAGATTGCAATTTCGTCCACACCCCTAAGGACTAAGAAACTGGAACATAACAGTTATAATACTGCTATTTAGCGGAAGAAATGTGTTAGAGTGTAAGACTGACCCAGTTGACCCTAATCAGAGAAGAAGTCTAATAACCTGCACTTAATAAGCGTCGAATAGGATGCTAGGAAAGTAAAGACAAGTGAACACCGTTCTACATGTCTAGCTGCTAACAATTGCACAGCTAACAAATGCTGAACCAATTCGAATGCTACTACAGTTTTAATGAAACAGAAGCAAATCAATCAATCAACAATATATAAAACTGTAACATGACATGATCACGATAGTGACACTCAAACCATGCCTCCGTAACATATTCAGTAGCTTGTAGAATGTCACAATTTATCTACAATGGGATAGGTATATCTTGACAGCTCTGACGTCACCGACGTAGGCCGTTAACCGCTCTTTTTGTAAATTTTTGTGTTTTCTACTGTGACTGTGTTATTAAATATATCCACATGGTTGAAGTGTCAGAATATACCACCATATTTCTTCCTGTGGGTGATGAACAAGATTGGAAAAGTCTTAAAAGATACTTTTGGCTACCAACGGATTGGGAGGATGGCGGCAGGGGGTTCGAAAAATACCACAACAAAATAGAGCAGACCAGTGGAGACTACCAGACACTTATTGCACGCTACTGCCCGTCACCAATCTCATTAATTTCATTCAGCTATTTTCTAATTAGTCTCGAAAGAGGTGATATATGAAGGTGGCTCAGGATACTTTTAGGAAGGCTTAAGTTCAGCAATAGGAGTTCTGTGCTGTACTGTGTATCAACTTCTTACAACTTACAAACTTCGCCTTAACGAAACACGCGAGCCACGAAACAATCACATGTTCTCAGCCATCTAATTTTAAATATAACGCTTCTAAGAATATTTTAATCTTAATGTCACCTCATTAGAATTATCAGAAATAAATACGGAATATTATATCAAAGAATGCCTCTCATTACTATACTTTTTTATTTAAGGCCGAATTTTCTATGTCGAGGATATTATCAGCCAATACTTTGCTTACATATCTTTTTTTTTTGGTATTTGAGAAACGTGGAAAACGAACATACAGTCCACCAGATTGTTAGTAACTAATGCAGGTCATAAAAATGCAAACCATTAGAAAAAAGGATGTTTAAGATGAGTTAGTATCCTTGACCTTAGTGGTCATATGGCCGTGATTGTACTAGCTCTCTATATACAGTTCGGAATACAATAGTTAAACTACTATTTGGCTGCAGAAGTAGGTAAGAGTGAGACCTACTGAGAAGGAGACGTTGTTGGATATATTTTATTCAATGTACTAGGAACAGAGAATTATGTCGGATTAAAATCTCGGAAGGAGCTCCGGGACCGGCTAAAATCACCACTATTAGACGATGCGGCCTCGCAGGCCTTCAAATTTTTTCTTTTACCACATCTTACTTAAATGTCAAAAAGTCACGATAACCGAGTGGTTGGGTGGTCGGTATTTCGAGTCAAGAGAACCGAGTTTGATCCCCAGATGGCAGGCTAGTACCAATAGGTTTCAAAAACTTATGTACAAATTATATCGTTGTTTTGAACGTAAAGACGGTGACGGGCGCACAACCTGTCACATTGTCCCGAAAATATCTTCGGTGAAAGGTGGACTTAATTGTCTAGACTAGACCTCTGTCTACTCCTGTATTGGAAATTGCGTAAAGATATTTATTAATTTACTTACTTAAATGTGGTTAAACTCAGAAAGTAAAGTAAATTTATTATGTTTTATTTTTAGATGTTTTATTTTAAAACATCAAAAATTAATAAATAAAAAAACTGTGAAATAATTTTCACACCTTATTACCAGATGCGTCCGATAAATAAATAAAGGCCACGAAGTAAATTTATTAAGTGTATATCAGAAAATTCCAATAATGTATCTTTTTTAAATATTAAATAATTAAGTAATGTCATTGTGTCGTGACTCTGAGTTTTCGGGTTCGATTCTCCGTTGGGTTAATCTAGAAGACACTTTTTCTACATTTTCTCGGGTCCTGGTGTTCTAGGTACCTTTTTTATTTTTGATTTCATACTACAAGTGCTTAAGCTGCTTAATGTTGGGATCAGAGCAATGTAAGCGATCTTGTCCCTGTCTATGTATGCATTTATTTATATTATTTATTTATTTATTTATTTATATATTCTTTATTATACACCACAATTTAGGATAAAAACACAATGGCAAGGAACAACAAAATGCTACAAAAGGCGGTCTTATTGCTAAAAAGCATATTATATTTTTTTATGTATTTTAAATAATTTGAAGAATATTGTACGGATATATCTTTACAAAGATACAGACGTTCCTTTCCCCTTCAAGGTGAAGGGTACAATTTTAATGACAAGGTCCGAGTTCAAAACGCACGTTTCACGGCCCCGGTCTAATAACGCAACCGACAGACATAATGAGAAATAAAGTATGGCATCCAACCACCTAGCAACAGTGTGCCCATTGAGTATAACACGTTCCATTACAATCGGACACCCCGATTTGCAATTTTAATTTTATTATGCCTTTACGTTGATATGCACTTTCATTATCTGTGTAATATAAGATTGGTATTTTCATGTAGTAATTTGTTGTGAAATATATGCTTTATGAATATTTACTATTTGTGTTTATACAGAAATATCAAAGTGTTGTGATTACAACATGAAAGTTAATGTCAGGTTTGAATTATGTCTTAAATTTTATTTTAAAACAACGTTAAATTAAACTTTTACTTTGTTTTTCAGCGTTTCGTATAATTTACACTTAACCCTACAAAGTCACTTTAGTTTCTGCGTGTACGTGCCATCCGTCTTATTTATTTTTTAAATTAAAGGAAATAAAAACACCAAATTTGAACAAACGTAGTACATTCATTAGAGTTAATTTACCTTATTATATAAGTTTTGTAGTCAAATAAAAGGGTTGCAGGTTCGAATCCCGCTAGAGGTTAGCATCTGTGTAATGATACAAATGTTTGTACTCGAGACATGGATGTTAAACAATGTTATATAAATGTCTCTAAATTCGTTTCCGAGAAGAAAGCTATTTTAGACGAGTTCAGACGGGTTCATAAGACGCGATTAAGAAAAGAGCTTTGAAAATACCATTGGTCATTATTATGGTGGTATAACCCTCTCGAAAAATCTTTATATCGTCATAACTACTACATAACAGGACATAAGCCTCCCGCATAAAGGAGGTTTTTCCAAAACCTCCAAACTTAGCAAGTGATTAGTGACCGCAGTGCCTGGCTCCTTATTCGCCTGCCAAGACTGTGCTGAATTTTGATCTGGTATTTACCGAGATATTTGTCTCACCATCTGTCGGTAGTGCATTGTATATTAATATGTAATCTTTATGCACAATTGACGTTCTTAAACATGTCAAAACATGTAAAACATATGAAACACAGAACCGCAAAAAGTGTGTGGCTTTCAAGCAACAGCAGGTTACTTCAAAAGTAGTCCAACTATAACACCGTCAAAATGCTAATGACCTTGTCCTCAGCGCGGCAGGAGCGTGCCGCTGACGTCGGGATTACGTGGCGATTGGCGCGACACGACGGATGGCTCGGCGATTATTACGTTACTATTTGATGCGCCTCCTCCGACTCTGCTCTTTAATATCGCTAGCTCAATAGAAGTCGTCATTAGCACATGTCTAAAGTACACATTTTGGATAGGATTTGAAACCGCTAATCATCACATCTACAAAGCTTTAAATTTCGGTATCATTAAGAATTATTTACCTTTACTTATCTTTCCCATTTTCTGTTTCGCCCAGGAATAGCTAAATCCCATAAGGCATTAAGTCTGCCCATTGTTACCTTTTTTATCGAGGTGTCAAAAAACAATAAATTAATGCCGGAAACCCGCAACTCTATTCCCCTTTTCTCCCTCGACCCACTCTCCCAGATTATACCACCATTTTCCCTGATCGCAATTATTAGTATTAAAATTATTTTAAAAAAGAATATTTTCTCGCCAATCCCAAGCTAGAATCTAGACTGTCTAGACAATTTGGTCCCTTCGACCAACCATCCACCGAAGATATTTTCGGGACAAGTGACAGGTGGTCAAACCATCGTCATCTTTATGTCCAAGCCGACGATATAATTCGTACAAAACCCGTTGATACGAGCCTGCCACCTTGGGATCTATCTCGCGTCTCTAGACTCAAATTCGGATCACCCAACCTCTCGTGACTGCTAAATTAAAAGAAAATTAAAAATTACGTTTTAACTATTGAATTTTATTAATTTATGTAATTATTCATTTTTTTTATCTTAGACACTTACGTCCCAAAGGTTCAAAAGCCCAAATCAACGTTATAATATATTTATATACATATTTAGACAGGGTCACTACCAACTAGACTAAAGCAACCCGGTGCTTTTATGATCAGGTGGTCGAAATCTCGTTGAAATAGTATTTTTTATTATATATTTCGTACTAGTAAGTAGGTGGAAAGTATTTTTGTACTGGTAGGCAGAGGTTTAGATAATAAAACTCCTTTCGTACCTTTTTTTAATTATTTAATTTGGAAAACATACAGCAACACAAGTATACATATTAAGAACTAAAGTAATTTAACGCAAATGACATGTTTTCACATATGAAAATGTAGCTTATTCGAGACAGCATAACAGGTGGTGAGCCTATCGTCGTAAATAGTAATTTGATGCTGCGAATTCTTCAGGACCATAGCAACATACCGTTTTAGAAACGGGAAAATTGATACTAATCCAACGCACCACGATCCGGTATGATTGCGAAATTACGCATGACTTACGTACGTTAGGAGAAATCTAAAAATGCCTGGCGATTTGTTAACTATTGCGCCACGGAATACGACGTTGTGACTATCGTCATGTAGTCGCTTTCAGTGACTAATCTAGAATGTAAATAATGACACGATAAATGTCCTCACGTCATTCCCAATACAGTGGTAGACAGAGGTCTAGACAGTAAAGTCCTTTCGACTCTCCTTACCGAAGAAATTTTTTGGGCCAACATGACAGATGGTGAGCCCGCCGCCGTCTTCATATCTATAAATAATCAGTCTTTCTCTTTATGTAAACACTATGGCGAATTGATTTCATAGTCATTAATTTAGAAAAACAAGCATTATTGCAATAAGATTTTTTCTCGGTAATTAATTTTATTATCAGTCACAAATACGTTTTTTCTTCTACGCACACGTTTCCGATAACTTTTCACAGACTTTCAATGCAAACTTAAAAAACTAACGTTCAAAAGTACTCTTTTTTCAAGTACAAAATAAAGCAAAAAAAAAAGTGAGCTAATACTCAATAACAATCATTCTACAAATGATTGTTAACATTTCGTATTTTTTCGTTTCCCATTTAAATACGATTAAAACCTTTGATAAATCATGTTTGTACTATTTTTACTTTTCTTTACACACGTCAATTTATTTTTATTGACGATACATGACACATCAAAAATGTCTCTCTGACACTTTCAGCTTCTCGCAAATTAAATTATTTTAGACATATTTATTATAAGTGTATTTATGGTCAAGAAATATGACACAGAGGGCAATCAGAATAACAATATCGAGGCGGATGTTATCGTCCTGGGCTGCAGCTTACCTGGTATTGTAGCCGCGCATAAATTAAAGAAAAAGTTTGGAGACACGATGGACATCGTTGTCATAGACTTAGCCGGATCTACGAGAGGTGTATCCAAATGCGATATTGTCTCATTCTGCGATGACGAAGAAAACAATTCGAATAGGGCTGCCGTCGAAACGGATGAGGAGTTCATCGAGAATTTCACAAGACGCTACCTTGTTATGTACGCGAAAGAGTTTAATATCGCAATACCTGACGCGATCATGTCACCAGAGACCATACCATCGTCACTCAATAAACTATTCGAGTATACCAACGGCAACACAGTTCAATGCACGAACAATTATCACGACTTTGATTATTTAGGTGTTATAGAGAAGTTCGAGCTGAATCAATATCAGAGGCTCATTGATGAGAGCATGGCCGACCTATTCCGCGTCACAAAAACACACACAGAAACCGAACGGCAAAAGCTTTTGTACTATGATCAAACGACGATGGAGAAACATATCTGCGGTTCATTGCTCTTCCCAACCTCTCGGGAGATAATGAGGACAATGGTGAGACTGGTATGTGGCGTTTCACCTGAGTCCGTGTCGGTTCTATTCTATCTGCACCAATGTCACAGAAACAACGGTTGCAAAAATCATATCGATGGTCGGAACACAAAGTTTCGAGAGAAAATTCTAGGCTATTGCTGGAAACGACTCACTCACAAGTTGCAGCAAAGCGTTGCTGATATAACATTAAGAGCGAAGTCTGTTAAGGAGATACGGACTTACTCAAATGAGCAAGTTCTCTTGGAGACTATGAAAGGTGAGAACAATCTAAAGCAAAATTATATCTGCAATCTTCTTGCGATGGCTTTGCGACCTGACGAACTACAATACATCCAAGTGGAGCCTTTATTGTTATCACAAAGAGAGACAGATATTACAAAGTTGATGCTGCCTGGTTTCATCAAAAAGTTTATGGTTCAATATGAAACGGACTTTTGGAGGACTGACGGTTTTAGTGGAGACATACTTAGTATTAGGGGACCGATTGTTTGGGCTATGGAACGACCGGCAATGTCTGCGACGGGAAGTAGGGAGCGCTACTCCTCTTTGATAGGTTATTTGAAACCCAAAAACAGTAATGGCGATAAGCTTGATTCGAAAAATGAAGTTTTAGAACAACTGGTGAAATTATTTGGTGAATCTGCAGCAAACCCGGTGAGTTATAAAGAAACTGACGTTGAGGACTTGTTCGTACCGAGATGCGGTGATTACGTTGCCTTGAGGAGATGGACTAGAGAATAGTCCAAGGTTGCTAGAATGGGGCGCTCTGGATATCTACCGCGAGGGAGATATCATAGGGGCAATAGAAGCAGGTCATGCGGCGTATCTTCACGTCTCAAGTTACTTACGTCCACAAGCGCCTACCTTCGAAGATGTCAGTGCTGCCGAGAACCCCACAAACATACGCGGTAATTTTTGTAATAGAATGTTGTCTCAAATGAACATTATAAAGAGTGTGTCTCTAGTGGCTTACACAGCAGCTTTGTATGTAGGTATACGTCTCATAAAATCCTATCTGAACAAAAGCTGAGCAAAATTCACGTGTATTTTTATAAAGTGTCAGAGAGTAGTGATTTTAAAATATTTATTTATTTCGTAACCGTTGTTTTATTCGATTAATCTTATCAATGTTGAGAGTTTGAACGTGTGGACTTTAGATGCCTTAAGGACTGAGTAGATTTGAATAAAACTTGGTAACATTTGATTCCCTATCCAGGAAAAATTATATATAATAATGGTGTGAATATTTTTTTCTGTATTTGCTGAGAAGAACATATGTCCGTTTGACTTTTAACCAAAGACGTTTATTGGGACAGCGTAACAGGTGGTGAGCCTGTTGCCGTCTTTATGTTCAAGCAAAAATATAAATCATATATAAGTTTTTGATTTTTTGATCATTGCTACGAGTCCACCAACTGGGGATCGAACTCGGATCTCACGACTTAAATTCCGAGCACCCAACTACTCGGCTAACGTGACTTTTAAGATTTAAGTTTATTTATAATAATGTGAATTTAGACACACCTTTTCTGTCGAATTCTGCCCATTGATTAGTATTGGATTGACATTAGGAAACCAGATATCGCTTTAAAAGCCACCGAAAGATAAGATATGTATGTAGGTTCTAAATACGCAAATCATTTTTGACCAACATGTCAGATTCTAATCATAAGATCTTTTTTCACATGGTATCAACAGACAACCATCGAATCGAAATCAGTTTCAAATCAAATCAATTCGTCGACGTCTAACAAGATAAGTTAGCTGATTGAGTGAGCAGAATCATTAGAACCCGGACCCTCGAGTTCAGTTCACGAAACATACATGTAAATGAAATAAACAAATATCTTTACGTCATTCCCAATATACAGACAGAAGTCTAGACAATTAAGTACTTTCGACCTTCCTTCCACTAAAGACATTTGATTTGTATTAAAACTAAAATGGCGACAAGTTTACCATCAGTAGGGTGTTTCTGAATAAGCTTTAGTGCAAATAAGAGATTAGTGCATTTAAAAAAGTCCGCTGTGACTTACGCTTGGCAAGCGGATTGGCGATCGCAGTACAAACACCTCGCTCTTTAGGCACTGCTGCCCGCATTATTTTCTTTTATTTTGGTGTTGTATTAGTAGTTATTGTTACTGTAGTTATTGACTTTGTAGGGCATTACCACTGGTCGCCCTTTACGTCGCACTTTTCCTACACATGGCAAGAACTCTGAAGAATACTGAGGTGGACAAGACAATTAAGTCCTTTTTTAATTTTAAGAACCACCTATCAAAGACATTTTTTTGGTACAACGTGACAGGTGGTTAACCTGTTACCGAAATAAAGATATTTACAAGCCAAAGATATAAATCGTGCAAAAATTTTTAAAAGAAAACAGTGTTCTCGTACATATGTTTTTTTTAGCCTGATACATGGGGGTCGAACTCGGGTCTCTTGACTCGTGTTCCCATCACCCAACCACACGGCTATCGTGACTTCACCAGAAACTAATCTTTTATTTTTTGTATCAAGTGACTTTTCAGAGTTGTTTAACGTAGTCCTTGTTGTGTATGACATTTGACTGGAGAGCATTGATCCTGGGTGCTCTGAAAACTTACCTAGATTTAGCATTACCTATAATTACCTTTCCCTACATACTAAGAGCCTGTAGTCTGTAGTGTGCATGTTTTATAGTCTGAGTGACTGCGGAACGATTCTTGGCTACCTAGAAGAGATCGCTACGAAGCGATAAGGACGCCAAATTGTGCATTTCATAAAATTTTGTATCCTTTGTTATTTTTGTATATCGTACTATATTTGGTGGATAATAATTCATTCATTCATTCATTCATTCATTCATGCTTTCATTCAATCATTCATTCACTCAGTCGTTCATTCATTCATTCTTGTGCAAAGCAAAACAAAACTTTTTTAATACAATTTTAAGTGCTGAATTTGGCGGTGTATGTAATGAAGATATCTGCATATTGGGGACTAACAATTATAATTTAAATATTAATGCGACATAGTGTATACTTTCGGTACACTTTACACTTCCTTCTAGAAGTTTCGCGCACGAGCTGGTAGATCTATTTCGGCTTTTATCTATTTAATAGTAAAAAAATAAATTGAAATCTTCACGCAATTCCCTATACAGGGGTAGACAGAGGTCTAGTCTAGACATTTAAGTCCCTTCTACCCACCTTCCACCGAAGATATTTTCGGGACAACGTGACAGGTGGTGAGCCCGTCGCCGTCTTTATGTCCAAGCCAACGATATCGTTCGTATGTGAGTTTTTGAAAACCCCATTGGTACGAGCCTGCCACCGGGGATCGAACTCGGGCCTCTTGACTCGAAATTCTGACCACCCAACCACTCGGCTATCGCGACTTTAATCTATTTCAATAACTTAATTTTAGTATACATTTACATTTAATATGCAACTTTACATACTTGACCGGGATGTAAGGACGTATGTGTTTATCTTTATTTTTCCCGTTAGTGTATGAAAGAAAGTAACAATAGATATAAGTATATAAAATGAAAGGGTAGTTATCACTAAATAAATAAATAAACACATATATAGATAGGGTCATCATCACATACATTATTCTGATCCCAACGTGAGATGCTAAAGCACTTGTGGTATGGGAATCGGAAACAACGAAAGCACCACATGTCACTAAAAATGCCAATAGGCATTAAAATAGGCGAAATGCATATCACTGATCCGCTTGCTACGCCTATTCCTTACGAATATTATCTAGATAGATAATTCTTCTTAAAAAGTTTTCCACAAAGAACGGTCCTCAGTGACTTGCATTCATCGACTTTCCGCAATATTTTGCAAGTGCTTACTCTATCTCCCAAGAGTATATAATCACTACATTAGAGTAACTTCGTTAAATATGATGTGTACAAAGAGTGAACGAAATATTGCTAAATTTAATAATCAGGCGCTTAAAAATTTTGTATTAAAGATTATATTGTTCGAGAGTATTCCTTAATGCAGGCGTGCTTGATAAAACATGGATACATACATGAATAGGGTCAACATCACATACTTTGATCTGATCCTAAAGTAAGTAGCTAAATCACTTTCATTAAGGAATCGGAAACAACTAGGGTATACACGACCTATGAATATTTTTGATTGAAATGACCTTGAATGAAAACGATCGGAAAGAAGGCGGTTCAAGTACACACACCGATCCGATTTAGTATTGATTAAATTTTCATGATTGTATTACACAATTATTGTAGATGTTTTCCTGTTTCGATCATATTATACAATCACTTAACGTAGTTAACTCGAGCATCTTGACACTCCTTATTAAATGGCCCTTTTATTCATAGAGTAGCATGGCCTTTATTCCTCGCGCGATGGTTGGTCAGTTCGAAGGTCAAATTTATAACATTTAGGTCAAGTTCTGTCAATTACTTATAAGCATTGAGGACATTATGGAAATCTATGGACTTTTTAATGCCGTTTTATTATGTAAGCGCCATAAAATATACATATAAATGCAAAATACCTCGGATACTTAAAACTACCCCGGATAATGAGGAGGAATTTTTATATATATTTGCATATATCCCCAATGCTGGGGTAGTCAATAGCCTTTCCTTTCAACGATACCTTGTTCACCTATGAAAATAAAGCCAAGCAATGGATACAGGAACTTGATACCTTGAAATTATTAGTGATAATCAAAAGCCATAAGGTTGAATAAAAAAATTAAAAGGTTCGCCGTAACTAAAATAAAACGATTTTTGGATTTTATGGCGTTTTTTATTTAGTTTTTTACAAACAATTTTTTTTTATTTCCCGACATATCGAATGCTTTACAGCATCTGTCACGTTGAAACTGAGGTCTTGAACGACTGAGGTTTTGACATTGCATAATAAATTAAGTAAAACCAGAAATAATTATAATAACATTGTAATAAAACATAATAAGTGAAGAAGAAGCAGCTCGCAATTGTCCTTTGCTAAGTCGTGGGCTTGTCCTAACTGGACCTTGAGCCTTGACCTTGATCTAAAGCCGGACAAATTCTACCAAGCTGCTACATTTGTGTGAATTCGAGTCTAGAGACCCGAGTTCGATCCCCAGGGCTCGTACAATTGCTTCATTTTTTTAAAATTATGTACGATTTATGTCATTGGCTTGGACATAAAGACGGTGACGGGCTCACCACCTGTGACGTTGTCCTGAAAAATGTCTTCCGTGGAAAGTGGGTCAAATGGACTTTATTGGGAATGGCGTGAACATACATTTTTCGTATCCTTGTTGGTTTTCCCACAATGTGGTCATCGTCGCCTAGTTTGTAATAAATACAGGACTTTAAATTGTTGTGAACAATTTAGATAATGTCAGTTCAAAAATAGAATTTAGGTAAGTCGCATTTTATATTTTTTTTAAATGTAGCGTTCTAGTATCAAAAGTGTGACCCCTACAAAATAAAATAGCAAAAAAGCTTCATGTAATTTTGGCTATTATGTAAGTTTCACTAAGTTCAGCTATGCAAATAAATAAATAAATAGGTTATTTAAAGTTTTTTTGCGTTAAAGTCAGGAACGGTTTTGCAAAAGCACAGATTTTAATCTGATGATCTTTGGGGATTGAATTTAAAAAAAAAATCTTACTGTGCATACATTGCAGAGTAATGCGATCCCCAGCTGCTAGGCAAACCAAAGAGATTTTTAACATGTATATACGATTTAGATCGTTGGCTTGGACATTAAGACGGCGACAGGAGTTTTATCTGTCACGTAGTCAAAAAATAAAGAGCTCCTCGCGAGACCTTTCGAGCGTAAAAGTGTGTAAATTTATTAGTCACCTGTGGGCCTTGTGAGTGCAAGGTCGTGGCCGAGGACTCACATCGCCCACGGCTAGCTCCACCACCCATTCCTAATCACCCAATTACTCATTTATTTAAACCTAAGAAAACGTTATAACATTTTTTTATATTCTATAGTTCTGTACTTCATTCTTAGCAATAATATCTACACTTCAGTTTTTAGGTAGATCGACCATTTTAGGTATATTACAACCTTCAGACAGCGGAAGCAGTTCCGGCGCAAAAAGCCAACAACTAAACTAAAGACATCGATGAGGAAGAGGAAGTTTTCTGGTTTATTGTTTTATATTTATTGCGCTTTAAAAGACGCAAATCCGTAGTGAATCTGTAAAAAAATAACGATGAATCATCTTGAATTTAGAAGCGAAAAAAACACAACATTTTTTATATTTTACATTAATTATGAATGTTTGTACTAATGTATACTTAAATAATTGTTTTTCTATGTAAGTATATTGTTCCGTTGGTTCTTGGTTGATCTCCTAAGAGGGCGACAGGTTAACATACTGTCACGCTGTCCCAAATAAGATCCAGTGAAGTCTATTGTCAGTTCATCGCGTTCATATTTACGGCTGCGTCGGTAAACTATACTCTGCATGGAATGACTTCACCACCAGCGTGCGTGATGTGCAGATTTTTCTTTTAAAAATAAAAGAAAAATCTGCACGCCGTTCCCAATTCAGGATTATACAGAGGTCTTCCAAAACATTTTTTTTCCTTTATGCCCAAACGATCGATATAAATCGTACATAAGTTTTCAAAAAAACCCATCGGTACAAGCCTTGGGGACTCGAGTCGCTTGATACGAATTCCGTTCACCCAACAACTCGGCTAACGTGACATTTCCGACAGAAGATAAGTGACAATCTCAAAAATGTTGTTGGGATATTTTTTATTAGTAAATACATACATAAACAGAGACAACATGACATATATGGTCTGAATACGTAGACTAAATCTAGAAAAATGGTTTACTACATTGTCCCGTCCGCAAATCAAACCCTGGGTCTCAGACCCGGTTGTCATAGCAATACTATGAAAACCGGTTTATGCCTGTCCACGAAGATCGTCACAGAGAAATTGGTGGATCGATGGAGTGCAGATGGGTCTATGTTGTTCTTTGGAAAACTTTAAGGGGGGTCTAGTTTTTGCAGTGGAATCTTGAGGCAGTAAAGAACCAAAAAAATACCTGAAGAATTTGACGCCATCGAGATAGAAAAGTTATCACTGCAGCATGTACTTACATTGCACATTTTTAACAAAATTATTTATTTCTATTAAGAAGTTAAGTTTGTACTTTGTTGTATGATATTGTTTATTGAATAGCTACTGTTTATAATGAAATAAAATTTGAGTATTTTCCATTCTAGGATATTGTTCAATGTATAGCATATTAACTGTATTACTCGTAGTATAATGATATACGCTTGGTATCAATTTTCAACCGTGTAAGTCACGATAGCCGAGTGGTTGGGTGATGCGCATTCGAATAAAGAGACCCCAATTCCCAATTCGATCCCCAGGTGGAAGGTACCAATGTTTTATTTTCAAAACTTTGTACGATTAAATCGTTGGCTTGGTCACAATGAGGCGCAGGCTCAATACCTGTCACGTTGTCGCAAAATATGTTCGGTGGAAGGTGGGTCGAAAGTACTTAAATATCTAGACCTCTGTCTATTATTGGGAATGGGGTGAAGATATATATTTTTTATAGTAAAACACTATGTATTCGTAGGTACGAATGAGGTTTGCGTTACAAGAAATAACACATATCTGACGTAAGCAAAGCACCGTACTTAGATATGAATATTGTCACGCAACTGTGGTATAACCAAGTTAAAACTGTACCGAAATAGTGGGTCACCAACACGAAGTGGTGTCGCGCAACGCCGCTCGCGTTTGTCGCGGCATATTAATTGCTCGCGGTTACGGTGGGTTACACAATCACTTTCCATTGAACACCAAATAGATTATTTTGTGTTATTAATATTGAGGCGTTTGGTAGGGGAGAAAGAGATAGTACTATCTGGAGTCCACTTTGGACATAGGCCTGCCCTTAAACCTTGCCCTTTCCACACAGAACTGTCTTCGACCACCTACCTATCTATATCTTCTATCAACTCCTCAAATATTTAAGTGATTGCCAATACTGCGTTAGACAGAAGTCTAGAGAATTAAATCGTTTCGACCCACTTATCATCGAACCTTATTTTTGTACATTTTATTACATTTCAACACAAAAAATCACCATCAATTTTTCAAGTTCGTTGAATTGCATCCCCTTTCGCCTCTAACAATGTATCCGACACTTCCTCCGATGTTACCGAATAAGTTTTACTAGCAGAGGATACTTGCAATGGCGACAGAGTAAGCAGAAGGTGGAAACGTATTAACATTCTATAAATTAATAATGTTTTATTTTCTACGAACATAGCTAGCTTAAGCATAAACTTTATGTTCACCATTGACTATAGGATGGTGAACTAAGGACGAAATGAACATTTTACATCTTTATAAAATCATTTAAATAAGAATCGGATAACTACAGAGTTTCTTTCGCCTGTTTCTTCTCCGTTAGAGGAACCTCATTATGAAACGAATAATTATGAAACGGTGGTAAATAAATACATGGATGTAATCTTTGTTACATATATCGTCAAATAAAGGATTTGATTTTATACAGTGGTAGAGCCACGCATCAACTTTTGTTGTTGCATGAATGGGCCGGCTCGACCGGGGAAGTACCACGACCTCACAGAATACCGGCGTAAAGTAGAAGTCTAACAAACTTCTGCGTTTCGTCTGGTGAGTGCAGATAATCGGAGGCCCACACACCCTCCTCGCCCAATTATGGGGGAGGGGAGCACTCTAAGGGAGGCAACGCATCTGCTAAGCCTCTGGTATTGCGGGTGTTCATGGGCGGCGGTAATCACTTACCATCACGTGAGCCACCTGCTCGTTTGCCTCCCTTTTCCTATAAAAAAAAACCTACTCAGAATATTATAAATAGTGTCTAATGAACGCTTTACGTTTATAACGCTTGTAGAACTTGTTGGAGGACTCTTTTAGTGATCTTACATGGAGAAGAAACGAAAATTTTTCATTCTCCATTTGACAATTCTATGGTATAAGATTTTAAACACAGGAGCTACCAAACCAAACACGGTAGGTTTAACTTCAGAGATATGATTCTGTCACTAACCCACTAACAGGGACGCATATGTATAAAACCTTTTCCGCCTCGTATAATAAAAATGTGACATTCGAACGATGTAGAGAAGTAGTTATGTGAAAATATCCAACTATAACACGCATAATTTCAGCGAAACCATTGTTATGTACGACACGGAGTATGAAACATTTAGTTTCAGTGGAAGCCATAAGCGTCACCGCTTTGACAAACATCAACTCGCAACATTTCCACAGAGTTTATGGAAATGAAGATTCCTTATTACGTTCGCATAGTGACAATGAATAGATAAGCTATTGAGATGTAGAACCTGGCTGTATGTATTATCATCCATGACTATTATTATTAAAACTGACATTAGTGATGAAATTTTCGGCGAATAATTATTAGTACTTGTTATAACTTATTTTATTAAACATTTTTGAACATTTCACGTGATATCATTCCATGTAATATTTTCAGGGTTCAGGTACTTTACGTTCGGTTCACCATAACCTAAAATAAATTGAGTAAGTATTAATGTTAGGTTAGGTATCGAACGTCGTTAGAATCCTAACATCATCCTACCTGTGTCCCCTTAATCTGTGTCACCTGATAATATTCGAAGGGACCGCGGCAAGTACAATTTTAACATAAATAATAGGGATATGGTGGCAGAATATAAACATTTACAAATGAGAAAAAACTGTATAAACATTTATAAATGCGACTTTCACTAGTAAATAGCTGATGTTACAAGGAGCAACTTAGATTAATTTTATTTTAGAAATAATTCTAAGGGGTTCCGTGTCAGATGTTCAACCGCGGTCAAAACTGCGGGGAGCAGCTAGTACCCTATAAAAAGTAGCCAGCGTGTGTGCAGAAAATTCATCTTAGTATTCAAAGACATATATAACTTTCTTTAATTGCAAATGTTTGCAAGAGTCAATTATGTGCTACAGGCCCACAACCTACATTAACATTAACACAAATTCTAATAAAAAAAAATTCCGCGGTCATTTCATATGACCGAATATTGACCGAAATGATCTTACGTACGCGAAAATCCATTCTTGCGTAACATTTATCACATAAGTTCAATAGCATCGCACGCTATCATTTTAAAAACATAATCAATTTGTTACACCATTTCGGTCGTTATTCTATTTACGCAAAGATTAATACAGCGTAATGTGTGTTTGACGTATCGTCTAATCAAACTTCTTACGCCATAAATCAGGCGGTTCACCTAGTCCCCTTGACGAATCGGCCATGGTTTTTGCGCCGAATGTTCGGTTGTCAATGATTCGGTGGACACAGTTACTGACGTTCCAGTCGAAGTATAATTATTTAGAAACAATAAAAATAAAAACGGTATCGGCTGCGGTAACGACATCGTATTGGAAAAGTTTATATGGAGGAGATATCTCGCAGATCGTCGCTACGTTTTCCGGGGGGGACATTTTTGCTAAAAAAACTGCCTTGTCGAAATCTAAAATAAAGTAAGCACTAACAAAACTGTCGCCATTTTCGATTTTAGAGAAAAAAAAGTAGCCAGTATCATCCGGATGACGTAGGAATTTCCCCATAAATCCAAATCTGTTTAGGCATCATTTTTTTTTTCATTTAAATGTTATGGTGGTATATATTTCAATAAATAGCAAACAAACATCCGTAAAATCAAAACATTAACATCCTTTTTTTGTACAGTCGTTTAAAAAAGTTTCTCATCGGTGACCTTTCGACCACACACCGACGCCACAATACGTTAGGTGGTGAGCCTATCGTTCATTTAATGTCCAAGCTGATGGTACAAGATAATTTCATACATATTTTGATACATAAATATTCATAGATACATATAAACATACATACCTCGAGTACAAACATGCATATTGGACACGCAAATGTTCACACCTAGCGGGACTCGAACCCTTAGCTTCCAATGCAGGGTCGCTTCTAACTCGGCTAGCGAGCCATCTAAATTATAATGTCTTCAATTTCAATACTTCCCACGTAACGTAAGTAGGTAGCATACCGTATCAATACAAAACATTATGTTATCTTATTTACGTTTCACACATTCACCACACGCTTGTTTGCGGTATCCTGCCAGTTGATACTGAAATACGAAGGTTAGGTTAAAAGAACAACAATTATGTCATTAGATGTGTTGTATAGATGATATTTAATGTGTTACCTTGTATGTATAGCCACATAGGGCGATCGATACAAGGTTTGTTCCACCCTGATAGTTCTGAGGTCTTTGGATCAATTAGCTCTCCTGCCCCCTATGAGGAGAATGAGGAGAAACGGGGCATACGTAAAGCATTTATCTACCCCATAATAATGTATTTACAACTTGTAATAGACCCTGTAATTCACTCACGTATGAATGAATGAATGAATATACTTTTATTGTCCACCACAAATAGGATACACAAAAGTGACAAAGGATACAAAATTTTATGACATGCACAATTTGGCGGCCTTTTAGCTTCATAGCGATCTCTTCCAGGCAACCAATGGCGTGAAGGAACACGTAATACAACTTTTAAAAAAATTTAATTCAAATGCGTAATATTTAAAAATTCACTATTTTACCTGTGTAACACTAAGTTTATATGTATATCCAAATAAATTTATATTTATTAAATATATTATTTTGTGGTGTCAAGACAACCGAGTGATTGGGTGATCGGAATTCTAATCAAGACACCTGAGTCCGATTCTCAAGAAGAAAGTTCGTGTAGAATAGTTTTTCGAAACTAATATACCTTTTGAAGTCACGATAGCCGAGTGGTTGGGTGGTCGGAATTTCGAGTCGAGAGACCCGAGTTCGATTCCCTGTGGCAGGCTCGTACCAATGGGTTTTTCAAAGTCGGCGACGGGCTCATCACCTGTCACGTTATCCCGAAAATATCTTCGGTGGAAGGTGGGTCAAAGGGACTTAATTTCTAGGCTAGACCTCTGCATTACCCTATATTGGGAATTGCGTGAAGGTATTTATTTATTTTTATTTTTATAGTATACCTTTTGAATCGTAGAATTGGACACTAAGAAAGGAATAGGCTTACCACCTGTCACTTTATTCTAAATATGTTACAGCGAAACGTAAGGAGTAAATTGACCAGACCAACTACCTCATTTCGAAAAATACACAACAAAATTCAACAAATCTTTAATTGACAGCAGAGTCTGAGGTATCTGGTAATATAATCGCCAATCCGCTTGCCAAGCGTGGCGATTAAGGCAAAACCTCCCATACGGGAGAGGCTATTCAGCAGTAGACTTTTGATTGGCTGAAAGAAGCTTGGATCATTTTAGCAATTCGCAAGAAAAAAAAAAAGAATTTGCCACCCCCTTTTCTCAGTGCGTGTCAAAAGAAGTCACTAATGAAATAAACCGCGGAGAGTTCATCTTCCTTGAACTATATTGGTTTGATTATCTTAGTTTTTAGTAATATCATCACTATTTAAATAAAAGAAAATGAGACTTTAAAAAGAACTCTTTTGTTTTATTACCAAAAGTTCATCACGGCGGTTACGCTAAAAATTAACACAAAATATACATAATATAAATGAGATACAGGTAGTACCATATTTAATAAATGTACTTAACAGATAAATAAGTCATATGCGTATGTGACACATCGTCATTCGCTACGGATATTTGTTCCGAGTCCATTTTCATTGAGATATTTCCATTGTCTTATTTCGCCTACTGTACATCAGTTTAGTTTCAGTATAGTAATGTGAAATACGAATACCTAGGGTATAGACATGTTTTCGTAGAAATTTTGTGTATGTGAATTTTAGATAGTGATTTAAATGTAATACAAGTCGTTCCCAAACAGTTGCAATAGCGCTTAATAACTTTGACCGTCGATGCATAGCTAATTTATAAAACAAAAGGTAGGTAGCAATTTACATTATCTTGCGTATACCGTAGCAATCTAGTAGCCATAGTGGTTTCTTATTAGTATTATAATCATATTTGATTGAATACAATCAAGTGGTACGTATATTTTTAAGAAATTGTTCTTTTTTTAATTATGTATTTAATAGAATTCGTTTCTTCCGTTAGAAGACGTCAGTGATATAAGTGACAAGAAATAGAATTTGTTGAATTGAACTATTGTTCCGTACCAAAATCTATGTTATTAAAGTGACTATGGAAAAAAAATATAGTTTTCCAATTAATACTATCAACTTTTTTTGCTCTAATTAGTGTAATTTTTAGACAGTTTATGAACGATAAATTAGATTATTTGAAAAGACGATGGATCTACTTCCTATATTTTTTTGTATTTACTGACCATTTCCTATGTTTTTAATAGGGTTTGTATTGATTGTTTACAGCTATTGTTTCGTGTTATTGGCGTTAGCGACCATTCTGTATTCAACGTTACGTTATACAATAGATTCAATTTCGATGTCGCCTTCACCCTTGTTTGCGTTTTGAAGTGTCCGACATTGAAACAAACTGTCCAGTTTTTTAACATGATCGATGTCACGAGCTGGCTATACGTCTACGTCAAATATTTAAACATCATTTGATATTATAAAAGAGAATACAGTTGTAGTCAATTCGGTCGTGTTGCTTTGTATTATCCGTCGTTTAGGCGCTGGCAAAACGCTAGTTTTCCGAATACAAACTTCAGTAGCGCGTGCGGCGACGTCAAGTCAAGATTGACATTACGTTGACGTTCGCGGCAATATTGTTTGTTTGTTTTGTGCGAGATGTCATCTACTAAAGTTAGCGATAATTATCAAAACGATACGAAATTGAACGGTTTGAGTGGCACATTCGGCGATAAAACATTAGTTCCATTAAATGCTAGGTATAGGTCTAAAAGTTTATCTAGTGATAAGTTGAACCAAACTAATGCAGATCGGGCTGCGATCTTGGAGGATGTGGAAGCACACTACGTGACGGACAAATCTGAAACTCCTGGGTGTTTGATCAAGAACAAAATAATGAATCAAGAAGCACAGACAATAAATGGGTAAGTTCCATACATTGCATGTACTTGCCCTTTTTGACCTTCTAGATTTTCTTAAATTTTATCATATACTGATAAAAATGTCAATTTTCAATCGCATGTATGTGAGTGATATTAGTACTAAAGACATGGAAAGACTATACATATGGAGCGAAACTTGTAAGAAACTTGAAAAAAAATTAATTAAAATTTAATAACATTTGAACATCAAAACAAAAATTTCTTTTGATTACAAATAAGAAGAGACGTAACTTTAAAAGTATTGGTAAAATTTTACGTAGATATAACTATTGCATTACACCTGTTTATTCTAGAACCATTTATTACATTTTGATAAAACATTGTCTAAGTGTTTGAGTATACTTTGTCAATTCCAGAACCTTACAACTGCAAATTTCATTTATTACATAAGATTTTAATGCAATTTTACATATGTCAGAAAGTTTTAAAAGTGAATTATTATAATCATAAAAGGTTGTAGTGTTGTAGATACATATACATATAAAAAATAGATGTCACTGGCCTTTAAATTTATGGCCTGACACAATTATTTTTTATTTCTATAGTATAGAATATAGAGTTCAAATGAAAATATATGATCAGTGCAACAAACTCCTCAAAAGGTATTTCTGTGCACTGTACAAAGCAATTACACATATAAGTAAATCACCACAGCTTATTTGGGACTAAGTGACTAGTGATAAGGCTGTCACCATCTTAGTGTCAATTTAAGTGCCAATCATGCAAAATGTTCATCATCGACTTGAAAGTTCAATTATGTGTGATTCAATCTGCAGACTTAAATGTTGATCACCCAACCATTTACCTATTTTGGCTACTTTTAATCATATGACAAGTCTAACACCAGTTTATCAATGAATTAATGCAACTGTTCATAATGTTTGTATTTGTATATCACTATCAGACTAAAGGTTTAATGAACATCAATTAAAACAATTTAAAATTGGTCGCTGGCCTTAATTGGATAATGACATTTAAATTGTAATCACAAATTTAAAAACTGGTTTTCACTGAGAAGAAATTTAGCAAATATACAATATAAAATGGATTTTTTGTTGTAGTTAATTGTGAAGTTACTAAAAAAAATTATCTTTTTGCTATTCCTAATATTGGGGAAGAAAGATGTCTAGACAGTTAAGTCCTATTGACCCTCCTTCCACAAAAAAACATTTTTGGGACAATGTGGGAAGCCTGTCATGTTACCTAATAATTTTAATTTTTATTATTATACCTATTAAATATTATTCAAACAAGAATAAACAATATGTTATAAGTCAAAAAATATACAATCTTAGTGTGTCCATATAAATTTATACATTATTAGCTCAGAAACTACTATAGCCAACTTTTATAGTTCTTAAAAGATGTCATCATGCGAAAATTTGTTCATATGATTGTACAAGTATATACAATTAAAAAGAAAAAGTACACAATTATTCATCATTAAAAAAATATTAAACTGCCATCAATTGTTTCCAAAAAAACTATTTACTATTAATACCTTTCTATTAAAACAATTAAAAATATGGAAATTTCTTCACACTGCATTTACATAATAGTAAGGTTAATAAATATTTTGTATTTAAAAACAGTAATATCACTCTACACACATGAAGTCTGGAAAGATTGCTACCTTTCCAGAAGGTTCTAGAATGTACTGTAGTGTCTTAAATATGTAGGTGGTGCTGCAGATAGAGCCTGTGTCATGTGCACATAATGATGTAAATATAGTACCTTTTTCTATACATTAAGGTTGTGCTAGAATAAACAAAGGAAATTTCCATAGGATTTCCTATGGAATTAGGTGGGACTTTTCCTACCTACTATTATTTTATAGAGATCGAATTTTATAGATACCTAATTTTCAAGTAATTTATTTTATATATTTTTTTATTTTAAACGAATCTTATGGGTACCTACTGTTAAAGTAATTTGTTTTATATTTTTTTATTACCTTTTTTTAAGTGAATAAAAATTATCACTAATTTAAGGAATTGGGTATTTTGTTAATGTACGACGAAGATGAGAAACAGATCCGTGGATGAGTGACATACACGCCGGTTTTCACGGTGTCGCCAGCCTTTTCTCGACTGGTTCAATGTAGAAAACCACTTTGTATGTTGTCTCTGGTCTGGCTATTTATGGTATCATCGTTCTTTCCGATTGCATAACACAAGTGTTTTAGCAATTTATTTTAGGGTCATAGCAATGTCCGAGTATGTGTTGTTGTCTCTGTCCATATTTATTATTTATATAGTTATATTACCATATGCCAAATTACTATAGGTTGTTTGTGTTACATACGTAGGTTCATATACAACGGCCTGAAAAAGCCCACTGTAATATAAAAACCTCTCTCCAAAAGGTATTGCCATAACCGCCGCGCTTGCCGATCGAAAAATACCAGTCTCAATATCTACTGCTTTGTCGTAATCCACGAACCGGCTCGTAGCTTATTTATGTATGTATTTATAAAGATATCACCAGTTATTCTTCATGTCTTATAAAAGATAAAACGCGTAACTGTAGTTACTATGCAGCTACATAATATTTCTTGGTGTACATTTTAATGCTTCATCCACACTGTATAGGCTCTATACTTTCTTAAAATCTTTAAAAAAACAATTAAGTCCCTTCGACCCACCTTCCTCCGAGGATATTGGGACAACGTGACAGGTGGTGAGCCCGTCGCCGTCTTTATGTCCAAGCCAATATGAATCGTACATAGGTTTTTGTAAAAACCCATTGATACGAACCTGCCCCCTGGGGATCGAACTCGGGTCTTTCGACTTGAATTTCGACCACCCAACCACTCTGATACCGTAAAACCTAAAAGTCTTTGGTTTCATAATAATAATAATAATAAATAAATAAATCAATACAAACATATACCCAATGATCTGGTCTGAAGGTAGGTCGAAACGACTTAATTGTTTAGACCTCTGTCTACCCCTGTATTGGGAATGGCGTGAAGATTTACATAATACTATCTTTTGGCGACTCAGACTTACATTAGGGACTACTTACAGTAGGTCTGCGGCGTGGCTACATCTCGTTCTGTACAAAATACTTAAGCAATCTTGTTTCAAAGTCACGATAGCCGAGTGGTTGGGTGGTCGAAATTTCGAGTTAAGAAACCCGAGTTCGATTCACAGGTAGCAGGCTTGTACCAATGGTTTTTTTTTAAAACTTATCTACGAATTATATCGTTGGCTTGGACATAAAGACGGCTACGGGCTCACCAATTGTCACGATGTCCCAAAAATATCTAGGTGGAACGTGGGTCAAAACGACTTAATTATCTAGACCTCGGTCTACCCCTGTATTGGGAATTGCGTGAAGATATTTATTGTCTTATATATAAAATTATCGTGTCACAATGTTAGTTACCTAACTCCTCCGAAACGGCTTTACTAATTTTTACCAAATTTTATTTGCATATTCAGTAGATCTGAGAATCGGCTACTATCTATTTTTCAAACCCCTAAGTGATAAGGGTTGTTCACCCTTAACTTTTATAATTTTTGGACAAAAATGTGGCATTAAAAATAAATACAACGGTAAATTTTCACCACTCTACGATGAACCCCTATTTTTATATGGCAAAACAATGTTTGCGGGTTCAGTTAGTAATTTTATACAACCTTAACTTGTTGCACGTAGCAACAGGTTAATAGGTACTGCACTTCGTAAATCATTGAAACTGCCATCGTTCCGATGCGAGACCTCGAGAATTCATACGAGCCATACATAGTAATAAGCGTTTATCACATGCTATCTAGAGTGCATCTCGGTACGTTGAGGAAGCATTGAACTAATCCAAGCAGATTGGTAAGTAATTTTCACGATTGTATCAGATGCGGGTGTGATATTTATTTATTTATTTATTTATTGCCAATGTACACTATCTTTACAGGAAAACCCCAATGCGATAGCTTAATCCCCATATTATTAAATTATTAACAATATTATATAATTATATTACAACAAATGTAGGATACATTTGTTGTAATATATAATACAGTTAAAAAGTTCCGTAGCACATCCATTATAAACCACATTGCTATCTTTGTGAGATCACTCAGAGTGCAAGAAAATATATCAAGCTCTTCGACTATGAGGTTAAGGGTGCGGAGCGCGCGCGTCAACGGCGCCCCTTTGAGCAAGTTAGTGCGCCCGCGCGGCACGCTCAGCAGTGGCATGATGCCAAGCGGCGATACTGTTGTTACTGATTGGCTGCTCTGAATAATTTAATGTTAAATAAAAAAAACTATATCTTCATGCCATTTCCAATACAGGGGGAAAACAGAGGTCTAGATAATTAAGTCCTTTCGAACCACCTGGTGGTGAGCACGTCGTCGTCTTTATGTCCAATCCAACGATGTAAATCGCACACAAGTTTTTGAAAAAAACCCGTAGGTACGAGCTTACACTTAGGAATCGAACTCGAGTCTCTTGTCTCGAATTCCGATCGCCCAACCACTTGGCTATCGTGATTTTATAGGCTGAAAATTAATGAGTCATTTACATTACAGCATCAGACGCGGGCGCGCTACTCTGAATAGTTAAATGATACTTTTTTTTTTTCAATTTATTGCCACCCAATTGCACAGTTGGAATGTGCTGCCGTCAGCGGTTTTCAAAGAAAAAAGCCTTTTTCTTGAAGGTCCTTAACACGTTTTTTCTTTCTCAAAGGCTATTTTCTTTCTCAAAGGCCGGCACACATCTGCTATTCCTCTGGTATTGTAGGTGTTCATGGACGGGGAACCATCGCGAGCCACATGAGCCACCTGCTCGTTTCCCCATATTCGATAAAAAAAATTGATTTACGCAAAAAAAATACGTGAAAAATCTATTTATTACTATTATCCAGCGACAGACTCATTACTTATCACGTTATCTCAAATAAGCTACGGTGAATACATGATCGAAATAACTTAATTGTCAAGATCGCTTACTATCTCAGTGTTGACAAATGCATCTTGCGTCTTCCGGCACCCACGGGAAGACCACCCCCTTGGTTACTTCATACGCCGATACCATGCGGTAAATATCCTGTCATCTTCTTCTTTACAGCCTATCAACAGTCCACAGCTGAACATAGGCCTCCGCCAAAGTATTTCACAAAGAACGGTCGGCCATCGGCTTCTCGCAACATATTGCAAGTCATCACTCCATCTCGTTGGGAATCGTCCTATACTGCGCACGCCTAAACTAGGTTGCCACTCGGAAACCTCCAATGATACTTACTTACTTACTTATCTTCACGCACAATCCCTGACGGGGTAGCCAGAGAGAATAGATCGCCAAGTGTAACGATCCCTACATACGATCTCTATATATACCTCTTTCGCTTCTTTCAGATTCATCATCACCTTCATACATGCACGTCTAGGTATCCGAGTACTCTTCACCCTTCTCTCTTCGAGCAATTTGCTCACATGGTCTTCGAAAGTTAGTCTCGGTCTACCTTGACACCTTTTAATATTAAATTTCGCGCTATATATATTTTCTTCACCATTCGGTCTTCACTCATTCGCTCAACATGCCCAAACCATCAAAGCACGCCCTTATCAATTTTTGTGACAAGGTCATCTTTCAAACTTGCCATATTGCGAATCTCTTCGTTTCGCTTTCGGTCGGCCATGTTAAGGCCGCACATTTTACGAAGAGATCGCATCTCCACTGCATTCAACCTAATCTAATGATGAGAACTGAACTATATCACATGTAAAAAAATATGAAATAAATATCCCCACGCAATGCCCAGGGGTAGAGGTCTAGTCTAGACAATAAAGTCCCGTCAACCTACCTTTCACAGAACATATTTTCGGGACATATTATATGTAGGGATAGTCACGATAGCCGAATGGTTGTCGGAATTTCGAGTCAAGAGACCTGAGTTCGTTCCCCAGGTGGCAGGCTCGTACCAATGGGTTTTTCAAAAACTTATGTACGAATTATATCGTTGGCTTGGACATAAAGACGGCGACGTGCTCACAACCTGTAACTTAGTACCGAAAACAATGTCCTATAATGTAATAATATGCCTAAACCTATATATTATAATTGTACCTGTAAGCGTATAAGGTAGTTATTGTAGTATCTATCAAATGAGTTGATTTAGTCACCCTTAGCGTCGATTGCTACCGTTAGAGCGGTGAAAATGTTTTGTAAATCAATTATTGCTTACATAGATAACATAACACGATATCGTAGTACGGCACGGATACTAATGTTGTCGTGTGAAGAATTTCTATACAACGCGGTGAAATCGTGTCTAGCGGGTCGTTTGCAGCATCGTACGAAATATTTCGAAGATTTATTTAATCTGAAGTCTGAGGCTTATTTTCGCAGACTAAAATTCAAATAGCTCGAAGAGTTAGTCGATACCTAGATGTGCGTTGTTTGTTATATGTTGAGCATATAATGAGGTATGTAAACGTCTCTGACCCTGGTTAACCCGTCGGGTATAATTCGTGTATATACAGTAATAATACTGTAACTTTTAGTAAATCAGTATATAACTGTCCTATTGGAATTCTTAATTTCATTTACAATTTTTCGCTAATTTTAAATCTGAGTCTCATTTTTGGCTACTCGTATAGTTCGTAGTGGTTAGCATTAAACAATAAAAGAAATAAGCGGTATCTTATAAATTCTACAATTAAAAGACGTCCCAATAAATTAAAATTACATGAAATATGAGTATAATTTTCGAAGGTAGCATTCGAAATCTTATCGAATACCACACAGATAGTGGCCCATATTTATCGCTTCGTTGGTAGTATTTGCGCGATGTGGCCTTATCTGCTTTAATGTAAAGTTAAGGAGCGCCCGGCGATAGTCAATGGCTTCGTAGATAACATTAACATCGATAGGTTCGAATTAGTACGTCCCGAGTGTTGATTGTCGACAACCACACGGACGTCCACATGTCCGGTTTGAGGTTATTGCCAAGTCCCCATAGTGAGGGGTAGTTTTTTTAATCGATGTAATCTCGCGATTTGCAGAATTGCGTACTGTTCGAGTCGTTACCTTCCTATTATTCTGTAATATTGTTTCGAATAAAAACATTTCATGTAACGTATCCGGAATTAGTATAACAGTGATTTTTATCCGATATAAGTGTTTTATCCGTGGTCGTTGTTAAGCGGTGTTTTCACTTGTGGAGTGTTTTTAGATTTTTTTTTCAAGTATGAACGAAGAGAAACCGTTGGTGCTGTAAGTGTTATTATCATGTTATTATCTAATTCAAATCACTCTAAAGAAAACAGACATAAAAGCACACATGCATTTTTTAAGACTACTAGAAATGCCAAATAACATTACTGTGTGGTTAACAGGAATACTCTGTTAACCACACCAACTAAGCTGCAATGCTTGTGTCTGGAATCGTTCACGAAAATAGTCGAATGGCGGGCTCAAACCTGCGACCTCGTGTTTCAAAGTTCGCATCCTAAACCTCTGTTGACGCTTTATAGTAATTCGGACAAACCCCATTACATGTAAGAAGTGTAAAAATTAGGAATTATTTATTTTTCCATTAAGAAACTAAATTTAGAAAAGTTACAACTTTAACTAGGTTATGCTCTCTGCTTTAGTTAGTGCTAAGTTTTATGGGATTATTACCTTCGTATGTAGTTGCGTTGGTAATTGTTGGTATTACAGTACTGCCCAATTGGTTGTTGCGCCATCTATGGTGGTACAATTTCTGTACAATATGCGTTGGCAGTATGATGCCGTATCTACACGTTGTGAGTGGTAACGCACGCTTATTCGCAGTTCTTTTAACAGGTATTACCATTAAAAATTGCATTGTTTTGTTTGCTTAGGTCAAAGTTCTCAAGCTGAATTAGAACCACCTCCTCGTATCCAACGGAATTTAAAACACAATACATAGGGAGACATAACAAATACACTAGATTCAGAGCAATGTATGTGGGACGACACCACACACATTGCTCTGATCCCAATACCGAACTCGAGACCTCTGTCTACCCCTGTATTGGGAATTGCGAGAAGATATTTATTTATTATTTATTTAAATTGTACGTAAATCACATATGAATATGAACTCCATCGAACGAACAAGTTACGGAGTACTTAATTTGAATAGTCTGGAAGCTATCAAGTAACGCTGTAGTCCCGCTGTCGGCCCGGTGTCGTCCCGTCAATGAATAATAATGTCAATAAACAATATGAATTTTTGCACTAATCACAGAAAGTCGATGGATGCAGGTGGCTGGGGACCGTTCGATGTGGATAGGTTTGGGGGAGGCCTATGTTCAGCAGTGGACTCATGATAGGCTGTAAAAAAAAAGAAGAAGCAGAAACGTCAAATTCATTATTTAATAAAATTTGATTTAAAGTTTAACAATTTATGACAATGTTTTCATTAATTAATGCAAACATAGCATTACCCAATACGCACTTAACTGGGTCCTCAACTGTTGGTGATTACCGAGACACGGTGTTGTCTTAATCTAAGTGTTGTCTTAATCTCAAGCACTATTTAGTTCATTCATTTCTACTTTAGAAGAGAAAGAGAGAAGGCATATTTGACGTTTGTAAAGCGTCTCCTAACCTAACCGATAAAGAGCTCCTTGGTCCTTATGTAAAAACAATTCAAATTAGCTTCATATTAAATGAGGCGCTCCTGGTGAGAACAAAACCGATTCAGTCAGTAGGAACTACAGTTAAATTGAATTGCGTGTTAAAAGGCATTATATTTTTTAAACACAGACGAGCAGGTTTCCTCACAATATGTTCCTTCGATCGAAAATTAAGCACTTAAAATTGTTTTTAATTACGTCAATGGTGCCGGCACGGGGAATCGAACATGGGTCACCAATTTATAAAGCAAGCTTCCTAACAAGAATAGATACGTTATACGTACATGCATAGATTAGGACTACATCACAGACATTGTTCTGATCCCAAAGTAAGCGCTTAAGCACTTGTGGTATGGAATCAGAAACAATAAAGGTACCACAAACACCCCGACCTGACAAAATATAGAAAAAGTGTTTTCTACGTTGACCCGACCGGGAATCGAACCCGGGACCTCTGAGATAGCGACACTATAAAACACGGTGGGTACTACACTCGTCCGTAGAGGTTTCAGTCAATAAACACTGCGCAGCTGTTACGTTTTTAATATGTAAATTATTATCCAAAAATGAGAGGCATTGTAAAAGACGACATTCATTGTTATACAAGTTCGACCTTGGGCAAGTCCTGATGCATCATCCATGCATCGTTTACTGCGCCACGAAATTGTGCATTCTTTGTCCGTGTACAAAATTCGCAGACTATTCCATATCTTTGTTATGATAGCCGAGAGAGTCACGCTAGTCAAGTGGTTGGGTGATCGGAACTCAAGTCCCGAGATCGATACCCAAGGCCAATATCCGTGCCAATGGGTTTTTTCAAAAAAGTTATATTCGAATTATATCTTTGGCTTGGACATAAAGACGGCGACGGGGTCACCACCTGTCACGTTGTCCCAAACATTTCTTCGGATGAAGGTGGTTTGAAGGGAACTCTCTAGAAGGAATTGTCTGGACCTCTGTCTACCCCTGTATTGGAAATTGCGAGAAGATATTTATTATTTATTTAAATTGTACGTAAATCACATATGAATATGAACTCCATCGAACGAACAAGTTACGGAGTACTTAATTTGAATAGTCTGGAAGCTATCAAGTAACGCTGTAGTCCCGCTGTCGGCCCGGTGTCGTCCCGTCAATGAATAATAATGTCAATAAACAATATGAATTTTGCACTAATCACAGAAAGTCGATGGATGCAGGTGGCTGGGGACCGTTCGATGTGGATAGGTTTGGGGGAGGCCTATGTTCAGCAGTGGACTCATGATAGGCTGTAAAAAAAAAGAAGAAGCAGAAACGTCAAATTCATTATTTAATAAAATTTGATTTAAAGTTTAACAATTTATGACAATGTTTTCATTAATTAATGCAAACATAGCATTACCCAATACGCACTTAACTGGGTCCTCAACTGTTGGTGATTACCGAGACACGGTGTTGTCTTAATCTAAGTGTTGTCTTAATCTCAAGCACTATTTAGTTCATTCATTTCTACTTTAGAAGAGAAAGAGAGAAGGCATATTTGACGTTTGTAAAGCGTCTCCTAACCTAACCGATGAAGAGCTCCTTGGTCTTTATGTAAAAACAATTCAAATTAGCTTCATATTAAATGAGGCGCTCCTGGTGCGAACAAAACCGATTCAGTCAGTAGGAACTACAGTTAAATTGAATTGCGTGTTAAAAGGCATTATATTTTTTTTAAACACAGACGAGCAGGTTTCCTCACAATATGTTCCTTCGATCTAAAAATAAGCACTTAAAATTGTTTTTAATTACGTCAATGGTGCCGGCACGGGGAATCGAACATGGGTCACCAATTTATAAAGCAAGCTTCCTAACAAGAATAGATACGTTATACGTACATGCATAGATTAGGACTACATCACAGACATTGCTCTGATCCCAAAGTAAGCGCTTAAGCACTTGTGGTATGGAATCAGAAACAATAAAGGTACCACAAACACCCCGACCTGACAAAATATAGAAAAAGTGTTTTCTACGTTGACCCGACCGGGAATCGAACCCGGGACCTCTGAGATAGCGACACTATAAAACTCGGTGGGTACTACACTCGTCCGTAGAGGTTTCAGTCAATAAACACTGCGCAGCTGTTACGTTTTTAATATGTAAATTATTATCCAAAAGTGAGAGGCATTGTAAAAGACGACATTCATTGTTATACAAGTTCGACCTTGGGCAAGTCCTGATGCATCATCCATGCATCGTTTACTGCGCCACGAAATTGTGCATTCTTTGTCCGTGTACAAAATTCGCAGACTATTCCATACCTTTGTTATGATAGCCGAGAGAGTCACGCTAGTCAAGTGGTTGGGTGATCGGAACTCAAGTCCCGAGATCGATACCCAAGGCCAATATCCGTGCCAATGGGTTTTTTCAAAAAAGTTATATTCGAATTATATCTTTGGCTTGGACATAAAGACGGCGACGGGGTCACCACCTGTCACGTTGTCCCAAACATTTTTTCGGATGAAGGTGGTTTGAAGGGAACTCTCTAGAAGGAATTGTCTGGACCTCTGTCTACCCCTGTATAGGGAATGGCATGAAGATATTTATTTAAGCATAAGGCCGAGCTTCGATCGTATTGGGCACGCCAGAATGAGTAAAGATCGAATAGTGGACGGTTGATCAAGAAGTTGAAGTAACTGACAAGAACTTTCGAAGACCATGTGAACAAATTGCTCGAAGAGGGGAGGGTCAATAGTACTTGAATACCTAGACTTACATGTATGAAGAAAATTATGAATTTGAAAGAAGCGAAAGAAGTATGCAAGGATTGTGACATATAAAGATGAGTTAGCGGATTGGATATCGCAATACTAGACATCTTCGATAAAAAAAAAAAATATAAAATATCTTCACGCAATTCCCAATACAGGGGTAGACAGAGGTCAAGTCTAGACAATTAAGTCCCTTTGACCCACCTTCCACCGAAGATATTTTCGGGACAACGTGACAGGTGGTGAGCCCGTCGCCGCCTTTATGTCCAAGCCAACGATGAAATTCGTACATAAGTTTTTGAAAAACTCATTGGTACGAGCCTGTCACCTGGGGCTCGAACTCGGATCTTTGACTCGAATTCCTGTCACCCAACAACTCGGCTATCGTGACCTTAACATCTTCGAGGGTCTGCGAATCATTGGCTTGCTTAATTTTGGTCTGGTCTTTTGCAAGATACTGTCATCTCTTGGTAACTATTGAGGTCTTTAAAGCTTTTCCCTTAGTAAGCGAAAGGTAAAAGGAAGGGGATAGTAGATACTGACATCTATACCACACGGCAACAATTCACTGTCCTTAAATTGATGTGTTTAATGTAATTTACACTGGACACACCTACTCGCCGATATAGAATTTACTAACTTCACGCTATTCCCAATTCTAGTTGACAGAGGTCTAGACAATTAAGTTCATTCGACCCATCTTCCACCGAAGACATTTTTGGGGATATCTTGATAGACGGTGAGCCCGTCGCCATCTTTTTATGTTCAAACCAACGATATAAATCGTACATAAGTTTTTGAAAAACTCATTGGTACGAGCCTGTCACCTGGGGCTCGAACTCGGATCTTTTGACTCGAATTCCTGTCACCCAACCACTCGGCTATCGTGACTTCTTAATTCACTTACTGATAGATTAAATGGAATTAGGAAAAATTAATTTCATTACGGCAAATAATAAGTGTTAGAAATAGATAATTTTACTGTCTTATCGGCGCTCGCTAAACGGTGGCTACACGATAAAATTATATGGGATCCTTATCAGATAGACAATTGTCAGTTTTTTTATACAGTTTATTGAACCTTGTACGGTTTCTGCTATGATATCTACAGGAAATAATTTAACGTTCGGTACAGAAAATTTTTACACTTTCAGTTTAATAAAAAATGTGAGCCGTCATGGGACGCCTGGCAGATGTGAAATATCGTGTGTGTACAAGTAATATGCATAAAAGATTAATAATATTATTTTTTTACGAAGTTTCATATGCTAGATACAGAGATAAAAATATACTAAATATTAAAATTATAAAAATCCGTGACACGAAAAAATATTCATATCCACAACACAACCCTTAGTTACTCAGGCAGGATCACCACCAACTGGTATATGGGCTCGTCAATAATAAAGTAAAAAACTAGGAAACTACTAAAAAAAGTCACGATAGCCGAGGTTGGGTGGTCGAAATTTCGAGTCAAGAGACCCGAGTTCGATCCCCAGGTGGCGGTCTCGTACCAATAGGTTTTTCAAAAACTTATGAACGAATTATATCGTTGACTTGGACATAAAGACGGCGACGGGCTCACCACCTGTCACGTTGTCCGAAAATAATTTCGTTGGAAAGTAGATCGAAGGGACTTAATTGTCTAGACTAGACCTCTGTCTACCCCTGTATTGGGAATTGCGTTAAGATATTTTATTTTAGGATGGCTGGCAGATGTTTCACATCTGCCCATGATGCCTGGCAGATGTGAAACATCGTGTGTGTACAAGTAATATGCATAAAAGATAATATTATTACAGGAATGAAAAAATGAAGTACTAAGAAAATACTAATGAAAAAATGAAGTATTACGAATTTCTTACAGAAAATGCTAACTTTATTTAATAAGCATTTATTTACATTTGATATAAAAATTCGATATTAATATCAAGTGGCCACAATTTAAATATTTTCTCTCTCTCTCTGTGACTTCAGTTAAAGTTATACTCGATGTTTCCTCTGTCGGTATTACTGTGACGATTGGTCGATGATAACTAAACTACGTTACAAAAGTCCCGTAGTAGTAAAGTCCCGTTGTCCCGAAAATATCTTCGGTAGAAGGTGGGTCATAGGGACTTAATTGTCTAGACTTGACCTCTGTCTACCCCTGTATTGGGAATTGCGTGAAGATATTTATATATATTTATTACGTTACAAAAGTATTGGATGAAACATTATCAAGATAACTCACAATTACAGCATCTATAGTTGTTCCATATTTGGTAGTAGATTCTTTTGGATTGTTGTTGATTTGCAATTGAAATTCTTTTTTGAAGAAATGTCATTAATGGCATTGATTCAGCTCTTGCAAATTTACATTAAAATCTCCAGCTAATTTTAATGGTAGTTTATATTTATTCGTTTTAAAAATATTTGAACCTTTTTGACTATAAGGACCTTTCATGTAAAAATGAAATCTTAATATAATTTACATAGTCACTAATATGAATATAATTAATTAAATATAAAAAAGGGATTTCAGTGTTTAATTATAAACCTTAATTCTCAGGTAATAGGGTGTAAATTAGTATACCTTTGTATAGCCACGGCATGCGTCGCCACGCCAGAAATCGGTTTTACGTGCGGCTATAGATGATTCACATCAAAAAGTATTTACTCATTTTTATGTCCTTAAACATGTCATCGGTGAAAACCTTTGTCTATGCCTGTATTGGGAATGGCGTGAAGATATTTATATACTCACGTATGAGTAATATTGTTAATTACGGGGGGCAGGTAAAATTTTTGCGGTATAGCAAGGAAAAGAAATTTCACCCAAAATGATTTTTCCATTGCAATATCCTTCTCGTCCACTCTATTACATTTTTCCAACATAAATATTCTTATGTGTATAAAAACGTCCATGTATCAAGTTAAAACATGCAAATTTATTACACGAATGTTTGCATCTAGCGGCATTCGAACCTGCAACCCTTAGCTTCGAAGTTAGTCACTATCAACTCGGTTGTCAGAGCGTCTATCTGTTACATAAATTGTTTGAATCATTGGAAAACAAAGCGTTCTGTCGAGGCGGGATAGCACCGACTACATTTCTTTATCTTTAGTAAACTTTTTTCCTCTATGTTCTTTTTGCATTTTATGATTCATATTAATGCTACCCTTAAACACGCCTTTTTATTTGGCACCTTATAAAAGTCACGATAGCCGAGTGGTTTGGTTGTCGGAATTTCGAGTCAAGAGAAATGGCAGGCTCGTACCAATTGGTTTTTCAAAAATCTTATGTACGAATTATATCGTTGGGTTGAACATAAAGACGGCGACGGTCTCACCACTTGTCACGTTGTCTCGAAAATATCTTTGGTGGAAGGTGGTTCAAAGGGACATTATTGTCTAGACTCGACCGCTGTCTACCCCTGTATCAGGAATTGCGTGAAGATATTTATTTATTATTATTTATTTCATGCTTTTTTTTTACTTAGAAAATTAGAAAAACGTGTCTTAGTTTTTTAAACTACTATATATTCTTTGATCTACAAGACCTTGGGAGACTAATCTTCTCTAACCTTTAATAGACTAATCAACACCAACCTTCAGAATCCAAAAAATTAAGTGATATTTAAAACTTCTTGGGCTGGTGTTTACGTTTCTTATGTCAATGCATTAACTAAATCTTTGAATTAGGTTCATTATGATGAACCCTTATCGTCCTCCGAACACTAGTAACAAATAAAGAGTTTGCAATGGAGTTCCAAAAACTCATGCAAGGACTCGGCGGTGTAAGCATTCTCGGCGCCCATCTTGTATTGACCTATAACATTCCAAGATGTTCAAGCATATGCAGTAATTATACTTCTACCATTTCTATTAGGTGCCAGCTGAATATTAAATAAATAATAAATAAATAAATATCTTCACGCAATTCCCAATACAGGGGTTGACAGAGGTCAAGTCTAGACAATTAAATCCCTTTGACCCACCTTCCACCGAAGATATTTTCGGGAAAACGTGACAGGTGGTGAGCCCGTCGCCGCCTTTATGTCCAAGCGAACGATGAAATTCGTACATAAGTTTTTTTGAAAAACTTATTGGTACTGCCACCTGGGGATCGAACTCGGGTCACTCGACTCGAAATTCCGACCACCCAACAATTCGGCTATCGTGACTTATTATTGAATATTGCCAACAAAAACTTCAAACGTCATACCTGACTCAAGTATAAGAAACCTTCAGTTATATTACATTTTTGAGGTTATAATTATTTTATATTAGCTACCTGTCAGTTCAGTTCTGACAGGCTTGTCACGTACCAGAGCAATACAAATACAATGCTGTAGAATGGCAGTCACCTAGTCCACGTGCCAAGGTAATATTTAACTACAATTCTCGAATACTTAAATCAATCTAACTTTTTAAACATGCCATTCATTTTATATTATATAGGCGAAAATGTATCGTAGGTGGTGGGTAACATGGTGGTGGTAACAGGTGGTGAGCCCATCGCCATCAATATGTCCAAGCCATCGTTGGCTATAAAATATATATATATATATATATATATATATATATATATATATATATATATATATATATATATATATATATATATATATATATATATATATATATATATATATGTATATATATAAATCGTAAATAACTTTTTGATACGCCTATTGGTACGAGCCTACTACCTGGGGATCGATCTCGGGTCTCTTGATACGAATTCCGATCACCCAACCACTCGGCTATCGTGACTTTTGTTCTTGGCCATATAAATTCATAATCATGATACACTCATGTCTCCAGTGATTTGAAACCGCAGCTCTTAGCTTCGAAGGGTCACTAGCAAGCTATCGGGACTTCAAGATGTACTAACTTATGTTACTGATTAGGTAACAGTCTTTTGTCGCTGCGTAATAAACACAAACAGCGTAAGTAATTAATGTAATGGTTGTAATGTTCCATTTTAACATTCGCAAGGTTTCGATGTCAGATAAGATAAATATGTTATTCGATAACGGCTGAGACTAACACGTTTAGAGACATCGCTTGTTGAAATTTAGAAGTGTAATAATTTAGTTGTTAAATTACTTCAAGGTGTCGCCAGCTCTGAGGTTCTAAGTTCGATTCCCGGACAGGTTTTTGTAGAAAACCACTTTTTCTACATTCTCGCGGGTTTGGGTCTTTGTGGTACCTTCCTGGTTTTCATAACACAAGCGCTGCTAACTTTGGGATCAGAGCAATGAATGTGACGTTGTCCCTATATATGTATATTTTATTATTAGTACATGTTAGTATTTCCGGTAAGGATGAATTGTGGTGAGGAGTGGATGAGAATAATCTCAGAGGGATGCGCAGTACTGTGAAATAAATTGGAAAGAAATGGTGAACTAGCATCTATTTCGTTCTCGCGTGTTCGCGGAATATGAATACATTACCTCTTTTATTCTGGCCATCGGAATAGACGACTAAGTAAAATTTCTTTTTTGGATACCGACATGGCGAAATTAATTTCTGATCGTAAATATCAATAAAGCAATTTCCAATACCTTGGCAATCAGTCTAGACAATTTTGTCCTTTCGACCGACATTTCATCGGAGTTTATATGTGAGAGGTGGTGGGTCTATCGTTGTCTCAGTGACCAAGCTAACGATACAATGTAATATAATAATAATGTTTATGTAATAAATTTATATAAACATAGAAACTAACATTCATATTCATCACGCGAATGTCAGGCAGACAGGGTCACTTACAACTGGTGCTCGGTCGTCATAATAATTTCTACAAACCTTTCAACCTTTCCTGTCAACTTACATAAACTTTTACGAAACCTGAGTCTGCCAGAAGAAGCATAAAAGCAACTCGAATGCAGTGAAGATGCGATCTCTTCATAAAATGTGCGACGTTACCTTGACCGACCGTAAACGAAACGAAGAGATTCGCAATTTAACAGACCAAAAGATGATCGTATCAATAAAATTGATAAGGGTGTGCTCAGATGGATTGAGTACTTACGAGTGAATGAGTGAAGACCGAATGGTAAAAAAATGTTTAGCGCGAAAGTTAACTTTAAAAAGCGTCGAGGTAGGCGTGGCAAGACAAACTACCGAAGACCATGTGTAGACATGGTCTTCGGTAATTGCTCGAAGAACCAAGAGTCTGAAGGTCAAGAGTACTCGGATACCTAGACATGCGTGTATATAGAAAATTATGTATTTGAAAATTGAAAGAGGTATGTAGGTATCGTGATACTTGGCTATCTGTTCTCTCTGGCTAACCCGTTAAGAACTGTACTTGAAGAAATGTACTGTAGGTACTTAGTGTATGAAATAGATCTTTCGGATTTCGCATTCGCAGTCAGTTCGATTTTAATATTTTCATATACGTTTCTGATGCAATTACATCACATGTTGCTATGCTTTATCTTTCGCATGTAAAACACCGTCCCAAGTGGGTCATGGAATTATTCATCGCTATGTATATATCTGGATTTTAAAATTCTTCGCTCGTTACCACCGTGATGTGTTGTTTTCTATCAATTCTGCGTAACCTGTAGGTTCGAACAACATTAAATTTGCTTGACTATTCACTACTTGACAATGGGTGACTTTGACAATGATTCGTCTATACTCAATTTATTATCTTTTTAACACCCTTGGTAGATAGTAAATGCTTACATATCGGCCTGTTAAAATCCACTGCATGACATAGGCCTCTCCCATAGGGAGTATTTGTCATTATCGCCACGTTTGGCAGGCGGATTGGCGACCGCAGTACCAGAGCCCTCGCGCCTCAGATGCTGCTGCCCATCTTCGGTCTGACAATTTTGGTCTGATAGTTTTAGAGATGGTTATCCCGCTATCTATCGATTGCCATAATGATATTCTAGGTTGTTTCCCTTTGTCGCCTCTTACGACATCCACGGGAAGGAAGGGAGTGCCAACATTCTTACGCCGTTACCACACGGAAATAAGTGCTTAGAAAGTTGCCAACACTTTTATTGTCTTTCGAAGTAGTCTCCGTTCGTCTCTATACATCTTCGCATTCGATGGAACCACTGAGAAAAGCAATGGGCCCCTTTTTCTTTCCACTATATATATATATATATATATATATATATATATATATATATATATATATATATATATATATATATATATATATATATATATATATATATATATATATATATATATATATATATATATGTATATATATATATATATATATATACATATATATATATATATATATATATATATACATATATATATATATATATATATATATATATGTATATATATATACATATATATATATATATATATATATATATATATATATATATATATATGTGTGTATATATGTATGTATGTATATATCTTCACGTTATACCCATTACTGGGGTAAACAGAGAATCAGAGAAGGAAATTTAAAAAAAATTATTCCTTTCGACCCATCTTTCACCGAAGGCGTTTTACCAGCCTACCACCTGAGGATCGAACTCGTGTCTCTCGACTCGAAATTTGATTTCCCACCCACCACTCGGCTATCGTGGTTTTGGTTCTAGAGCATAAATGAGTCTCAGTGTACACAGTAAATGCACACATTTCCATGAATTTTTCATAAGTTGTATCAACATTTCCCAGTACACCTGTCAAGGTCAACGTTGCCTTTACGTAACGTTCAGGTTTTCTAAAATTCATGCCCAAAGTCACGGACGCAATATGTGTACGTGTGACAATAAACTTGTCTTTATGTAGTTGTTAAAAAGAAACCTGCGTCTTAATCTTATCAAATCTCAATGGGAAGGTAGTAGAAATAAAATACATAGTTTTCAAAGTACTGTCGATTAACAACAACGTACTTTAATTAGAAAAAAGTGATAGACTTTTTTTTCTACGCTCATAAATCATTAAAAAGTTTTTAATAGAAGTGAAACCTTTTTCGTGACAAACTTAAACACTTTTTTTAATTTCTAACGATGCAAACGAAAAAAAAAATACTGTATTAATAGTTTTCAACACAAGTGGCACTTTACGTCCGAGGACCACCGTTGTTGGACTCCAATGTTGACGCTATGCAATGCGAGTACAATCGTCACGTAATCGCCCTACCTTGCGGCACATTGTGACAGTGAACTTGTCGCGGCGGCTAGAGACACAACACAGGATAAATGCAGTGAGTAGTATCAGCACAGTTTATAAATCATTGTAGGAGCGTCCTTATTCGATACTATCGTTCCTTGTATCCCAGTATCCATATCCTTACTGTCCACCGTCTCAGGTTCCCGTTTCCTAATAATAAATGTTCTTATTATGAACAGCGATACACTGATATAAACTGCATATAAGAGGACCTCCGTGGACGAGTGGCGTACACACCGGTTTTCATAGTGTCGCCAGCTCCAAGGTCCCGGGTTGGATACCAGGTCGGTTCAATTTTTATCGGGTCTGTATGTGTGTGTTTCGTGATTCCATATTTAAAATGCTTAAGCTGTTTACTTTGGGATCAGAGCAATGTATGTCTTGTCCCTGTCTATGTATTTACCCATTTTATTTTTATAATAACATTTTGTCTTTTGAGCTAATAGTCTTAATTTGTCCAGGCATTAAGTACTTATTAATAAACGAATAAATAATTAACAGTTCCAACAACGGAGTGTTCCCCCTTACCCCTACCCCGTATAGCGTATATACATTGGGCATAGCATTGGGTGACGCACAACGGGACTATTGTCTTGTGAAGCATTTACTTTGTTTACAACAGTCTATTGAAAACCTCTGCGATCAGGAGGATATGTCTTTACATGTATTACCTTCCCGTACTTTTATTGGATTTATTATGAAAAGACCTTTGTTACAGCAATTAACTATTGTAATAATGGCTTTTAAAGTACAAAATAATAGATAGGAATAATTGATGTTTTTTTTCTCACTGTAACCAGCCTTCAGAACTCAAATTTCAAACCTTTTTTTTGGGCAAAGGTATATGCTGTGGTTGTGGTATATGGTCAGGTATATGGTCCACGATATGGTCCTGCATGTGCATATGGTAAATCGGAGAATTACTCGTTATTCGATTACTTGGTCATGTAAGGTAACGTAGGCAAAGTTGTGTACATTGCTAGACAAAATACGTATTTCAGTTATCGTATTTGAAGCAACTGCTATACGTTTCGCAAATACGTATCGACAACTAACACGTGTTTATACTTACATATGACATAATTAATTACTCTTTTAAATAAAAAATACGTTGGCATGGCAGTCTGATGGTCAGCGAATAAATATATATTATTTCAAATATGCGTCGAGTCTGATGAAGTTTTCCTGTTCTAATGTTTCTCAAATATATTAGTAGAATGGCCAGTTATTCTCCTTTACTTTTTAATGTGTATTCTCCGAGAACCTTAGAAAAGAAACAGTCACTTATATAACCGATAACACTACAAAACCTAAATTTAATGTAAAGTTTATGTAAGAAAATAAATTGAATAGGTACTTTTAATATTCCTAAATATCTTTCTTTGGTTTGGGTTTGTCATAGACGCAAACAACATGTGCGCAAACGTAGAATAGGACTACATGCAGAGATGCAATTCAAAGTCTTCGGTATAAATAAAATAAATAAATACTTACATAGAAAATAATAGGGCAACATCACATACATTGGTCAGATCCCAAAGTAGTTAATGCAGAAAAGTGGTTTTTAAATTAACACGTCCGAGAATCGAACCCGGAACCGCAGAGCTGATGACACCACGAAAACCAGCATGTAACTACGCCACTCTACCAAGGAGGTCGTCAAAGATTACACATCTTAGATAACTGAGACTTGAGTTTTTTTAAACATTCCTTTAATAACAAGTATGTACTTTGATCCAATAACAAAACAAATAATCTTTCGACCGATTACTTCACGAAGGAGTTAAATATATTTCTTTTGCTTATCGAATTTAATTCTTATCAATAAAATTGACGCCGAAGTAAAAAGCAGAATGTTGGTAACGTCATTTACTTTCATTCCTTGTTTAATCCAACTAAAGTTTAAGCCGTTTACCCCACCTAGCCTAGATTTTCACCTATTCGTCTTTTAATGTATGTGCCATAAATAAGCACAATTTTATGAATAAACACAAAATTGCTTAACAAATAAATTTTTGGTCTTCTGGAAGAATTAAATCCGAGAAAATGTTTGTCATTTAATTACCTGTGTTAGTAACAAATTAAAATGTTAATGTACTTAAAGAGTTAGTGCAAGGTGATAAATATTGTGATTGTAGTTTAATAAAATAAAAAAAAAAATAAAAAATATCTTCACGCAATTCCCAATACAGGGGTAGACAGAGGTCGGGTCTAGACAATTAAGTCCCTTCGACCCACCTTTCACCGAAGATATTTTCGGGACAACGTGACAGGTGGTGAGCCCGTCGCCGCCTTTATGTCCAAGCCAACGATATTCGTACATAAGTTTTTGAAAAACCCATTGGTACGAGCCTACCAACTGGGGATCAAACTCGGGTCTATTGACTCGAAATTCCGACCACCCAACCACTCGGCTATCGTGACACGTTTAGTGTCACGTTTAATAAAATAATAATAATAAATATCTGCACGCAATTCCCAATACAGGGGTAGACAGAGGTCAAGTCTAGACAATTAAGTCCCTTTGACCCACCTTCCACCGAAGATATTTTCGGGACAAAGTGACAGGTGGTGAGCCCGTCGCCGCCTTTATGTCTAAGCCAACGATGAAGTTCGTACATATATTTTTGACAAACTCATTGGTACTGCCATCTGGGGATCGAACTCGGGTCTCTCGACTCGAAAGTCCGACCACCCAACAACTCGGCTATTGTAGTTTAATGATAGTATAAATAAATATTTGATTAAATTAAGATTAGAAGTAGAAATATACTGTATAATTTTTATGTGATATTTTCTGTTTTTATTGAAAGAGAAAAAAGTCTTTTAAAATTTTCAATTGAAACGGGCGGGATTCGAACCGCTACCTTTGCCGAACCGTGGAAACCGTGATATTTTCTATTCAACTACTTATTTTGGCGAAAGATGTTTAAGTCGCATGTAACGACATAGTATATCGCAATAGTAAGTTGTCGCGATAATAAATAAACATGTTCGATTGAATTCAAATCTCGAAAAAAAAATTACTTATTTGGAATTATTTGGTAGTTTTTATGCAAATTCCAGTCTTGTGTAGTATCGGCGTGAAAATATCATCATCCCTTTCCGCCCGCTGGTGTTGTAAGAGGACTAAGTTACCTTACCAAACTAAAATTGCATGTCGGTAACGGGACACTGATGTCAAAGGTGTCAGGTGGCTGGTACTGAGATCGCTATTCCTTTTGCATAGTGTGGCGATTACGTCGTGGTGGGTAGGAAGGTAGCTTATTGAACTGAGGCACGCTTATGAGCGTGCAGTCTTATGAAACTTTCTGAGGCACGCTTATGAGCGTGCAGTCTTATGAAACTTTCATAAGACTGCACGCTTATGAAAGTTGTTAAATCGTCATCACAATTGTTTGAGAAGAAGCAGACGTGAATAAAATCTATTCACCATTCGAATTGAAGTTAATACATTTCCTACGTGAAATAATTAGAAGAGAAAATGAACGTGGAATTAGTTTTTGTTTGCGTTATCGGGAGCAGGTTTAGTGTAAATTGAGTGGTGACGCACTACGAAATTATGTTTGATAAAGTGAGGCCGAGTAGTTGGCTGATCGGAATGAGAATCTGGAGACCCTGGTTCCATAGGATTTATATTATATACCTAAAAAACCAAATTTGTTTTTTTTTTCATCGCGCTTGGCCGATTTGTTATATATTTTTGATATAACATTGACCGGTCTGGTAAATGTAGAAAAATATTTTCTCAGGTCTTGTTTGTGGTGCCTTCGTTGTTTCTGATTCCATAATACATTGCTCAGATCATGGATCAGAGCAATGTATACGATGTTGTCCCTATCTATGTATTTATATACTATATAAGGCCTGCCCCGGAATCGAACCCGGTTTCTCAGCGCTGGCGACACCTTGAAAACCATCTAAACATTCCGGTTATAACTACCACGGTTGGAGTCTGGAATGTCGCACTACGGATGGCCGGCTAATTCTTGTTTCTAAGGAAAAACAGTCGTTCATTTTATTTTTAAACTTTTCTTTAACCCTTATTCAAACTCAAGCCTGTGGAGGAGTTAACCAAAAAGCTAGATCCATTCCTGGGTAATTTTAGGCCGTAGAGTTCAAAAATAAACAGAAAAGAGGGGGTAATGGGGGGGGGAAGTACCCCTTTTTTGGTGGGAAGACATCCCGATATCTGTTGCTGCCCTGGTCAAAAATGGCAAAAGTGGGAACTATAGCTCCCATTGCCCTGTATGACATTAATTAAATAATACTAGTTAGTTGCCCTTGCTTCACTTGTGAAATAAGTTTTAACTCAAAATCGTATATAAATTGTGATATTTTAACAAAGGAGGTAAAAGTACTAATCAATGCGTGACTCTTGCATTGATTAGTATTGTTCGATACTATTTTTTATCACATTAATCAGTCTCCTTCCGTGTCTTTTATTTCCCATTCAGTAAGTAATCAAAGTAATTCTAGGCTATTCTGTTGCAGTGGCATGAAAGTGTTCGAAGCATCCCTTGATGCATAGAGGCACGGTGCAAGTGGAGCTTATAAATTTTGGGTCTTTTCTCCTGTTATTTTGTGCTACTGAACCGGCATCTCTTATAAGTGTTACTTTCTTAGGGCACGTGTATACCTACATTCAATAAACGAATTTACTCCGGCACTCCGAATACCCCCCCTTTCTTGATTGTAAAGGGTACACTACACACACACACACACACACACAAACTCTGCACGCATTTTATTACATTTTTTTCTCTTTGTTTCATATGAACTAAGTTTATTTTACTTATTTATTTAATCTTTATTGTGATTCCGTATAGGTCACAAAAGGCGGACTTAATGCCTATAGGCATTCTCTTCCAGTCAACCTATGGTATGGTGAAATTTGTGGTAGGCGCAATAAAGTTAATGTCGATGAAAATATAATACATAGACATACATAAAACTGTTACATATATAAAGAGAAATAAAGAGAAGTTTACTTAATATTTAAGGCAAATATAGATAGTATACTTCGCTATGATATGGAAAAGCGATGTCTCCTGGCACAGGCATTATTTTTGCTTAAAAGGAGACACCAGATAATTGTAAGCAATAAAATAAAAGCAAAAAATATATTTTAATGTATTGGAACACTTGTTATTCAACAAGTATGATGACGAAATAACGAATAATAAATAATTAGTTACATATAAATAATAATAATCTATCTTTTGTCCAAGTGTATTCGATCAACGGATATACAGATTTTTTATATAAATATTTTCAAATAATGTAAGCAGTAACGAACACTGGGATGATATCTTCCCTCTTATAGACTCAAGTTCAGTCGAGTCTAACAAGCTGAATACGAAAGATTGTGGGCAAGTTTTACGGTCTACACAACCGTAATATAGTCTAATTTGCATATTAGTAGTAGTAGTAGTATTTGAGTATTACACTCAAATCTGCTTTCCTAATTTTTTTTTCAGCACTACACTAAAAAAAAAAAATAACTGTCGGTTTAGTCCACAAAATTACGTCACCTTACTTTGACGTTTCTTTACCATGACATGACATGAAAAGTGCTGCCATTATAAAGGCCCTCTGAAATGTAAAGACTGTATTCAAAAATATTACATTGCATTAGGTGTTACTATATAAAAATAAAATACGATTTTCTTCAATCTGAGAGGTGGGAACTATAGCTCCCAGCGTTTTAATAAGGGTTAATTAATATATTACAAGGTTGTTCTATGCCAGCACTACCTGTGCTTTAAATACCCTGTTATTCAAACTTCTTGCTAAAACTCTTAGAAGTCAATGACCTGAGTTCAGTCTAGTATATAAATTCATTATGCTAATGAGATGTTTCGAGACTGGATAACCGTAATACTTCGAGTACTCGCATACTCTATATTGTTGCTTATAACGGAATGCTATTGTTGTTTAAATAACTAAAAAAACGATCCATTTCGAATCGGACGCGTTGTGTCATAAAGAAGGAAAGAAGGCCTTCCTTCTGACACGAGATATATCTTATATTTTTTAAAACAAAATATTACAGGCATTGTCAAATAACAGTTTCAAGTATTCCTTTTAAACACTAAGTAGCTATCGTTATTGACTGGCGGACACGAACCTGAGGCCTTTACAGTCACCACCTTGCGACTAACCAAATCATTTATTCATGGGTAACATACATTACATCGATTGACATTTTTCATCTACCACCGTTTCGTTATGTGGTTCCTCTAACGGAGGAGAAACTGGCGAAAGAAAGTCCGTAAGTCCGTAAGTATACTCTTTTTTCTGTTCTTAATTTTTTTATTTCAACAAAGGAAATACAGAATAAAAACATTTAATTAGAAATAGTATGGGAACGATTAACACATTCCTAGTTAGTGTGTATACATAAATTATAATAACTTTTTTAATAGTGTTTCAATAATGTAAAAAGCAATGTAATTACATAAAATCGTGCATTGGGTAATTTAATTTTTTTACACAAAGAAATCTCGGGCAAAAAACACAGTTTAGTATTATATCCATCCTCATTATTAGCATGAAACAAAAATAAAACGTAATTGTTATCATGCCTAAAAAAGACTGAACATTTTAATTACTTATCTCGTCTCATTCTCGAAGAAAATGTTAAGGATCATTAATTTTTTCAATCATTAAAATGTTTTCATTGACTTTTTACCGACAAAATTATTTTATTAGTAAAATATTTTCTCCTTTTTAGTTGGGCAAGTTACGAAATCGTTTCTTTAGTATGTTCACGACATTATATCCAATACTAGGGTGGTCAGAGGTCTGGACAGTTAGGTCTTTTGAAATCTTATTTCATCGGAGCTTATTTGGGACAACGTGGTGGATCATAACCATACCGACTCAGTGAGTGAGTCTAACCAACGATACGATGTACGATTGTACGATACGTACGATTTGTACAAACTTTCTAAAAACTCATTGATACCAGGCTTTCACATCGATCGAACTAGTCTCCAATTTTTTAAAGAGGATTTTAAGAGTCACGATAGCCGAGTGGTTGGGAGGTCGAAATTACGAGTCAAGAGACCCGAATTCGAACTCCAGGTGGCAGGCTCGTACCAATGGGTTTTTCAAAAACTTGTGTACGAATTTATCGTTGGACATTGAGACGGCGACGGGCTCACCACCTATCACGTTGTCCCGAAAATATCTTCGGTGGAAAGTGGATCGAAGTGACTTAATTTGTCTACACCTATGTCTACCTCTGAATTGGGAATTGCGTGAAGATTTTTATTTTTCCAATTTTTATAGATTTTAAAGCATATAAATTATGCCGAACTTTTTGTTATTAAATTTAAGAGAAAAAATGTTAAAATTTCAACTGAAACGGGCGGGATTTTTTTCCCTTTAACTTTATAAAGTCTCCATATTCAAATACAGAACGCCACCATAGCATAGACAGTCACTGGGCTGTCACAGCTTCTGGGTATTGTTGCTTTACTAAGAAAATGTTTTCTTTATTTCTATGAAAACACACAAAAACTGCGTGGTATGAAGTAAACATAACAATTTAAGTATTGTCTGTTACGTTCACTGAGAATACAGATAATAGGTACGGACATTAGGGTTGCTATTTATACGTATATTTAAAATAAAGTGATTGGATATTCAATGAATACTTGTTCTTGTTTGAACTTACTTATGTTTTAGATAAAGCTACAACCAAATTCATAAATTATCTTCTAAAAAATAATCTGTCTCTTTCTCTAGTCTCTAAGGGGCTTGATAAAATGATTAAAATCTTAAAATACATCGAGAGCAAAAAAGAGCATTTTAATAGCGACCCTGGGCCGACAACACAAAATTTGTAAAATTTCACGTGCCGAATTTGCCACGAGCTTGGCAAATTCTAGTTTTATTTTCTTTTAAAATTTATAGAAAAAACAATGTTCTTTCAAACGCCGCGTTTTCCTCCATTTTTTCTAAAGATCGACTTTGAGAAAACCAGGAAGTAGTTGATAAAACGTTAAGTACAGGAGGCCACAATCGTCTAAACACACATACTTTTTACTTATCATACCTTTCATAGTACTACTATAGAAACATAAATCTGACGATCTTTTAAGGATCTCCTTTTTTTAATTGTTCATAATAAATGCGAAATTATCAAGTGTATTTATATCCCTATAATAACAAAATTATTCATACAAGTTACAAAACCGAAGACATGTTGTAGTCGACTCTATTGAAAAATACAAATAAATACGAATAGATTGACGACAACCTCAGCAATTTGTTGAACCACAAATTGCTGTAAACGATGCGATCAATTTCGTACAATAGGATTGCGACCGAGAACGGCAAGTAAACATTGCGTGCGTTGGTACAAACTAAATAGTTTTTTTTGTTGCCAGTTACATTTAACCTTATCACCTCCTTTGACATGTTACATGAATGAATGAATATTTTTTGCGGAAACATGGTACAGGTGGTCTCGTGTTTTGATTTTGTTCCAAATATTCCGTCGGCAGTAATCCAACCCGCGAATTACTAAAAAAAGATCAAAAATAATTAATTTTAACTTGCACAAGGAATTATAAATTAGTAATAAAACACAATAGTCGTTATTTCGTCGTAATATGATAATATTTACAGTCCGTTCAACGTTAAAAAAGTGTACCTCCATTCAAAATGCAATACTGCAATCCCCTTCTTCCTATAGGTATCATAGGAGGCGGCTAAGGTGCCTTAAATATCATAATGGCAACTGACACAAGGCGGGATAATTAAAAAAAATACTTAACCATTATAAAGCAAACCAGTGACTGTCAGCAGCGTCTAAGGTGGTATTGCGGTAACCAATTCGATTATTAAGGATGGCGTTTATAGGAAATATTCCCTATGGGAGAGGCCCTATCACATAAGTTGCACATTACACATTACACACACCTTCTTCACACAATGCCTCCTGTGGCTTCTCTAATTATGCACATAACGCACCAATCTGCCGTCTGCCCCGAACCTACAATGATACATTTAAAGACATTTGTCTGTTTTGTCAAAGTAAAAACACAATAAGAAATCAAGGAATTTTCAAACTTTTTGCATTGTTAATTTAAAACCATGTAATTAGGAACGATACGTAATTTTTTAATGAAATGTAATATTTTTAAAACTACTATTTGTATATTTTATATTGATAATGTGTGTATATCGTATTGGGTTGATTTTCGTTGCTTTTATTTTATATAATTATTTCTTTTTTTTTTTTTGTAGTTTTTCATTATAAAATCCAATATGCCAATATTATAATTGTCTAAAATATTTGGTTTATGTAAGAGAAACCTGTTATTAGCCATTCTTTTAAATTTATAACCATATTTGATTTAAAATACTTTCTATAACGCAGTTGGTTTCTAAATAAATAAAAAAAATCGTACGTAAGTAACACAGTCTCCGTCAAAGGTTACGTTAAAAAGAAGATTAAAATAAAGGTTATTATATTAATAATCTTTTAATAATAAAGCTTATAATATTGGTTAAAATAAAGGTCTTGGACACCACACTTAAGACGGGGATAGGGTTACCACTGACCCAAACAGGCTTTCCGTTAAAAAGTGGGTCTAAAGGATAATCGTCTACACCTCTGTCTATCCCAGTATTGGGAATATGCGTGTAGACATTTATCTTATTTAAGGATAAAATTTCCATTGTTCACAGTTTCAATGATGGCAAAGCGTCGTACGGCACGGACAGTCCGGCACGGGGACGGCGCGTGATCTTCTGCGTCCACGGGAACCCCTCAACAGGCTGCTGCGCGGTCATAGAGACCAGCGGGACGGACCACGGCGACCAGCCCAATGGCAGCCTCACAGAAGTCGACAGTCAGTGTAGCTCTTGGCGTTTGTAAATAGGATCCCGTTGTCATCTTCATTATTTCAGCATATCGATCCACTACTGAACATAGGCCTCTCCCAATGAGTGCCACAAGCCACCTGCGTCCTTCGAACTCCCGCGACATTGTACATATCGACGACCTCCTTTTTCCACACCTGTTTTCACGGTGTCGTCATCTCTGTAGTCCCGTGTTTGATTCCCGGATGGGTCAAAGTAGAGAACCACTTTTTTATTTTTTCAATAAACAGGAGAATTATTTTTTTAATTATAAATTTAAGCAAAACTGAAATTATCTTCTCATACTCCCAACTACACCGATTTTTTATGGTAATTGCAATATTGAAATAAATGTCTATAGAAAATAGTCTAGTCTCAGCAATAGTTCCGGAGAAATGCGTGGACGAACCTAGATCCGTCGAATTTTCTATATTTGTTTGGATTTTTAAATGTAAATATACTGCAGTTTCTATAATATAATTTCTATAATATTGTATGCATATATAGTTTCTATAATATTGTATGCATATCGTATTAATAAACAGCTTTGTTAATCATCGTAGCCGATTAAAAATAAATTCTCTGGTATAAAATAAATCAATTGTTCCACTTTTAAATATCGACGCATTATAATTAGTTTGATAAATAACTCTAATATCTAATAAAGTTTGTGGTACCTTCGTTGTTTCTGATTCCATAACCCAAGTGCTGAAGCTGCTTACTTTGGGATCAGATCAAAGTATGTGATGTAGTTTTATGATGTAGATAGTGAGATGTATATTTTGTATTATTATAAAAAAATAAAAAATATCTTCACGCAATTCCCAATACAGGGGTAGACAGAGGTCGAGTCTAGACAATCAAGTCCCTTCGACCCACCTTGCACCGAAGATATTTTCGGGACAACGTGACAGGTGGTGAGCCCGTCGCCGTCTTTATGTCCAAGCCAACGATATTCGTACATAAATTTTTGAAAAACCCATTGGTACGAGCCTACCAACTGGGGATCGAACTCGGGTCTATTGACTCGAAATTCCGACCACCCAACCACACGGCTATCGTGATTAAATTTTATATTATTATAATAATAAAAAATTTAATCGCTAACGTCATCAAATACGTCAAAGCATCGTCATCCCATTGTACCCAGCACTCCAGACACCTGTCTTTGCTGGACTAAATATATAAACGGGATGGTTTAATACAACAAATTATCACGTTTTCAGGACACTGCCACCGCTCAAGAAACGAGGAAATAGACAAAGGGCGAGAAGAAAACTTATCATAGCTAGCGTGCTGTGTGTCATATTTATGATAGGAGAGATTGTTGGTTAGTATTCTACATAATAAAAAATATCTTCACGCAATTCCCAATACAGGGGTAGACAGAGGTCGAGTCTAGACAATCAAGTCCCTTCGACCCACCTTGCACCGAAGATATTTTCGGGACAACGTGACAGGTGGGGAGCCCGTCGCCGTCTTTATGTCCAAGCCAACGATATTCGTACATAAATTTTTGAAAAACCCATTGGTACGAGCCTACCAACTGGGGATCGAACTCGGGTCTATTGACTCGAAATTCCGACCACCCAACCACACGGCTATCGTGATTAAATTTTGTATTACTATAATAATAAAAAATTTAATCGCTAACGTCATCAAATACATCAAAGCATCGTCATCCCATTGTACCCAGCACTCCAGACACCTGTCTTTGCTGGACTAAATATATAAACGGGATGGTTTAATACAACAAATTATCACGTTTTCCAGGACACTGCCACCGCTCAAGAAACGAGGAAATAGACAAAAGGGCGAGAAGAAAACTTATCATAGCTAGCGTGCTGTGTGTCATATTTATGATAGGAGAGATTGTTGGTTAGTATTCTACATAATAAAAAAAATATCTTCACGCACTTCCCAATACAGGGGTAGACAGAGGTCGAGTCTAGGCAATTAAGTCCCTTCGACCCACCTTCCACCGAAGATATTTTCGGGACAACGTGACAGGTGGTGAGCCCGTCGCCGTCTTTATGTCCAAGCCAACGATATTCGACCATAAGTTTTTGAAAAACCCATTGGTACGAGCCTACCAACCGGGGATCGAACTCGGGTCTATTGACTCGAAATTCCGACCACCCAACCACTCGTCTATCTTGACTTTTTTACCATTTTTGTATATTTATTACCTTTTTGTATGTGTTATTTAATAAATCATTAAAATTAATGAATGATTTTCTTCATTCATTACTACTATTACTTTAAAATATATGGGCCGGCTCGACCGGGGAAGTACCACGACCTCACAGAATACCGGCGTGAAGTAGAAGTTCATAAACTTCTGCGTTTCTTCTGGTGAGTGCAGGTAACCGGAGGCCTACACACCCTCCTCCAATTTAGGGGGCATTCAAGGCCGGCAACGCATATGCTATGCCTCTGGTACTTACCATCACGTGAGCCACCTGCTCGTTTGCCTCCCTTTTCTATATAAAAGAAGGATCTAATGTCGTATAATAATATAACATTTATTATCATCTACACGGATTCCCATTTTCTTTCGAACAACATTTCACCGGAGATTATTTGGGACAATGTGACATGTGGTAAGAATGTCGCCTTCTTAATGCCCAAGACAATGATACAAATCGTGCAAAAATTTAGAAGGAAAACGCTCATTGGTGCCTACCTTCTGGGAACGACCTCGTTCCTCCTGATTCGAAAACCGATCGCCTAACTACACAGGCACGTGGCGACTAGAGATTAATTGAAGTGAAAATTTGTAGCCATGACAGTACATTATTTTGATTGAAACGAAAGGACCGCAAAGGGAAATTCGGAAAGTTTCACTTCCGGCGCTTGCATCCTATTTTTATTTACAAAACAAAAGATTTATAACTAAAGATCTCTCTAGTTATTAGTCTTCTATTTATTAATCTTGTATTATCTCTTAAATCTTTTTGACATGCAGATATCGCATGGTTTACAGTTCTCAAACCACATGCAACTAATGCAACACAATAGCGCGTTAGCGACGCGTTGCATAACGACTACCAATCGATTATACTTCCCCGATTTACAACAATTGTATACACGAGCTAATAATACACAAACGACATGCTTTATCCGTCTGTGTTATTGTTATTAAATTACAGATAACACTGAAGTCGTTAAAAAAATTATGAATCATAATTATTATATATTATAGGCAGAATATATTATAAGCAGAAAAAAAAAGAAAACAGAAAAGCGAGTTTTATATTGTTTAGGGATTAGAAATATTTTCAGCGTATTTTAGCCTACTGCTGGATACTCTATTATCGATCGGCATGTCAGGCGAATAAGACAAAGGCCTTGAAAATTCCATTGTTTACCGACATATCACGGAATAACTGTCTTTTAAAATAATAGACTTAAAGAAAAAAAAATACTAGTCTCAGTCTCTGTAAATAGAATCCGAAGCAGAAAAAAAAGTTTTGCATTTAACTCACGACAAGTAGTGAAGTGAAGTAATGCATCTGTTCATTGCTGTAGGATTTGTTCTGATAGTCCAAGATCTGCAGTGGGTGAGAGAGGTGGTTGAATTCCTTTAATTTGAAATTCAAAAAAAGAACACAATCCCACATGCGGAAGATACTTCCACCTGTTAAGTTTTCCCAATAAAAAGCTGTGGTGAAATACATATTGAGAGAATCTAAGATAGTTCAATCGTTGTTCACTTCAGTATGATATACGGATTTAAGATTATTTGCCTTGTATTTTATGCAAAAGTCACGATAGCCGAGTGATTGGGTGGTCGTAATTTCGAGTCAAGAGACCTGAGTTCGATCCCCATGTGGCGGGCTCGTACCAATGGATTTTTCAAAAACTTATGTACGAATTACATCATTGGCTTGGATATAAAGACGGCGACGGGCTAACCACCTCTCACGTTGTCCCGAAAATATCTTCGGTGGAAGGTGGGTCAACTGTCTAGACCTATGTGTACTCCTCTATAGGAAATGGCGTGAAGATATTAATTATATATTTATTTATTTTTTTAACATTTTTCGTCCGCAGGCGGTTACCTATCCAACAGTCTAGCCATAGCCACGGATGCTGCTCATCTCCTCACAGACTTCGCCAGCTTCATGATCTCACTGTTCTCGCTGTGGGTTGCGAGCAGGCCGGCGACCAGACGGTGAGCCATTACTTGATTCTTGTTGCATTGTATAGGCATCTCTCTTGCACATTTACAGGAAAAGAAGAGACAGAAGAAATGTTGTCACTATGAGCACTTAAAAAAGTTCTTTACTAATTTTATGTATCAGTTGAAACTGAAGTGAATTGTAAGTCCACACATTTTTATCGTTTAAATAAACATTTACAGCGTAATTGCCCTGATGCATAAAAACTTCTAACAACTATTAAAAAAACAAAAACGATACATGGATAACAATAGATAGACATAGACAATTTAGAGGATCGTATAAGTGGCGATAAAATGGACAGTTTGATTGTCTTAAAATAGTAAATGGTTTTAACTTACGTCAGTCGGTACCATGGATTGAACAATTTCTGCCGTAAGACAGCCGAAAATAGATCCAAAATTATGATAAAAAAGTATCTTCACGCCACGGCTAGACAGAGGATAGGCTATCGTGACTAAGCCAAAGTTATGATAAAAAAATAAGTCCGGGAATCGAACCCGGGATCTCAGAGATGGCTACACAATGAAGACGTCATGTTTACTTTCGTTGTTCCTGATTCCACTATACAAGCGCTTAAGCTGCTAACTTTGGGATCAGAGCAAGGTATATGATGTTGTCTTTGTCTATGTATGTATTTATTTCCCAATACAGAGGTAGCCAGAGGTCTAACCAAATAAGTAGTTTCGAACCACATTTCACCGGAGCTTATTCTGGAAAAACATGACAGGCGGTGAGCTCGTCGCCTTCTTTACGTTGAACGTAAGCCAGCGGCACAAATCGTACATAAAATATAAATATAAAAAAAAATATCTTCACGCAATTCTCAATACAGGGGTTGACAGAGGCCTAGTCGAGATAATTAAGTCCCTTCGACCCACCACCTTCCAACGAAGATATTTTCGGGACAACAAGACAGGTGGTGAGCCCGTCGCCGTCTTTATGCCCAAGCCAACGATCTCATTCGTACATAAGTTTTGAAAAAAAACCATTGGTACGAGCCCGCCACCTGGGGACCGAACTCGGGTCTTTTGACTCGAAATTCCGACCACCCAACCACACGGCTATCGTGACAAATCGTACATAACTCAAAAAAACTCATTGGATACGAGCCGCCCGCTTCCAAGTGATCGAACTCCGAAGCACTCGGCTATGACGCCTTGGTTTGGGGGTGGGTTGTGAGCCGCTGGTGGTGGTGTGTGGGCGCAGCATGCCGTTCGGCTGGTATCGCGCGGAGGTGATCGGCGCGCTGACGTCGGTGCTGCTCATCTGGGTGGTGACCGGCGTGCTGGTCTACATGGCCGTGCAGCGGGTCGTCTACAAGCAGTTCGAGATCGACGCGACGGTCATGCTCATCACCTCGGCGGTCGGCGTCGCTGTCAACTTGGTGTGAGTCGGCTCCGCTTCTGCTTCCTGAAGCAGAGGAAGGAAGAAGATTCATTCCTCTGCTTCCTTCGCTTACGAAGATTGTACACTATCTGTGTATTTTTTTTTTATATAGAAAAGGGAGGCAAACGAGCAGGTGGCTCACGTGATGGTAATTGATTACCGCCGCCCATGAACACCCGCAATACCAGAGGCATAGCAGATGCGTTGTCTCCCGGGTGTGTGGGCCACCGGTTACCTGCACTCACCGGACGAAACGCAGAAGTTTGTTAGACTTCTACTTCACGCCGGTATTCTGTGAGGTCGTGGTACTTCCCTGTATGTTTCCCTCTCACACAGCCATACATTTAGTGTGAGGAAGCTTTCCTTCTAATCCTATGCTTACCGATTATACACTATATTTCTCTTTCTCTCTCTCCCTCTCTCTCTCTCTCTCTCTCTCTCAGACACACGCACGCACGCACACACACACATACTAAACAGTCAAAGACTCATATAATTTAATTTTTTAATGAATAACGTGACTAAAATCGGAATATTTTTGAACTTTACGTTTCTTGTTTTCGTCTTTTTTTTTTGCATTGTGCGTAAAATTAATTACAATTTTTACAATTGGTAATATAATAATATTAAAATTTAAACACACATAAATACTAGATGACCCGCGCATTTTGTTTATCCTATTTATCCGACTTACTTGACGTAATTAATAAACATATTATTATGGCCAAATTACACAAAATCTTTATAAACTTTAGCCTATGTGTTATTCTGATCTATAAACTACATTACTGTAAAGTTTCATCAAAATCCATTTCGTACTTTTTGCGTGAAAGAGTTACAAACATCCATCCAATCCTCACAAACATTGAGTTGGATAGTAGTTAGTATATGTCAGTAAATAAATAAATATAAATATCTTCACGCAATTCCCAATACAGGGGTAAACAGAGGTCGAGCATTGGTACGAGCGTGCCACCCGGGGTTGAACTTGGGTCTCTTGACTCGAAATTCCGAGTGCCCAAACATTTCGCTATCCTGACCTTTAATTTTAGTATATGTATATACATATTCAATTCCCAATACAGGGGTAGACAGAGGTCTAGTCTAGACAGTTAAGTCCCTTTGACCCACCTTCCACCGAAAATATTTTCGGGATAACGTGACAGGTGGTGAGCCGTCGCCGTCTTTATGTCCAAGCCAACGATGAAATTCGTACATAACTTTTTGAAAAACTCATTGGTACTGCCACCTGGGGATTGAACTCGGGTCTCTCGACTCGAAATTCCCACCACCCAACAACTCGGCTATCGTGACTTATTAGCTAGTATATGTAAGTGATAAATGAAACGCCATTTGCAGTATGGGTCTGACGCTACACCAGCACGGACACAGTCACGGCGGCTCGCACGGACACTCGCACGGTGGGAACAATCCGGTGCTCAATAATAAGGTAAGTTCTAGATAGATAGGGACAACATCACATACATTGCTATGACTCCAAAGTAGGAAGCTAAAGCACGCGTATTGGGGAAATCGGAGGAAATGCAGTAAATGTGGTTTTCGAAATTGACTGATCCTGGAATCGAACCCGGTACCTTATAGCTGGTGACACCTGAAATCGTATGCGCCACTCGTCTTCGGAAGTAATAATAATAATAATAATAATAAATTTATTGGTACAAAAAGTTACAATGTAAAGGTAATCAGACATCAACTGTCCCTAAACTAGGTAAATATCTGTGTTTCAGGCGACAGTACTCTCCTTAAACAAATGCATCATATAAACTACTTTTTACATTTCACTAAGGTTTATTGACATATATTGAATTAACTAAATTGTATCACTATTCTAGTGATTTATATATATATATATATATATATATATATATATATATATATATATATATATATATATATATATATATATATATATATGTGTGTGTGTGTGTGTGTGTGTGTGTGTGTGTGTGTGTGCACTTGTGCAAGTGGTATTAAACTAAAACTTCAAGTAATTTTCGGTTTCGTCATAAGTTAATATAAGTAGCCATTCTTTTAGCCGTTTTTTACAGTTGTTGTTATTAAGATGGTATATGTTTAAGGAACGATTTACTTTGTTGTAAAGTCTTGAAGAAATGATGTAATACTGTCTCCCCGCTTGTTTATTTTTGTGCTTTTCAGTTTTAAATATAACATCGTATCTTCTCTTATCCTTATTTTTATCTTACTTTTGAGATTTGTGCTTACGTAACATAGATTGAAAAATGAAAAGTTGACGAACTGATAACACTTTGCAATCCATGTATAAATCTTTTGTATGAAATCGGAAAGGCCTATTTGTCATTACCTTCAGAATACACCGTTGTGCTCTCTCTAACTGTAGCAGGGATGATTTGTTAGATCCACCCCAAACTGAAATACAATACATGAGAATCGATTGCACTATTGCATAATAAACTATGAATATTATACGCCTAGGAGCTGATTGCCTAAGTATTTTAAATATGTATATTAATTTTAATTAGAATCATTAAATTAATGCAGCCTTTGAAAAATTTCTCTTGAAAAATTAAAAAGATTTTTGCACGCTGTATTTGCAGTAGAATGTATCAGTCAGTTTAACAAGTTTTTATGTCAAATTCACTGTACCATATTTTAGTAAATTAAAAAAAATATCATTCCTTTATGGCCGTTCTCGTGACAATTAGTCATTAAACTTTAATTATTTGAAAGTTATATGCTGTTTACAGTTTTTGTGAACTAAAAACAAGAATGGACCAAATGTCGATCCCTGAGGGACACCCTTTTCTATTACGGGACTTAATTACATATTAGTGTCGAGTACAAAGTTTTGCTATTGTCTTAAGAGATATGAAAATAAGACAGGTAGTTAAGCATCAGGAATTTCTTAATGTTTCTGTTTACAAATAACTGGCTATTTATCAAATGGTTATAAAAAAATCACAAGATACAACTAAGTGTTATGGATCTCTTCTCGGGCCTTAAAGTTCTATCGAAATGAAAATGTAATTTATAATGAAATTTGTGGGAGATTCTTATTGGTAAATATTTAAAGATAGTTCGTGGTTCCTTTATAACAAAGAAAAATTATAAAATAAAATTAATAAATGCATGTCGTATGTTAAAAGCCAATCATTCTATTGTTACTAGGTCTAATATAATGGCGTGGCAATGTAAACATATAATATTATGTGTATAAAAACTCTACAATCTTTTGACATTTGTTTAAAAGTCGTTTAAAAATTTAAAATTATGGGAAGCCATAATTCTTTCGCCACCATTGATCTGCGGCTGGTAGCTACTGAGCCACCGCAGTGGTGTTAACGTAGCGCGTGTGGCAGAGGTTGCATGAATAGGCCGGCTCGACCGGGGAAGTACCACGACCTCACAGAATACCGGCGTGAAGTAGAAGTCTAACAAACTTCTGCGTTTCGTCCGGTGAGTGCAGGTAACCGGAGGCCCACACACCCCCCTCCCCGAATTCTACACTCTAAGGCCGGCAACGCATCTGCTATGCCTCCGGTATTGCGGGTGTTCATGGGCGGCGGTAATCACTTACCATCACGTGAGCCACCTGCGCGTTTGCCTCCCTCTTCTATATAAAAAAAAAACAGGAGCGCGGCGCGGAGTCGGACGCGGAGAGCGCTCACTCGCGCGACGGCGCGCACGCGCACGCGCACGGCGAGAACATCAACGTGCGCGCCGCCTTCATCCACGTGCTCGGCGACTTCCTGCAGAGCTTCGGCGTGCTCGTGGCCGCCATTGTCATCTACTTCAAGGTATCGTAACATTTATGTAGAAATCCTCAGTTATATGTAATTAAGCTGTACTTTATTCCTTCAAGTGGCTTAACAATAGAGTTTCTTTCATTGCGAATGTCATGTTGATATTTAAAGAGGTTCATTCATTTCTTCGTGAAGAAAATATATAGCGCGAAAGTTAATATTAAACGGTGTCGAGGTAGACCGAGACTAACTTTCGAAGACCATGTGAGCAAATTGCTCGAAGAGGGGAGAGTCAAGATTACTCGGATACCTAGACGTGCATGTATGAAGATGATGAATCTGAAAGAAGCGAAAGAGGTATGTAAGGATCGTGACACTTGGAGATCTGTTCTCTTTGGCTACCCCGTCAGGGACTGTGTGTGAAGATAAGTAAGTTTTGTTTCATTTAATTTTTAATAAATAAAATACTCTTATATTCCAGCCGGATTGGAACCTAGTAGATCCTATCTGTACGTTCCTGTTCTCCATATTGGTTCTGATCACTACATTCAACATTATCAAAGACACATTGTTGGTGCTGATGGAAGGCTCGCCACGAGGAGTTGATTTCCAGGTAACGTCTGTGTGTGTACGTGCGTGCGTGCATGTGTGTGTGTTATTTTTTGATAATGCCGTTGGAATAACTAGCCTATGAATTTGGAGTCAATACGATGTTTGTTTACATATTTTTTACTTTTGTATTGAAACCGGACATTTTCTATATGTTGGTGAATTATTTTTTTATTAAATCAATGAGTTAGAAGCATGAATTGCAAAGATGTTTTTACCCGAAAAATGGGGAAAAATTTTCGGTTAAATGTTAATGCCAAATACAAATAGTACTGTTTTAGAAATTGTAATTTTATAATCGCTCTGACGTGGGTATAATGTCCACTCACCGTGGCGGCGCAGGAGGTGGCCAACACGTTCCTGTCGCTGCCGGGCGTGCTGCGCGTGCACAACCTGCGCATGTGGGCGCTGTCGCTCGACAAGACGGCGCTGTCCGCGCACCTGGCCATACGTAAGTACCGCACCTGGCCATACGTAAGTACCGCACCTGGCCATACGTAAGTACCGCACCTGGCCATACGTAAGTACCGCACCTGGCCATACGTAAGTACCGCACCTGGCCATACGTAAGTACTGCACCTGGCCATACGTAAGTACTGCACCTGGCCATACGTAAGTGCCGCACCTGGCCATACGTAGTACCGCACCTGGCCATACGTAAGTACTGCACCTGGCCATACGTAAGTACCGCACCTGGCCATACGTAAGTACCGCACCTGGCCATACGTAAGTACCGCACCTGGCCATACGTAAGTACCGCACCTGGCCATACGTAAGTACCGCACCTGGCCATACGTAAGTACCGCACCTGGCCATACGTAAGTACCGCACCTGGCCATACGTAAGTACCGCAACTGGCCATGCGTAAGTACCGCACCTGGCCATGCGTAAGTACCGCACCTGGCCATACGTAGTACCGCACCTGGCCATACGTAAGTACCGCACCTGGCCATACGTAAGTACCGCACCTGGCCATACGTAAGTACCGCACCTGGCCATACGTAAGTACCGCACCTGGCCATACGTAAGTACCGCACCTGGCCATACGTAAGTACCGCACCTGGCCATACGTAAGTACCGCACCTGGCCATACGTAAGTACCGCACCTGGCCATACGTTAGTGCCGCACCTGGCCATACGTAAGTACCGCACCAGGCCATACGTAAGTGCCGCACCTGGCCATGCGTAAGTACCGCACCTGGCCATACGTAAGTACCGCACCTGGCCATACGTAAGTACCGCACCTGGCCATACGTAAGTACCGCACCTGGCCATACGTAAGTACCGCACCTGGCCATACGTAAGTACCGCACCTGGCCATACGTAAGTGCCGCACCTGGCCATACGTAGTACCGCACCTGGCCATACGTAAGTACCGCACCTGGCCATACGTTAGTGCCGCACCTGGCCATACGTAAGTACCGCACCTGGCCATACGTTAGTGCCGCAACTGGCCATACGTTAGTGCTGCAACTGGCCATAACGCTTAGCATACTTTTTCTAAATTATCTTTCGGTCTATAATTAAATCTAAAAATTTGTCACAGTGTCAGTTTCATCAATAAGTTAATTTTCATACATTATATTCAGGTTTACATTTGAAGGTAGTCAAATTTCTTTTCATTAAATTAATCCATAAGTATTTTTTTAACCTTTCAATAATTATATAAAGTGTATTCTTGATGTCATTGTAATATAAATTTTTATTTTTGCATTCAATTGTCACTGTACTGTCGATGATATAAATAATGAATAATTAAGGGCCTAAAACACTGCCCTGTGGTACTCCGTATAGTTTCATTCACGAGATTTATATAAGCCCTAATTGATTCGGAAGATTTCAGCATACTCCTTTCTTTTATCGAGATATGATGTTATCAAATGTAATACTTTGCAACCGTTCAGTTTTTCTGTCAAAACATCATGGTTGACACAACCAAATGCCTGAGACAAATTACAGTAATAAAGCACTAATTGAATATTTTTTGTTAAAGTTTTTTGCAAGTGAAATTACCGTTAAAATCAGTCCAGCCCTTTCAGAGGTAAAACGGAGCAAACAGACAAAGAAATTTTTTATTTGATTACCGTATTATATACTTTCGAATGCATTTAGTGCAAAACTATTTGGAAAGACAAACAGACATTAATTTTATTTTTCACGAAGACTTCTTTAAATTTAGACCTTTTTATAAGAAAACTGAATATTCTACTGAATATTGAATTTCGTACGATGCATTGAAAAACAAAAAGTACCCCTGCAGGCAGCGGCGTCAGCCCGCAGAAAGTGCTGGAGCAGGCCACGCGGCTGGTGCACGAGAAGTACAACTTCTTCGAGATGACGCTGCAGATCGAGGAGTTCAGCGACGGCATGGAGGCCTGCAGCCAGTGCAAGATGCCGCAGGCGTGAGCTGGACCAAACAGTCACAATACGTTACAGAGGCTGATTTTAAGTAGTCCCAATATGAAAAGGCCTTCAGGTCTTTTTTTTTTGTGTGAGGCTTTTCGTATTTTCCAAACCGAATTTTTACAGTTTAAATTATAATAGGTGAAGTTTATAAGTTCTGGAAATTATAAACGCGAATATAATTACGTTTTCTGAATCCAAAAAAAAATTTCGAATTACCCCCAAAAGAAAATAATTTTTAAGTCGAGGTATTAAAAATAGTGGTTGAGTAGGGCCGGCTATGTTAATGTTCGTAGTGTTGAATCGCCGACCGGTGTTCATTTTATTGTATTTTTGAAGTTTGCTATAATGTTTTCCTTCATAGCAACCGTTGTGAATTCTATGACAAAAGGCTTATGCGACTCTGCTTTTGAATATGATCTATATATATCCCTAACGTCCGATGGTAGTATATTTAAAGATAGTTTAGAACCCAAATTAAGCAAAATGTCCATTAAATCATCCTTATTTTCTTTTTGTTTTAATATTTGTAGGTTTCGTAGCTCAACACATGAATTGAGGGATTTTCTTTCTATGTGCTATGGTATTATATTATGGAGAATTTCCCTAAATGTAAATTGTGCTTTCTTTAAGTAGAAAAAATGTATAAGAATAATCTGATAGTTTAACCATTTGATACAAAACCATTTGATAGTTACAGACCATTATTTATAGCGACTCGATTATTAAGTCGCCTAGTCTCTACATTTATAAAATGTGTTTTTGTTTATAATGTCGTTACTGATATCTTTAAAAGAAACTTTAGATTAAATCAAAGAGTACGTAGGCATAGACATAAGTCATATGTACCAAATAAGAGGCGTGGAATATATAACAGAAATGCTTATTTTATCGCTATAGCTAAGTTACCGGACAATGCAAAAAACTAAAATATAGGAATATTTAAAAATAAAATCTTTAATTTATCGATAAATGTTATAATTATGTAAAGAGATTTTTTTTAAATGATAATACTATGTAATTATTAGTACCATTTATATACTCAAAGCAATTTCTTCTGACATTTCATGACTTATAAAATGCTATTTCTTTAATCTTTTACATCTTAGACGTTACATTTTTATTGTATTTTAAATTTGTTATGCCTATTTTAATTTTAATTAGAATCATTAAATTAATGCAGCCTTTGAAAAATTTCTCTTGAAAATTAAAATATTTTTAATTAATAAACCGACACATTCCACTGCGAATACACGCTGTATTCTTAATACAGCGTGTATTCGCGAGATGAAATAATCGATCAATTATCAATTTAATATGTCAAATTCACTGTACTAAACTTTAGTAAATAAAAAAATCATTCCTTTATGGCCGTTCACGTGACAAATAAGTCATTAAACTTTTAATTATTTGAAAGTTATATGCTGTTTACAGTTTTGTGAACTAAAAACAAGAATGGACCAAGTTTCGATCCCTGAGGGACACCCTTTTTTATTACGGGACTTAATTACAGATTACTGTCGAGTACAAAGTTTAGCTATTGTCTTAAGAGATATGAAATAAGACAAGTAGTTAAGCATCAGGAATTTCTTAAAGTTTCTGTTTACAAATAACTGGCTATTTTCACTCAATCAAATGGTATTAAAATCACAAAGTACAACTAAGTGTTTTGGATCTCTTCTCGGGCCTTAAAGTTCTATTGAAATGAAAATGTTAGTATTTGGAAAGATTTTATAACTTTTAACGTTTACAAACTTTTACCTTTTCGAGCTTAGCGATCAATTGTTTTCTTTTAGTACGAAATGCACTGTTTTATTTTGTATAATATTATATGATAAAATTGATGTTTATAAAAATTATATATTTTAACATAACCATACCATACTTGTGTATGTAATTATATATAATATGTATATATATATATATATATATATATATATATATATATATATATATATATATATATATGTATTAATACGTGAAGTATTTTAAAAGTTATTATGGGGTATTTATACTTTGTGGATAATGTTATTGCATATATAAGTGACGCGTTATATTTATTCATAACCTAATGTTTACTAAAATATGTTGTGGCCTAAGATTACTTACCAATGAGTTTTAATTGTAGTGATGTACAAATTAACTTCTTCCTCGTATTTTTTAACGACGAAAGTCCTTGTAGAAACATGAGCACTCCTACAAAATAATGTATTTAAAAAGATGTAATGTTTTAAGTGTAAATGTTGATATTCTCTTTAAGGCACATTAATTAATATGAAAATGTTAGTATTTGGAAAGATTTTATAACTTTTAACGTTTTACAAACTTTTACCTTTTCGAGCTTAGCGATCGAATTGTTTTTCTTTTAGTACGAAATGCACTGTTTTATTTTGTATAATATTATATGATAAAATTGATGTTTATAAAAAATTATATATTTTAACATAACCATACCATACTTGTGTATGTAATTATATATAATATGTATATATATATATATATATGTATTAATACGTGAAGTATTTTAAAAGTTATAGTTGTTTTAAATATTTACTAACAATTTATATGCACAAATTATATATTACTAGAACAATTTATACTTTACTGTCGACCCGAGAGCCCAATTGTTAGTGACCCTGGCTTCGGAGCTAAGGTATTGCGGGTTCTAATCCCGCCAGGGGCAAACATTACCGTTATGTATATGAAACATTCATATCCATAACGCAAATGTAAACCATAGCTAACGGTTCATACATTGAACCGTTAGTTTGGATAAAAAAATATTTTATTGAATAACTTAATTTTATTTATTGATATAGCTTAAATAATAAATATCAACAATAATATACAATATTATACACTGTTTATTATCTATCGGGCATGGCAATGTGTGTATGCATATATAAATATCGATTTTTAACTTTTTTTTGGAGTTTATGGCCTGGTATATTTTTAACTTGTTAGTATCGATGTTGCCAGGTAAAATCATAGTAATAATTACATAAACAATTTACCTCAGCTGTGAACAGCCAAAATCTTTAAATTTTACTTTGAGATATTATAAAAATTAAACTTTTTATTGTATTACTAATATATGGATGTCAAATGTTGCTTCATTTTAGGGAAATATTTATATTAGAAATATAACTTTCTACAAATGGTTCCTAATGTATATTGTATGTAATTACAATGTTTGAATTATGTAAATAAATAAAAAGATATATTTTACTCCTGTACGTGGATAATTGTAACAATAATTAATAATACACGCAAGTGCCTTTAGTGTTTGATATTTTAAATTATGATTCGTTAAGGCGTAGGAAGTAGAATCGTCTTCCGTTAGTTTTAAGTAATTGTTTTTAATAAAATACAAAATAAAATTATCAAAGTTTTATTTCCAATATTTTAGTATCGTTATTTTTTTGAATAAAGAATACTAGTAATTCCAAATAACATTTCTAGTATTCCTGTTAAACACTAACTAGACGTGTGGTAACGGTGTAAGAATATTACCACTCCCTGTCTTCCCGAGGACGTCGTAAGAGGCGACTAAGGGAAACTACCTTGAATATCGTAATGGCAACCGATAGATGGCGGGATAACCATCTCAAAATATCAGACCGAAGATGGCCAGCAGCGTCTGAGGTGCGAGTAGTCTGGTACTGCGATCGCCAATCTGCCTGCCAAGCGTGGCGATTATGGCAAATGCTCTTCTTAGGTAAGGCCTATGTCCTGCATTGGACTTTAACAGGCCGTTACGCATGTTATGTACTCCAAATAAGCAGCAATGCTTGTGTCTGAATGGGTTTACGACGGTGGTGGAATCGCGGGTCCGAACCTGTGACGTTATGTTTCGCAGTCCGCATCCTCAACCATTAGGCTGCCGCTTTTGTATATTATATGATAAAATTGATGTTTATAAAAATTAAACTTTTATTGTATTACTAATATATGGATGTCAAATGTTGCTTCATTTTAGGGAAATATTTATATTAGAAATATAACTTTCTACAAATGGTTCCTAATGTATATTGTATGTAATTATATATAATATGTATATGTAAATGTACGGAAATTTGGAAGGTTATAGTTGTTTTAAATATTTACTAACAATTTATATGTACAAATTATATATTACTAGAACAATTTATACTATACTGTCGACCCGAGAGCCCAATTGTAAATGATCCTGGCTTCGGAGCTAAGGTATTGCGGGTTCTAATCCCGCCAGGGGCAAACATTACCGTTATGTATATGAAACATTCATATCCGTAACGCAAATGTAAACCATAGCTAACGGTTCATAATATTAAACCGTTAGTTTGGAAAAAAAAATATTTTATTGAATAACTTAATTTTATTTATTGATATAGCTTACATAATAAATATCAACAATAATATACAATATTATATACTGTTTATTATCTATCGGGCATGGCAATGTGTGTATGCATATATAAATATCGATTTTAACTTGTTAGTATCGATGTTGCCAGGTAAAATCATAGTAATAATTACATAAACAATTTACCTCAGCTGTGAACAGCCAAAATCTTTAAATTTTACTTTGAGATATTATAAAAATTAAACTTTTTACTGTATTACTAATACATGGATGTCAAATGTTGCTTCATTTTAGGGAAATATTTATATTAGAAATATAATTTTCTACAAATGGTTCCTAATGTATATTGTATGTAATTACAATGTTTGAATTATGTAAATAAATAAAAAGATATATTTTACTCCTGTACGTGGATAATTGTAACAATAATTAATAATACACGCAAGTGCCTTTAGTGTTTGATATTTTAAATTATGATTCGTTAAGGCGTAGGAAGTAGAATCGTCTTCCGTTAGTTTTAAGTAATTGTTTTTAATAAAATACAAAATAAAATTATCAAAGTTTTATTTCCAATATTTTAGTATCGTTATTTTTTTGAATAAAGAATAATAGTAATTCCAAATAACATTTCTAGTATTCCTGTTAAACACTAACTAGACGTGTGGTAACGGTGTAAGAATATTACCACTCCCTGTCTTCCCGAGGACGTCGTAAGAGGCGACTAAGGGAAACTACCTTGAATATCGTAATGGCAACCGATAGATGGCGGGATAACCATCTCAAAAAATATCAGACCGAAGATGGCCAGCAGCGTCTGAGGTGCGAGTAGTCTGGTACTGCGATCGCCAATCTGCCTGCCAAGCGTGGCGATTATGGCAAATGCTCTTCTTAGGTAAGGCCTATGTCCTGCATTGGACTTTAACAGGCCGTTACGCATGTTATGTACTCCAAATAAGCAGCAATGCTTGTGTCTGGAATGGGTTTACGACAGTGGTGGAATCGCGGGTCCGAACCTGTGACGTTATGTTTCGCAGTCCGCATCCTCAACCATTAGGCTATTGCCGCTTTTGTATATTATAGTGGACGACGCGTATATATTTGTTATAATGGACGATAAGCTTACCGAAAAGTGCGTCGAAAAAACTTGACTGGTTAGTGCTTTGTCTACCCCAGCACTGGGAAGTCCTAGTGTATATGAAAACATACATATATTTATATATAGATAGGGACAACATCACATACATTGCTCCGATCCCAATGTAAGATGCAAAATGACTTGAGGTATGGAATCGGAAACAACGAATGCACCACAAATACCCAGATCCGAGAAAATGTAGGAAGTAGTTTTTCTCTATTGACCTGACCGGGACTTCGAATGGCGACACCTTGAAAACCAGTGTTTACGCCACTCGTGTTAGACTTCTCTGCCTAGGAGTCTTCTGGATCAGTACAAGACTCTTGCCTATTTCTGCGGCGGTCAATTCAGGAAACATCATCAGCAACAATTTCCTTTTTATACGTGGGAAATACCCTAGTATATATGAAAACATACATATATTTATATATAGATAGGGACAACATCACATACATTGCTCCGATCCCAATGTAAGATGCAAAATGACTTGAGGTATGGGAATCGGAAACAACGAATGCACCACAAATACCCAGACCCGAGAAAATGTAGGAAGTAGTTTTTCTCTATTGACCTGACCGGGACTTCGAATGGCGACACCTTGAAAACCAGTGTTTACGCCACTCGTGTTAGACTTCTCTGCCTAGGAGTCTTCTGGATCAGTACAAGACTCTTGCCTATTTCTGCGGCGGTCAATTCAGGAAACATCATCAGCAACAATTTCCTTTTTTTTATACGTGGGGAAATACCTAACGTATATCGCCCCTATGGAAGCGACGGGTGATGTCAGGACGGAACGACTGGAACCATATAATATGTATATATATATATATATATATATATATATATATATATATATATATATATATATATATATATATATATATATATATATATATATATATATATATATATATATATATATATATATATATATATATATATATATATATATATATATATATATATATATATATATATATATATATATATATATATATATATATATATATATATATATATATATATATATATATATATATATATATATATATATATATATATATATATATATATATATATATATATATATATATATATATATATATATATATATATATATATATATATATATATATATATATATATATATATATATATATATATATATATATATATATATATATATATATATATATATATATATATATATATATATATATATATATATATATATATATATATATATATATATATATATATATATATATATATATATATATATATATATATATATATATATATATATATATATATATATATATATATATATATATATATATATATATATATATATATATATATATATATATATATATATATATATATATATATATATATATATATATATATATATATATATATATATATATATATATATATATATATATATATATATATATATATATATATATATATATATATATATATATATATATATATATATATATATATATATATATATATATATATATATATATATATATATATATATATATATATATATATATATATATATATATATATATATATATATATATATATATATATATATATATATATATATATATATATATATATATATATATATATATATATATATATATATATATATATATATATATATATATATATATATATATATATATATATATATATATATATATATATATATATATATATATATATATATATATATATATATATATATATATATATATATATATATATATATATATATATATATATATATATATATATATATATATATATATATATATATATATATATATATATATATATATATATATATATATATATATATATATATATATATATATATATATATATATATATATATATATATATATATATATATATATATATATATATATATATATATATATATATATATATATATATATATATATATATATATATATATATATATATATATATATATATATATATATATATATATATATATATATATATATATATATATATATATATATATATATATATATATATATATATATATATATATATATATATATATATATATATATATATATATATATATATATATATATATATATATATATATATATATATATATATATATATATATATATATATATATATATATATATATATATATATATATATATATATATATATATATATATATATATATATATATATATATATATATATATATATATATATATATATATATATATATATATATATATATATATATATATATATATATATATATATATATATATATATATATATATATATATATATATATATATATATATATATATATATATATATATATATATATATATATATATATATATATATATATATATATATATATATATATATATATATATATATATATATATATATATATATATATATATATATATATATATATATATATATATATATATATATATATATATATATATATATATATATATATATATATATATATATATATATATATATATATATATATATATATATATATATATATATATATATATATATATATATATATATATATATATATATATATATATATATATATATATATATATATATATATATATATATATATATATATATATATATATATATATATATATATATATATATATATATATATATATATATATATATATATATATATATATATATATATATATATATATATATATATATATATATATATATATATATATATATAACCACTCCCTGTCTTCCCGAGGACGTCGTAAGAGGCGACTAAGGGAAACTACCTTGAATATCGTAATGGCAACCGATAGATGGCGGGATAACCATCTCAAAAAATATCAGACCGAAGATGGCCAGCAGCGTCTGAGGTGCGAGTAGTCTGGTACTGCGATCGCCAATCTGCCTGCCAAGCGTGGCGATTATGGCAAATGCTCTTCTTAGGTAAGGCCTATGTCCTGCATTGGACTTTAACAGGCCGTTACGCATGTTATGTACTCCAAATAAGCAGCAATGCTTGTGTCTGGAATGGGTTTACGACAGTGGTGGAATCGCGGGTCCGAACCTGTGACGTTATGTTTCGCAGTCCGCATCCTCAACCATTAGGCTATTGCCGCTTTTGTATATTATAGTGGACGACGCGTATATATTTGTTATAATGGACGATAAGCTTACCGAAAAGTGCGTCGAAAAAACTTGACTGGTTAGTGCTTTGTCTACCCCAGCACTGGGAAGTCCTAGTATATATGAAAACATACATATATTTATATATAGATAGGGACAACATCACATACATTGCTCCGATCCCAATGTAAGATGCAAAATGACTTGAGGTATGGGAATCGGAAACAACGAATGCACCACAAATACCCAGACCCGAGAAAATGTAGGAAGTAGTTTTTCTCTATTGACCTGACCGGGACTTCGAATGGCGACACCTTGAAAACCAGTGTTTACGCCACTCGTGTTAGACTTCTCTGCCTAGGAGTCTTCTGGATCAGTACAAGACTCTTGCCTATTTCTGCGGTGGTCAATTTAGGAAACATCATCAGCAACAATTTCCTTTTTTTTATACGTGGGGAAATACCTAACGTATATCGCCCCTATGGAAGCGACGGGTGATGTCGGGACGGAACGACTGGAACCCACGGGAACGTTCTCGCACACATCCGCGACCGAACCCGCGCTGGCCGCCCAAGGCATCCCCTCCTCGGAAGAGAACGTCTTCTCTCCGTCTCCCACCAAGCTAGACCTGCAGGTACGCGGACGAGTCTACCTCCCTGGCCTCCAAACCCACGTGGGTGACGAATTACCTTAAATCCGCTACCCGGTTGCAATGAGACTCGGGAAGGCGGTGGCTTGTCCAAGCACCAGCCCACTTGTTGGATCTGGACTTTGGCTCCGCCGCAGACTACATTTCGGCGCGGAGGGATGAGAAAGTGGAGCCACGCAATTCAACACTCCTCTCCACCGCTACCCCACCAGTGGTGTGACCAACGCCAGAGTCGCGGTGGACGGGCAGAATGGCGAAACGCAATACCAAAACACATCTTCTGCCGCGACTCCACCTCGACTGTGAAGGGCACAGAGAGTGGTGCGAAAGCAACACGCAAACACTCCTTCCACAGCCCACCAGCACGCATCGGAAGTAGGCTGAGAGAAGCAAGCCTAGCTGCTCTTTCATTTGAGTTGCACAAATACACCTTAGTGGAATATTATTGTTGTTGATATTTTTTTTAAATATCTTACTAATATTCACATCCTTACCAAATTCTTCTAACTCCGTTTAGCAGTTCAGTCGTAAAACCATAACAGACAGACATAGTTCACATTTATAAAATTGTTTTACGACTGGTCTATTTTAGATACATTTCTCAGAAATAGTTCTTTTTTATAAATAAAACGAGAGAGACTTTTAATAAAGTTTATTTACATAAAATACATGCAACAGTAGACTTGTAGGACAAGTTCAAACGAATATAGACTCTATTTCTGTGGACATAAGCGCAGAGTCCTAGTCGGGCAGGCAGCGCGTGCGCGCCACGTGCGCGAAGTACGCGGCGGACTGGCGCGGCGTGCGCGTGCGCTGCGCCGCGCCGTAGTCCACGTCGAATAGGCCGAAGCGCTCCCTGTATATGTGGACATTCATAAATAGGCAAACATTGGACATTCAACCTTCGCGTATGCTACAGAAGCTTTAATTGTGAAGTAAACTTTAGCAATTTGTTAAACTGAACTAATTTGTGTTCACGCCAATCCCAAAACAGAGGTAGACAATTAAGTTTTCCGATCCACATTTCTACAAAGACATTTTTAGGGGCAACATGATCATGTTGTTCGATCATGTATCATGTGTGATCATATAAGCATATCGCCGTCTTTTGCTAAGTCAGAGATGTAAATCGGACATAAGTTTTGAAAAAAATCTAATCTCGAACCTACCACCGCGAAACGAGATCGAATTGGAGTCTTTTGACTCGAATCCCGATCATGCAACCACAAGGCCCGAGAGTGGCGAGTGGATTTAGGGACGCGGCGGCACACTCACGAGTAACCGCGCGTCCACTCGAAGTTGTCGAGCAGGCTCCAGTAGGTGTGGCCGTCGGCCGGCGCGGCGAGCGGCGAGTGGATGTGGGGACACACTCACGAGTAGCCGCGCGTCCACTCGAAGTTGTCGAGCAGGCTCCAGTAGGTGTAGCCGCGCACGCGGCAGCCGTCGGCCAGCGCGGCGAGCGGCGAGTGGATGTGGGGACACACTCACGAGTAGCCGCGCGTCCACTCGAAGTTGTCGAGCAGGCTCCAGTAGGTGTAGCCGCGCACGCGGCAGCCGTCGGCCAGCGCGGCGAGCGGCGAGTGGATGTGGGGACACACTCACGAGTAGCCGCGCGTCCACTCGAAGTTGTCGAGCAGGCTCCAGTAGGTGTAGCCGCGCACGCGGCAGCCGTCGGCCAGCGCGGCGAGCGGCGGTGGATGTGGGGACACACTCACGAGTAGCCGCGCGTCCACTGAAGTTGTCGAGCAGGCTCCAGTAGGTGTAGCCGCGCACGCGGCAGCCGTCGGCCAGCGCGGCGAGCGGCGAGTGGATGGGGACACACTCACGAGTAGCCGCGCGTCCACTCGAAGTTGTCGAGCAGGCTCCAGTAGGTGTAGCCGCGCACGCGGCAGCCGTCGACCAGCGCGGCGAGCGGCGAGTGGATGTGGGGACACACTCACGAGTAGCCGCGCGTCCACTCGAAGTTGTCGAGCAGGCTCCAGTAGGTGTAGCCGCGCACGCGGCAGCCGTCGGCCAGCGCGGCGAGCGGCGAGTGGATGTGGGGACACACTCACGAGTAGCCGCGCGTCCACTCGAAGTTGTCGAGCAGGCTCCAGTAGGTGTAGCCGCGCACGCGGCAGCCGTCGGCCAGCGCGGCGAGCGGCGAGTGGATGTGGGGACACACTCACGAGTAGCCGCGCGTCCACTGAAGTTGTCGAGCAGGCTCCAGTAGGTGTAGCCGCGCACGCGGCAGCCGTCGGCCAGCGCGGCGAGCGGCGAGTGGATGTGGGGACACACTCACGAGTAGCCGCGCGTCCACTCGAAGTTGTCGAGCAGGCTCCAGTAGGTGTAGCCGCGCACGCGGCAGCCGTCGGCCAGCGCGGCGAGCAGCGCGCGCAGGTAGGCGCGCAGGAAGGCGCGGCGGCGCGCGTCGCGCGCGAGGCGGCGCTCCGACACGCCGTTCTCCGTCACCAGCACCACCGGGTTGCCGAACGACTGCCGGATGTAGTTCAGTGCGCGCCGGAAGCCCCACGGCACTACCTGCCCCAAGCGTTACTTATAATTTTTGTTCCCTGCTTCACTCAGGTGAAGTTCCCTTAAGTAAATTTATACATTGATAAAAATACACTCGATTTCGCCCTGTAACCTGTGTATTACTACTGTCTATAATATTTCATCTAAACAGCGTTCATGTTGTGTTTTTATTCTTTTTATCTTCGTAAATTTTCCAATACGACCCTAGTCTTGACATTTTAGTTTTTTCAGCTTAATTTTATCGGAACTTATTTTACAGCCTTATCCAAACCATAAAGTTCGGTAAAGGTATATGATCCTCATGACTCAAATTCCAATCACCCTTCAACTAGGCTATAGTGGCTAAATATTTTGTTCTACTACTTCATTATGTTTATGCCGCCGCATAATACATATCATATAGTAGTATAATGGAAGTAACATAATACTAGAAATTTATAATTAAAAAAATATGTAACATCTTTTGCGGCACAGAAACAATTTAAGAAAAACAGGCTATAATTATGACAATTTATGGCTTCGTAGATGTAATCATTAGAAATTTTGATAAAAAGCCATTTATTGTGACATGACCCTAGCTTTTGTGTTGATCACAATATTTTATTTCAAAAACTTAACTACTAATTCAATTCTACCTTATTAAAAGAATATATCGAACACAAATTTCAAAAATTTACGTAACCTAACAATAAGAGAACTTTATGGAATACCACGAGGCAGTGTCCTGGGTCCTCTTTTATTTATTATTTATATTTATGACATGAACAAAGTAACAAATTATCCCATGATTCAAATGAGTGCAGATGACATTACAGTAATAATAGAACGTAAAAATATTAATTCATACGGAAATGACATAAACAACACGCTCAACTCAATAATCGTTTGTTTGAAAAGTAACAATTTAGAGGTTAACTTACACAAAATATAATTTGTGGAATTGAGTCAGTCAAAAATTAACCACTATATGCAGTCAAAAATTAACCACTATACTGGATATGAATATTAACGGTGAAAATAAAAAAAAATAAGAAAAACAAAATATAAAATTCCAGGCGTGATAGTTGATAGAAAATTTACTTGGAGGACACATGTTTAAGGACTAGCAAATAAAATAATTCACCTGCCTATGGTCCCTGTAAACTGTCTTCTATTATTCGCTTAAATGGTTTCTTTGTTGCATATTATGGTTTGGTTGAATCTAAATGAGGGTATAGAATAGACGTAGTTCTAGAGAAAGAGACCTAGTTTTTAAGGCAGAAAAACGATACATATGGGCTATGTTCAAACTAAAAACATAGGACAGCTACCAAAATTACTTATAAGTTAATTTAGAGTAAAGTTAAAAATTCTAACACGTAAATTATGCCAACTTTATGTATAAAGATTGCCATTTTATGAAAAGTAATGTCAAGTAAAAGTCAGACGTTTTAGACATAAATAGACGGGACAATAAAACACGAGAACGAAAAACTGCAGTGTACAATACAAGAACTGCACTAATGCATAAAAATATTTTTTTCACGGGTCAAGAAATATGTAACTTTACTTTTGTAATGTTTTGTAATAACTCCAAAATTTCTTTTTTATAGATTTTCTATTTAATAAAATTTTGCAATAAATCGAACCACCTTAGTAATAAATACTCGTATAACAAACAACATTAATTACGATAGGAGAATTGAAATTTCAACTTACCCTCAACCAAGTAGAGTTAGACGTTGGCCAATCGCGTTTCTGAGATATCACGACGTCCATATCGGTGATGAAAGACGGCTGCGGGTATACTTTCCCCTTCCCAGACGCAACTAGATATGTTGTGTAATGATTCAGTCCGAGGAAATCCGCCGATCCGCGGATAGAATCCACTTCTTCACTGGTGAAAGTCGGCAGACGAGAGCGCGGGAAATGTTGACGTCTCGATATTTCGTCGATACGTTTCCTCATTATTGGTGGGTAGTCGCCCTCGAGTGAGTATATCGGGTGAGCGAACCAACCGAACTGGTTGAATAATATAAGATTAATATCTGCCGTTTCTTACTCAAAGGCCCGTAAAATAATAATAAGTGAAATGAAATTATTTATTTATCGATTTAATTAACAAAGATTACATCCATCAATTGTATGTTTTTAATCTACCACCGTTTCCTTATGAGGTTACTTTACATTACATTAATATTTTTAAATTAATAATAAATAAATACATATATAGATAGGGACAACATCACATACATTGCTCCGATTCCAATGTAAGATGCTAAAGCACTTGAAGTATGGGAATCGAAAACAACGAAGGCACCACAAACACTCAGACCCGAGAAAATGTAGAAAAAGTGGTTTTTCTATATTGAACCGAGCCAACAATATAATGCATACTTAAGTTTTTGTAAAAAAAAACCCATCGGTATGAGCCTGCCACCTGGATAACGAACTCGGGTCTCTTGACTTGAATCCCGATCACCCAACCATTCGGCTATCGTGACTTCATTTTCACATTGAGACGCTTATTATTATTAATTTTACTAATTATAATGTGGTATATACTCACAGTGAACTGTCTCGCAATTTCCGCCGCTATTTGATCTGCTTCCGAGGTAGTCGCCGGCTCCATCCACGCAAAGTCCAGGACTATGCCCACAGCGCCTGATTGATGTTGGGCATAAAAAAGATTGGGCATACAGAAATATGGAAAGTTACGTCGAGGCCCTCATCGGTTTAATTCATTACGTAATTATTCTAAATATAACCACACGGATAATCACCGACGGGATAGCCATCAGATCATCAGATCGCTCGCTCGGCCTTTGAGAGTTAGTCTACTACTGCTTAGGCCCTTACTTAGGACTTGAGCGTAGGAGTGAAAAAGCCGCACAAAACTAAGCAATAACTAAATAAGGATTAAAGTTTAAAATGATATCTAACCACAGGATGCAGCCTTTAAATGTTATCTTCAACAGTTAAATGCAATTATAATGATAAACATCTCAATAAATAACAGGCCAAAATTCAGTAGACCGGGGACGAACAGCAAGGTCTAAGTGTAGGGTGTTTAGTACTACGATCGCCAATCCGCTTGCCAAGCGGATTATGGCACACCCTCTCGTATGGAAGAATTCAATGTCCCGTAGTGGGCTTTTACAGGACATTATAATGAGTTGCAAATCGTACAGGTAATAAAACAGCTACATCGCGCTATCAAAGTAATTGCAACGTGACATAAGTACAAATTTAGCAGAATGGAAGGGGCATCCGCAGGTTACGAAACAGGAACCGCTGAAATGACGGTTTACTAGGTTCCAGTAGCACGTCATATTGTCATAGTGTTCCTGCACTTACAGTCCAGCAACTTATACAATTATCTTCTTGCTATTCCTAATACTGGAGAAGACAGGTGGTGACTCTGCCATTTGAGGATCGAACTCAGAACTCTTGACTTTAATTCCGATCACCCAACCACAATCACAACAATCTTGGTTGTCTTAAATAAATAGATATACGCGGACCTCGTGTGGCCACGATGGCACTCACCGTGCTGCCGCTGCCTGTACTCTTTCTCGTACAAGCGGTAGACCGCACCGTGCGCGCGCAGCACGTTGTGGCCGCACAGGTAGTCCTCAAAGCCGCTGCTGTTGCCGCCCGGGGCGCCCGAGCCACCGTACCCGTCGTGGCAGAACGACAGGGGCTCGTTGAACGTGAACCACACCTTCACTGAATCGCCGAAATGTTCGAAGAGGACCTGAAATTCGGGTTATTGGCAGAGTTATTGCGGCTAGAACATAGTAGCTGAGACCATAGATAAAGAAAAAGAATAAAATTAAATTGAATATCTTCACGCAATTCCCAATACAGGGATAGACTGAGGTCTAGTCTAGACAATTAAGTCCCTTCAACCCACCTTCCACTGAAGATATTTTCGGGACAACGCGACAGGCGCCCGTCGCCGTCTTTATGTCCAAGCCAACGATGTAATTCGTACATAAGCTTTTGAACTCAGGTCTCTTGACTCGAAATTCCTACCACCTAACCACTTGGCTATCGTGACTTCGAATTCAATTTGTAATTGAAAAAAAAAATTCTTTTTTTTTCAATTACAAATGTGAGTAGATACCGCAGATAAATGGAATTAACTGCCAAGGTAACTTAATCTATTAGTCAAAACCAATGAGTTTTTCATAAACTTATGTAGTTTATGAAAAACTCATTGGTATGAGCCTGCCACCTGGGGATCGAACTCGAAATTCCGACCACCCAACCACTCGGCTATCGTGACTTAAAAATCACGAGAAAAAAAAGAATGGTTATCAATAAATAATATCAAGTCACGGTAGCCGAATGGTTGGGTGATCGGGATTCGAGTCAAGAGACCCAATTTCGATCCCTACGTGGCAGGCTTGTACCAATGGGTTTTTCCAAATACTTGTGTACGAATTATATCGATGACTTGGACATAAAGACGGCGACGGGCTCGCAACCTATCACGTTGTCCCAAAAAAATTTCTTCGGTGGAAGGTGGATCGAAAGGACTTAATTGACTAGACCTCTGTTTTGGGGTAAACAAAGGTCTAGACAATTAAGTCCCTTAATCTAGACAATTACGTATCTGAATCTTAATTAATTAAGAGCGTCAATAGCCTTTCGCAGTCCATATTCTAGTAGTTTCGAATATGAACTGCCAAAAATCCCTTCGCGAGTTCGGACCCACCATTCAACTACTGCCCTGAACCACTCGAGACAGAAGCATTGCAACTTAACGGTAATACTAGTAATATTAAGTTAGTATTGCTAGTATTCTCTTTAAAAAAAGTTTAAACTAAAGTTACATTTCAGATAAACATCCCTAAGAATTATCTTGCCTTAGGATGTTTCGTCTTACCCTAGCGTAATCCACGAAGTAATCTGCCATGATGGGGTTAGTCCAGCCCCCCAAGTCCTGTAGCGCCTGTGGTAGGTCCCAGTGGTACATAGTGACCATTGGTACTATGTTGTGTCCGCGGAGCTGGCGGATCAATGTATTGTAGTATCCTATACCGCCTTCGTTTATATCACTAAAACAGTAGAAAATATTTACAGTATCTACAAGCGAATTAATAAAATGATCATAAAGGTCTTCTTGTCGCACCGACAACCCCAGCGACATTACCACATAGTGTGGTACTCAATCTTTAAGCGAGAAAAGAACCAGCTTTCTCTGATTCCCTCGAGATCCCAACGTACCTATCACTTCTACGGCAAATGGAACACATGTATGGTCCTCCACAAAACACTCGTATTTGCAACAATTCAGCCACCCTTCCATCGAGTACCCTTTGATGTGATAGACTTAAAACATGGACAAACGTAATGCAACTCCCCCAATGAGCCAAAATTGAATTTGAATACGTGACACTCACATATCAACATTCTCAGTCCCAATTAAACTGCCGATAGACTCCTTTTATACCTATGAGTTGCTTGACTCACAATGTACAGCACGAGTTGTGATCACCAGGTAGAAGTAGTGGGTTTGACTTTACCCATAGTAGATTTTTAAACTAAGTCATTAGATATAAAATTCGCGTTAATAACTAATTGATACAGATAGCATAGTGGTATAGCCAACTCCTTTCTTCCTGTGGTTGTTATATCTGGAATCTGAGGGCAATATCTGGTAATGCCATAGACAATTTGCTTTCCAAGCGTGGCAATTATAGTAAATCCTTCTTACCCTATGCCCTAGAGCGAATTTTAAGAGGTTGTCAAGCAAGCAAGTTAAACAACGAAGGTTGGTGGTAGGTGAGAGAGATTACAACAGTATCCCCCTCCTTTGCCTCTCTTCCTTCTCCAATTCCAAATACTTTATCAAAGGTAGGCATCGCTCTTACAGCCCCATTGGTGGAGCGAGTGTACAAAAAAATTTACCATACAAAAAAAAGATTAAATTTTCCTTTCCGATTCAACCTGCGCAGATGAGTGGCGTACACGCCTGTTTTCCTGGTGTCGCCAACTCTGAGATCCCGGAATCGATTCTCGGTCAGGTGAATGTAGAACACTTTTTCTACATTTTCTCGGGTCTAGTTTCTGGTACCTGCGTTGTTTATGATTCCAAGATACAAGTCCTTAGCTGCTTACTCTGGGATCGGAGCAATGTATGTGATGTTGTCCCTATCTAAGTGAATTATTACTAATGATCCACGTACTTGCTGAGCCCCGTCGGCAGGATCCGCGGCCACGAGATGCTGAAGCGGTAGTGCTGCACTCCAAGTTCGACGAGGAGCCGTACGTCCTCCCTGAGCTGGTGGTACGAGTCGGCAGCCACATCCCCACTGCTGTGGTCGAAGATGCGCTCAGGGTGGGAGTGGGTGTAGCGGTCCCAGATGCTTTCACCTTTGCCTAACCTCATCAAGAATTAACAAAAATTAAGTAAAAAGAAATTTAAAGTAAAAGTAAAACGAAAAGTAAATTGTTATATAATCATGATTTCTTTTGTTTATATATTTACTATGTATTTATGTGTTATTATCATGTTCCGAAAATATTTTCGGTGGCAGGTGGGTCGGAAGGACTTAATTGTCTAGACTAGACCTCTGTCTACCCCTTTATTAGGAATTGCGTTAAGATATATGTTTATTTATTTTATTTATTTATTTATGTATTATATATTTATGCATATATATGTGTATATATTTATTTCCCCATCATTTATTTTTACACATACTTCCCTAAGTAACGACCTGCTAGTTCTCTTGATGCATACTAGACCTGCCTTCGAAGCTAAGGTTTGCGGGTTCGGAATTTATTATTTAAAATTTTCTTAAATGCCTCCCATTATGAAAGCAAGTTGAAAGATTTATTTTTAAAATCGATTAATTAAACGTCTCAGTATAGATTAATTATGAGTCCAAAAGTTAAATTAAATTGTTATTTGTCTTTTAACTGTGCGTATGTTGTTATTGTTATTGAAACGAATGCTCTTTCTTGGGAATGTTTATTAGTGTTCCGGTAAGAAGTCAGCCTTTCTACGAATAAAAAAAAAAAAACTTTGTAATTATTGTGTGGGAACGTCTTGTAATACCACCGTGACAACTTCGCCGTGTGCTGTCAACGTAACAACACACCTATCCCTTTCTTCCCGAGGGTTTCGTAAGATGAGAAGCCTTGAAAATGCAATTGACTATCTACATGGCGGGATAACTATTTAGAAAAATACAAGAGCAAAATTCAGCAGACCGGTGACCGGCAGCAGCGTCTAAGGTGTGAGGTGTCTGGTACTGCGATCGCCAATCCATTTGCCAAGCATGGCGATTTTGGCGAACCCTTCTTCACAGGCGAGGCCGACGTTCTGTTACGTTCTGTAGTGGACTGTTATAGGCCGTTCTGTATTCTGTATATAAGTAGCTTAAGTATTCAGCACTCCTCTGGTATGTGTCGAACGTCTTGAAAATTTGGCACGATATATACATAAATGGGGACAACTTTACATACATTAATCTGGTCCCAAAGTGAGTACCCAAAACACGCGTTATGTAATCAAACCCAAGGTAGGTATACCACAATCACTCTGAGGTAAAAAAAAATTATTGTATATATATGTGTGTATATATATACAACAGAATCCCTGTTTCTTTTAAAACGTTGAATTTTAGATTATTCAAAATAAAGTTGCAGTAATGGCTTAATAAAAATAATTTTTATAGTGTTAAGGAGCTCTTAGATTAAATAAATTAATAAAAAAATAGAAATATAATACTGTACAAATACTTTATAAATATAAAAATTCATATTTTCTGTAAAAAAAAAATTGCACGCTATTAATATATGTAGCAAAACATGCTTGTTCTCAATTGTGAAGTAATGTAACATCTGTATATACCATGTTTTATGCAATAAATTATTATTATTATAAAAAAAAGTGTTTTCTGCATAGACTCGTCCGGAAATCGAACCTAGAACCTCAGAGATTCAGAGCTGGCGACACTTTATAACCGGTGTATACGTCCCCTCTACGGAGGTCGTTAATTGAATTCAGTCAAAATAAATTCGATTTGAAAAGTTCAAATCCAATTTATTTTAAAAACTAATGAAACATGTAACACGTTATAGGACTTTAACGTTCGTATACCACTAAGGCTGGCACTAACCATTCTATTACTGATTTAGCAAATAGCGTATTCAATTATTATCAAACAGAATTGTACAATCGGCGATACCACCTGTCTCGCTCTCCCAAAATAAGTTCCGGTGAAAGGTCGGTCGAAGGGGCTTAATTGTCTAGGCCACTGTCTACCCCAGTCAGGGAAAAAACGTAAAGATAAAAGAAAATGAACTGTATAACAAAACCGTATCTATTATTTATAATTGATGATTCATTTTAGATAAAAATTCTCGGAAATATGTATTAATAATGTATAATTATCAGGATGATAAAGCCCTTTGGTAAAACGCAAAATACTTATTTATTATTTATTTAGCACTACGTTGGTGGCCTTACTACAGATTTTATAAAGAATATTATATTATATTATAAGAATATCCTCCCTTTCTGTTCGAGGATGTCGTGAAAGGCGACTAAGGGAAACAGCCTTGAATATCGTTATGGCAACCGATAGATGGCGGGATAACCATCTCTAAAAATATCAAACCAAAATTATAAGACCGAAGAGCGGCAGCAGCGTCACAGGTGCGAGTGGTCTGGTACTGCGATCGCCAAACCGTTGCCAAACGTGACGATCATGGCAAATCCTGCCTATGGGAGAGGCCTATGTCCTGCAGTGGACTTTAACAGGCCGTTATGTATGTATGTATGTATTGTGACATTAAATCTTATTGGTGCTATTTTATCGGTAAGCAGTTTAAATAAGTTAATAAATCTCAGTGTCGAATAAAATACCAATTTGAAAAACTGAAAAATAAGTGAATAACCATAAAAATGTACCGGAGACATTCCATGCGCCCTCGATCTGGTACGCAGCAGTGGCAACGCCAAACATAAAATTCGGCGGGAAACATATGCTCGAACTGGTTCTAGAAGAAGAGGCTTCGACTCTAAAAAAAATAGATACATATACCTAAAAGTCTCTTACTAAATCTTATCACTTTAAAGAGAGTATTAGAGGATAAGCGTATTTGCACAGTATCAGACCCCTAATAACTTAGATCAAAACATCTACACGCCATTTCCAATACACGCATAGACAGAGATCTTTGATAGAGAATTGTCTAGACAATGAAGTCCCTGAGACCCATCATCCACCGAAGACATTCTTCGGGACAACGTGATAGGTGGTAATCCCGTGGCTGTCTTTTTGTCCAAGCCAACGATGTAACCGTACATAAGTTTTTGAAAAACCCCATTGGAGATCGAACTCGGGTCTCCTGACTCGAAATCCAATCACCTAACCACTGGGCTATCTGGACTTTATGACATAATTTAGATGCTGCTATCAATCATCGGTTTGCTTAATTTTTCGGGTATGGTTTAACTTGTTTATCTCAAACTATTCTATCTACCGGTAAAAAACTTGTCATGGGCGATTTACATCCTTGGCTTGGATATAAAAGCGGCGGCGAGCTCACCCGGCACGTTGTCTCAAAAATATCTTCGGTGGAAGGTGGGTCGAAAGGACTTAATTGTCTTGATCTCTGTCTACTCCTGTATTGGGAATGGCGTGAAGATATTATTATTAGGTATTATATATTACATACATTACGTATCGTCACTCAATTAACAAAGTTATACGATATGATATGGCAGTTTTACATATACCAGCGAAGTAGATAGTGAAAATTAAAAAAAAACTTCTTTTCCCGCTTCTATCACATGTATGTCAAATATTAAGTCAAAAATCAAGAAAAAAAGAGTATAAAATCACCTCATTAAAACGAGCCAGTAACACGATAATCAATATCTAGTTATGACAATATGGAATATCAGTTCCGGCCTCGTCATGGGATCAGTTTCATTCGTTTAGTCCTACATTTTTGTGGCTACTGTAGCTCATGTCTACCCCCAAACGACTTCTAAATAAAAAAGAATTTTATATAGGCATTGTCACTTCGTCCACCGCAGTGGCATGGGCTTTAGAACAGGTCTAGAAGAAGACGTTAGAAGTTTTTTAAATGAAGAGCTTGATGAAAATGTCTCATAGATCTTACTTATTTTAGCTCGAAAACTATAACACCAGAGCTGTTACATCGCTCTTTGACCTCAGAAATGATTAAGAAAATACCGATCCAGACGACTCCTAGACAAAGGAGGAGTTTACTATGAAATGTAATAAAATAAATCTTGATATTATATTAATTGCATTATCAATAAAAACACTAAATAGATCATCATAAATTATAGCTAAGAATCATCCCATTACATCCACTTCTAAAAAAAAATGCATCAACATCGATTCATTCGTTTGGATGCTACGATGAGAAAGATACACAGCTGTCTGTGAGATACATAGATATCCAAATACATACGTTAAATTTCTTAGAATTTTTTACATTAGGGTCAAAAAAATAGTTAGTGTTATAAACATATCGTTTAAAATTTAGAAATTTAAACATGTACTGAACAATATTTACTTATATTATAAGATAAACCAACCAACAACTCTTTTAATTTATGACTATAATACCCTCTTATACAATAAAAAAGTTATTTGTCTGATGTAAATATAAAAATGTATTCATTGTTCGACAATGTGATTTAACAACAGTAAATAACGGGTATAAGTTAAACGGTATAATATCGTAAATTCAAACGTACCTGAGATACGAAACAGATGAAATTAATGCAATAAAAACCCAATATTTACACTCCATAACAACAAAAATTGCGCGTCCGTCCGTCGAGTTCAATCTCACACTGAGGGCGCACGTTTGATAGCCCGCTAACCCCCTGGCCGTGCATGTATGCGTTAAATGTTGTTCGTAACGTAATGACTAATAACCGTCGAGTTATCTATCAGCTCTTTGGTCAATGACAGTTATACAATTTATAATATATTAAAATGAGAATGCATCTTGCAGAATCATGACAGAAAAGGCAATTTTTTATTAAATAATTTATAATAATGTATCTAACAAAAGTAAATTATATATAAACAAATAATAATATAATAAATAACAAAATAATTTAAATTTTGAATTTATATTTAAATAAATATAAATTCAAAATTTAAATAATTTTATTATTTATTTTGAAGTCACGATAGCCGAGTGGTTGGGTGATCGGAACTTGAGTCGAGAGATCCGCAGGTTCATATCGTTGGCTTGGACATAAAGACGGCGATGGGCTCACCACCTGTCACGTTGTCCCGAAATATCTTCGGTGGAAGGTGGGACGAAGGGACTTAATAGTCTAGACTAGACCTCTGTCTACCCCTGTATGGGGAATGGCGTGAAGATATTTATTATTTGTTATAATAAATTAAAATGAGAATGAATCTTGACAAAAAAGGCAATTTTTTATAATAACATATGTAACAAAAATAAATAATATATAAACAAATATATACAAATAATACTATAATAAATAAAATAACCTAAGTTTAGTAGTACCTACTAATATTATAAATGTGAATGTAAGTTTGTAGTTTGTTTGTTACGCTTTCACGCGAAAACTACTCAACCGATCTTCATGAAACTTTGTACACATATTCTTGGAGGTATTAGTAATAACATACGTTTTATTAAAAAAAATATTTTTTACGAAAAAAAAACCAAAAACTTCAGCTACTTTTTTTAAAATTTAACATTTTAGAAAAATAATGAGGATTCCGCGATAAGTGTTATACCGCGTGCGAAGTCGCGTGGTACAGCTAGTAATAATACAAATCCGAAAGTTTTTGTGCAATTTTGCACTTATGTTACGATAAGTATAAAGTAAATCCTGTCAACAATCCCTGCCCTTTGCAAGCTATTTTGGCTATTTCGTTAGCTTAATTTATTTTGTTAGTGTTAAATTACGGTTAGTGTTTCGTTTAGGTTGTGTTATAAATAGTGAGAAGTTTTAACAGTGGTGCCTTTGTTGTTGCATGAATGGGCCGTCTCGACCGGGGAAGTACCACGACTTCACAGAATACCGGCGTGAAGTAGAAGTCTAACAAACTTCTGCGTTTCGTTTGGTGAGTGCAGGTAACCGGAGGCCCACACATCCCCCTCCCCCAGTTTGGGGGGGGGGGGCACTCTAAGGCCGACAACGCATCTGCTATGCCTCTGGTATTGCGGGTGTTCATGAGCGGCGGTAATCACTTACCATCACGTGAGCCGCCTGCTCGTTTGCCTCCCTTTTCTATATATAAAAAAAGTTAATTTAATAATTGAAATTATTATAGTAGTTTGAAGCCTTCCCCAGGCTTGACAGACATGTCTGCTTTTTATGATGAAACTACGCAGTCGAAATAAAATATCTCGCTACAATCTGCTGCAAAACTTAGTATTAAATTGGTAGAATTATTCATAGTGAGGTAATGTTACAAAATAAGAAGACGTTATATATTAAGAAAGACGATTCTAAGTAGAAATAGAGATGGAACTACTGCGTATTCGTAATCAATCAGATAATAATTACAAACGCAGTTTATGTTTATGGTTATTGCATTGATATAAAAATACCCGATAACCATGTTAGTAGTGACGCTACCTTCGAAGCTAAGAGTTGCGAGTTCGAGTCCCGCGAGGAGCATACATTTGTGTGATTAATACAAGTCCATTAAAAAGTTACATTCGGGGGTGCGTCTTTTAGAGGACGCAGTTTAATTTTTTTATATGTACGGGGGGGGGGCATAATAAAGCTACAACCAACTTTGTGGCGTCGCCGCCTTTGTCCCACGACCGCCATCTATAGTTAAGAGTACTGAAAAATAGTACTCACATCAGAACGCTGTAAAACCTTAGCTATTGACTTAATAATCGATAGCCAAGTAGTTGGGTGGTCGGAATTTCGAGTCGAGAGACCCGAGTTCGATCCCCAGGTGGCAGGCTCGTACCAAAGAGTTTTTCAAAACCTAAGTACCGATTATATCGTTGGCTTGGACATAAAGACGGCGACGGGCTCACCACCTGTCACGTTGTCCCGAAAATATCGTCGGTGGAAGGTGGGTCGAAGGGACTTAATTGTCTAGACTAGACCTCTGTCTACCCCTGTATAGCGAATTGCGTGAAGATATTCGTTTATTTATTAACTTAATGAAAAAATGTTGCGTATAATAGTTGTTCCTCAAAAAACATCTACAAAAATGGTCTGATATAATTTTTTTCGTAAATCGATAAAAGTTATATCGAATTTCTGAACATTTTCGCTTATAACTTTACAAAAATTACTGGACCAAAGTTGTAGAAAATTTAATTTGCAACAAAAAATGTTAACGTTTTTTTTATCATATAAATAGTTCTAGAGATATCGTAAAAACTATTGCAACCCCTTTTTTCAAGATGGCAACGCAGCAAGGGACAAGGGTGGCAACCCCACAAACTTGGTTTGAGCTTTACACTGACCTCCCTACACATCAAAAAAATAAAATTGCGTCCTCTAAAAAACGCAAGGTAAGGCCATTGAAATGTAACATTTTATTGGACAGTAATACGAATTGCAAAACATAATTTTCACACAAATTTTTGCTCAAATTATGGATGTTCATATATTTATTATATTTTATTATTTCCATTTTATTTTACTTTTTGGCAGGCTAATACTAATGGTTTTTTTTTTAAACCTACGTATACCTATGTACCACCAGTCCCTTAGTCCAAAAAAAAAATTTTCGGTGAAAAGTGGGTCGAAAGAACTTATTTGTCTGGACCTCTGTCTACCCCAAAAGTGGGAAAAGCGTTGACGATATACAATATTTACAGTAGCAGCAGATAGCAGACTGGGCTCTAAAATGTTTAAAAAAGCATCTCATCATTAGATTTTTTACGCGAAGTCTGAACTGCACGACATCGTGGATCGAAATATCAAGAATATTCCAGAAAATGCATGAAATTTATGTAAAATAATTTTTGAATATTTGGATTCCAGTGTTCAAGAGTAGGATTATATATAATAATAATAATATCATATTCTGTATTCTCTGTTTAGATGTGTATAAAAGAATAGGTAGGTCAATAGGGTTGGGACATTGATAATGTTCGGGAAGTTTTAGAATATTCCAGAATTTTCAAGTTCTTTATACGAATTTTTAAATGATTTAAATTTTTTTTAAACTTTTTTTTTAGATCGCGAACTGTCGATAGGTATTTTCTATTCCAATGAATTTTCGTAATTTCTAGTATGTTCTGGAAATAAAAAACTACTTTTATGCTCAGGTGATCCTGCAGTAACTTAGTCCATTGCTTAAAAATCATGACCACTTTGCAACAATTGCAATCGATGAATGTCTTCAGTTTGATTATTACCTTTTTTAGACTTTATTGTTTAATCTTAACAATAAAGGCAACTAAGGGCGAAAAGGAAACAATTGTACTCATAACCTGAGATGTGAGGACTGTTGTTGAATCATACCATTCTTGCTGGAACTCAATTGATTGGTGAACTAATCGTTGACACGATAAATGGTAAGGTGGTACTAACGAACCTACCTAGAGACAACATTAAAAGAAAGTTCTCGAGCCTTATTGAATAATTAAAGATTTAATTATTCAATAAGAGTCGAGAACTTTCCTAATTTAATTAATTACCAATTACTTCTAACCTACTTGGCAACAACTTCTCTGGGTTACAGGGACTAGGTATTTTTTTTTATTTGGATTTAAGATAATCTTCAAGTTCAGATTGCGAACGCTCGCAAGCGTGTGTTCTAAATTACTAATACCCTTAAAGGTTTATCTCCTTCAAAATTCTAGAGCCAGATGAAATAAGTGAGCTGTTTATCGCACTATCTATCGTTAAAAATTATTATTACTAACGACTTTTCTTTGTTCTTACAGATATATCATTACGAGATTAGAGCAATTTCCAGACTCTGAAACGCAGAGAGTGTTCCTTCAATATTTAACCATTATCTATACGATTCGGAGTTTAAACAAAATATTAAAGTAATGAACAAAATTCATTGACATAATAATGTGAAACTAAAAACGCCTAATTAAAAAACGACATACGTGTTACGCTACTCGACACTAGGTGGCTCTGTTCATATAATTAATTAAATTTCTAGAATATTCGAAAGAACGTCAAGATATGAACATACTGTAGTAACTTCTCGAAACTGCAGCACTAGCGACAATTTTCTTGAATATTCTTGTAAGTTCACGATACTGGCAATAGGTGGCGTTGTTACGACTATATAAATACCGATCCGAAGCGAAAACGACGTAGAACTGTGAACTCAAGTTAACTGAATTTTAACAGGAGCGCGAAGTGAAGTATCTATTTACAAACAAAATGTCGATCATTCCATACATTTACGATGTCGACAGACCATTTCGGATGATGGAACGGGATTTATTTCAATCACCATTAGACATAGTGCCACGTGAATTCTTCAACCGACCATTCGCTGCACCTTGGGGAAACATGTTGCAGGAGTTTGATAATATTATGCGACCAATTGATCAGCTGTCCCGTGCAATGAATCAACTCGTAGTAAACGAAATTGACACCAAGATAAGCTCGGACGACGAGAAATTTCAAGTGAATGTGGATGTGCAGCATTTCGCCCCGGAGGAAATAAATGTCAAAGTGGTCGAAGGCAACGTAATTATCGAAGGGAAACACGAAGAAAAAAGAGATCAACATGGATACGTTTCTAGACAGTTCGTGAGACGATATGCGCTGCCAAAAGGATGTTTACCAGATACTGTGCAGTCTTCTTTATCTTCGGATGGCGTTCTCACCGTCACAGCTCCCAAAGTTCTGCCTCTGCCGTCTATCGGAGAGAGAATTGTGCCAATAACTCCCACTGGACCGGTGAAGAAGTCGCTAGGATCGCCCGAAATTGAATCGGTTAAAAGTGAACAGCCTAAGGAGTTGTCAAACTAAATTGTAAAATATAATATCTATGTGTTGTACTGTAAACGATGCAAATCTTCGATTTTTTGGATCTTCATTTTATTTTTAAAAGACTGAGTTTATTCGAAACCAAACGTGATCGTGTACCTATTTGTCGTATTACCATTGTAGATATACCTACATTGTTATTTATAAGTTTGTAAATATATTTTTATCAATAATTTAGTGTTTTATTTTGTCTACCTGTATTAGTACTTTATAGCCATAAACATGAAATTTTAAAACGCAATAAAATTACACGCAATAGAACAATTACACACGTCATCAGTCTCATTTGGATTTTTGGATTCGGAGTCTTTGGTGACTGGATGTTGATAAGATACATGTTCAAGTAAATATTCATTTTCATCACACAAATGTTTGCATCTTAGCGAGAATCGTAAATACAACACAACCTTATTTTTTAAAATAAAGGCTATAACGTAGTGATTATATATATATATATATATATATATATATATATATATATATATATATATATATATATATATATATATATATATATATATATATATATATATATATATATATATATATATATATATATATATGTATATATGTATATATATATATATATATATATATATATATATATATATATATATATATATATATATATATATATATATATATATATATATATATATATATATAGTCTTTGACAGTCCGTACCTGAAATGACATTGGGCCATTATTAAAAATAAGATAGTTGTAGGTTCAAATTATTAAAGATTACCTTTGATGTACAAACTTTTATATTTTACATTTCATGATAAGCGAACTAATTTAGGTTAAAATTCGATAACTGACTGGGGGTCACGACTGCCCAGTAAAAGGAGTGTAATGTTTTAGGGTTAGTTTTGATATATTTTTAACTCCGATTTTATATATGTAACTACAAGGGTTGGCATATTGCGATGCAAAAACATGGCTGGCCTAGGTATTGTTTTTCAACCGCCTTCTTAAAAAGGAGGAGATTCTAAATACGGGTTCGGTTGTTTCCCTTTGCCGAAATTCTTAATTTGTTTCAAAGGGTATAATACATTCAGTTTGTTGTTGAAAATTTCTCAAATTTAAGTATTTTGAGTATTTCACCTCTTTTGTAATGGAATTAAGTTCTTTTAGTCTACTTATCGTTATCATATAAGGTTAAATATATTCATCATCATACAAATTTTCAGAAACACTTATTAAAGATTAAGTAACAATTTCAATAATTATCTTTAATATATAAGTAATAATCCACATTTTAATTATAAAATCTTTGGTTAGGTACTTTGAGGTAAATGTTTAAGTAAATAATGTATATAATGGATTCTAATTATGTCACAATTTTTTTAAACAATAACAAAATATAATGAAGACTACAAACTTTTTGGTAAATGTTCAAAATATTAGAACAGAAATGATAAAATGAAACAACAAAAAAATGTTTATGTATATTATTTTCTACTTATAAAAAATACCGGATAATTATATGAATAACAATGCAGATTTGTAGAAGCTTGAGATATATTTTAATATATATTAGACCCTTACGACTGCAGTTTTTTTTTATCTTCGCGCATTTCTAAATACTGGGACAGTCAGAGGTCATTGTGACAACGTGACAAGTGAGTCTGTCGGCGTTTTAGTATCCAATCTCCAAGCGAACGCAACAAATCCTTCATGAGTATTGAAAAAGCTCATTGATACGTGCCTTTCCTCTCTTAAGTGTATTTAGAGGGATCGAACTCGAGTCTGCTGATTCAAATTTCGTTCACCCAACCATCGGCTATCGTGAATCTAGTAAATAGTATTTTATTACATTTTTTTTCAATATATCTTCACGCAATTCCCAATACAGGGGTAGACAGAGGTCTAGTCTATACAATTAAGTCCCTTTGACCCACCTTCCACCGAAGATATTTTCGGGACAACGTGACAGGTGGTGAGCCCGTCGCCGTCTTTATGTCCAAGCCAACGATGAAATTCGTACATAAGTTTTTGAAAAACTCATTGGTACTGCCACCTGTGGTTCGAACTCGGGTCTCTCGACTCGAAATTCCGACCACCCACCAACTCGGCTCTCGTGACTATACTATCAATAAAATCCGATAAGGGCATGTCTAATGTCCATGTGTGACCAGTGCCGGTTGTGATTGGAAATACTACGCTCGAAATTTTCATCGAATACCTTGGACCTTTCGATTTTGATTTGAAATTTTCAGACTGGGTATGTCATACTTCGACCCAGAGGTGCATCGACGAATCCAACTCGTCTGGACAACGTTTGTGCTGTGAAAGGATGAAAAAGTAATATAATATCCTTAATCTAATATGCTAGTGTCCAACCCATTATTTGTACCAATCACCACATGCTTGTAACGTATAATTGACCATGGGAGAAGCAAGAAGTTTGCAAATGAATATCAGCTACTTTCAGCGTTTGACCCTGTGATTTGTCTATGGTCATACAGAATGCTAATTTTATGGGATATTGTTTTTATATTGGAATGGTAAATTTTTCGTGTTATTGGGATACGGGGAATGAGCACGAATCTCCTTTGAAGATTCCAGTTATATTAGTAGGATAATATCAAAATCTATTATATTGCATAATATTATTTTATTTTATTATTTGATTATACTTTGATAATATGTATAAGTTATTACTAATAATTATAATTGATATAAAATATAAATTTATTGATTTTAAAGAATATAATCATAAAAGTTTAGTAAAAACGAACATCTTTTCGGTTTAGCTGCTTTACTATGACATAATAAAACAAAGACGGCAAAAAAGTCCCCCAGGAGATAACCGAAATACAATAAAATAAATACCAGGATATAAATTTAAAAAAAAAACTTTTTGTACTTGTATTTGAACAAATTTGGTAATCTTGGTGTTTCTATTATAAAGCAAATTGAGTACTAGTTCCACTTCAGTGGAACTAGTACTCTAAGAAACTTTGACGAGGCATGTATGGCGCACGGCATTTTCAGCACGCAAAAGAAAAACATAGTAAGTAAAGGAGGACGGCAGGAGGAAAGTGATGGACACCATTTGTTTTGTTTACGGTCCGAAAAATCAAACTGTAGAGGACTTTCGTTGGCGTCAAATTTTATGTAGAGATTAATAAATCTAAGGTTAAGAAAATAATTAGTACAAAATACAAGCTTAAGTTAATTTATTACACAAAAGCATTAAGGTATTTTCGAATACAAAACATTTCGAGAAAACACTGTTAATTTAAAAGGAAGCACCGATTAAACAGAACAAACGGCTATGATAATAAATGCACACCAAAATAAACTGGCCCGAAGCCCGATTACTGGCCGTTCTCGACGGGTGTAGCTTCGCCATCACCAATCTCGGGCTTGATACCTTCGGGCTGGGTCTTCACGGGGCCGGTGTGGATGATGGGCACCACGCGTTCAGAAGCCTGAGGACGTTCCAACGGAGCGGTGATGGTCAGCACGCCGTCCGATGACAGTCTCGACTCCACCGCGTCAATGTCACACGACTCTGGTAACACGTACCGCCTGGTGAACTGACGTGACACCCATCCGTGCTCGTCCCTCCTCTCATCGTGTTTCCCCTCAATCACAACGTGACCGTCCGAAGTTTTCACCGTTATCTCCTCGGGCGCGAAATGTTGCACGTCCAAATTAATCTGGAACTTGTTCTTGTCCGTCTTTATCGTGGATGAGGCGTCTTGCAAAATGGTCGACAGCTGCTGCAACGGGCGGTAATATTCTCTCGGCTGGTTGACGACAGCGAGAATATCGTTTGGTGTTAATGCCAACGCGAAATGCTGGTCGTGGAGACGCCTTGGACGCTCCAGGTCCAATAAGAAAGGCAGTAGAGACATATTCCAAGCGTGTTTTGTATAAACGCAATAAACGCCAGCCGGCTTTCGACCACAACTTACGTGTCTGCTTCGTTCGAATACCGCGCATAACATTTCGCGCATCAGAAAAAAATATGGCCGGCGTCTAGTTTTCAGCCAGACATGTACACAATGTCTACGTCATTGAATAAGAATGAATTTACATTTTATTCTGCGTCATTACATATTCGAGACTATCTTTAGATCATCTGTGTTACTAGTAAATTTATACAAAATTGAGGTTCAAAAAGTAAATTTAGTCGATTTGAGATCATAACAATTAATATTATCATTTATTAACTTATATGAATATTTATTTTAAATACATATATAGATGTATTTTATGTTGTCCCTATATACGTATATGTATATGCATGTATATATATTTATACCACCACCTGTCACGTTGTACCGAAAATATCTTCGGTGGAAGGTACGTCGAACGGACTTAATTGTCTAGACTTGACCTCTGTCTACTCCAGTATTGGGAATTTCACGATAGCCGAGTTGTTGGGTGGTCGGAATTTCGAGTCGAGAGACCCGAGTTCGATCCCCAGGTGGCAGTACCAATGAGTTTTTCAAAAACTTATGTACGAATTTCATCGTTAGCTTGGAATAAAGGCGGCGACGGGCTCACCACCTGTCACGTTGTCCCGAAAATATCTTCGGTGGAAGGTGGGTCAAAGGGACTTAATTGTCTAGACTTGACCTCAGTCTACCCCTGTATTGGGAATTGCGTGAAGATATTTATATTTTATTTTTTTTACCACCTGTCACGTTGTACCGAAAATATCTTCGGTGGAAGGTACGTCGAACGGACTTAATTGTCTAGACTTGACCTCTGTCTACTGCAGTATTGGGAATTGCGTGAAGATATTTTTATTTATTTAAATTTACGACATACGTTACTATAAAACTACTTAAGTTTATACACACCACCAACTCCTACTGTTCATATATTCAGTTTCTTCATAGTTGTCTGGAAGAGAACGCTCTTTAGCGATAAAACCGCCTCATTTTACATGCGTTTCTTTTTATTTTTCTTCCTGTTGTAATGGGGACCGCGGTCGAGTGGCGTTCAGTCCGGTTTTTAAAGAGTGGCGACTCTTCCGGTTCCGGCTCGAGGTTCCGGTTTCGATTCCCAGGCGGGTGAATTTAGAAAATCATTTCTTCTTTTTCGTCTCGGGTCTAGGTGTTGGTCTACCTTAGTTGTTTCTGATTCCATAACACAAGTGATATAGCTAATTACTATGGATCGGAGCCATGTATCTGATGTCTCTATGTTATGAATCCATTTATTCCTGTTGCATATTTGTGGTCAAGTCACGATAGCCGAGTGGTTTGGTGTTCGGAATTCGAGTGACCAGACCCGAGTTCAATCCCCAAGGCTCGTACCAATGGATTCTTTCAAAACTTATGTACGACATAAATCGTACATAAGTTTTGAAAAAATCCATTGGTCACATCTCTGATAGGCTATATTGACTATCTCAAAAAATACTGTTCATAAGAAGCTAAGAAGAAGTATGGATTTCCAAATAAAAAAATAATATGTCTTTGGTACGAATGTCATTGAGTTGTTTATATACTCTGGAGGAAATAAAACAAAAAACGCAAAGACAATATAACCACTACGTTTTAAAAGAACGCTTGTCAAATATAGATCAACAAAACGCGTATCGCGTTCATAAAAATCGATCGATAGAAGCGAACATAAAAACGTAAATAATACCGGTTTCAAAATAAATTATAAATACTTATAAATGGTAAGTTTTGGATGCAGTTATTCTGATATAATAAAGTCAGTTAAGAATTGCATCAATAATCATAAACCGTTGCTAAAAATTATCTATAAAGATAATTTTAGACGTCGACATTACATTTTTGTTATTTTAAATGTACGTTAAGAGCTAGAGATATCTAGAGAAAAAAAATCTATCTACATGACAATTGCTGCAACAGACACGCATAGAGCACACCCAGTGGATATAATCTCCCCTTGTGGAGAACCAAGTTGGAACACGAATGGCATTGGCAAAATATTGGCAGATTATGTATGTGGATTTGTTTTTGTATTGCGATAGATCAAAACAAGTTTGTAAACATCGATAAATAATTCCATATACACACAAATACAATTGAAGTCACGATAGCCGAGTGGTTGGGTGGTCGGAATTTCGAGTCTATAGACCCGAGTTCGATCCCCAGTTGGTAGGCTCGTACCAATGAGTTTTTCAAAAACTTATGTACGAATATCGTTGGCTTGGACATAAAGACGGCGATGGGCTCACCACCTGTCACGTTGTCCCGAAAATATCTTCGGTGAAAGGTGGGTCGAAGGGACTTAATTGTCTAGACTCGACCTCTGTCTACCCCTGTATTGGGAATTGCGTGAAGATATTTATTTATTATTATTTACACAAATACATACATACATATCGGTCTAATTAAGTCCACTGCAGGACATAGGCCTCTCCCATAGGGAGGATTTGCCATAATCGCCACGCTTGGCAAGCGGTTGGCGACCGCTGCCCATCTTCGGTCTATTTTGGTCTGATATGTTTAGAGATGGTTATCCTGCCATCTTCTACCGGTTGCCATAACAATATTCAAGGCTGTTTCCCTTAGTCGCCTCTTACGACATCCTTGGGAAGAAAGGGAGTTGTAATATTCTTACGCCGTTACCACACGGAACAATCCCATATATTCCCTCTTTATTATTTTTCTTTTTTTTTTGTTTGTTAACGGCTGTTTACGGCTTAAAATACAGCACTAGAAAGTAGGACACACGGACAGACACTAGACAGCTTTGTAGTATAAGGTTTCTTATGAAACCTAAACTTATAAATTTACAATGAAAATCATGAAGTAGTTTAAGTCGAATCGTACAAAATCTATAGACCTAATCAGTTTCGTAAAGTTATGAAAGAATGTCTCATATAAAGATAAATTATAATCTGTGTATATGTCTCCATTTAGTACAAAAAAAAATTTAGAAAATACGTAAATACGTCTCTTGATTATTATATTTCACCTCTTCTAAATTTACGGTAAGTTATCTGTAGCGTATGTTCAAAATGTATAATTATGGCGTAATAATGTACCGTCCCCTTTCTTCCCGTGGATTTTGAAAGAAACAGGGATAATTATCATGAAAAACTCCCGACCAAAATGAGAGACCGGTGTTGAGCAGGAACGTCTGAGGTGTCTGATACTGCGATATCTAACTCGATTGTAAAGCGTGACTGTTATGGCAAACTCCGTATAGTAATAGGGAAAAAGCCTATCAGATTTCCTGCAATGTCCCTTTAAGTTGTGGTTTGACGATAATGATGGTCATGCAAATTACTATAGTAAAAGTCTAGACCGTTCAGTATTAGGTGTCCCAACATAACGGTGTCTGGGGTGGAAGCCTGGCCAAGTCGCTAATCAATAACGTTGACATTGACCCTGACCTTTATTTTAGAGGTCGGGACCAATGTCAATATTACTCTGTGGTAAAACTACTTTAAACTTCGGTGTACAAACATAACAACAGTGCCATCTATCGTCCAGTAGAATAAAACGTATTACTTTTATTTCGTAATTTCTATGATTCTGGAACAATTACGTTAATAAGTTTTATATTTATTAAGTATTATTTGAAGTGTTATTTAAGTATTAACCAGAAATAATGAGTATTTTGACGGAACTTTAATCTTTCTAGAATGTTCAAATCACATAGTACCAAAGTGCCCCCTGACGTAAATATCCTAAATGTCAGAGATACTAAACATTAGGTAACTACATTTTATTAAATTTAGGATGCGAAATATGGATAAATACTTATAAATGGTAAGTTTTGGATGCAGTTATTCTGATATAATAAAGTCAGTTAAGAATTGCATCAATAATCATAAACCGTTGATAAAATTATCTATAAAGATAAATTATAATCTGTGTATATGTCTCCATTTAGTACAAAAAAATTTAGAAAATACGTAAATACGTCTCTTGATTATTATATTTCACCTCTTCTAAATTTACGGTAAGTTATCTGTAGCGTATGTTCAAAATGTATAATTATGGCGTAATAATGTACCGTCCCCTTTCTTCCCGTGGATTTTGAAAGAAACAGGGATAATTATCATGAAAAACTCCCGACCAAAATGAGAGACCGGTGTTGAGCAGGAACGTCTGAGGTGTCTGATACTGCGATATCTAACTCGATTGTAAAGCGTGACTGTTATGGCAAACTCCGTATAGTAATAGGGAAAAAGCCTATCAGATTTCCTGCAATGTCCCTTTAAGTTGTGGTTTGACGATAATGATGGTCATGCAAATTACTATAGTAAAAGTCTAGACCGTTCAGTATTAGGTGTCCCAACATAACGGTGTCTGGGGTGGAAGCCTGGCCAAGTCGCTAATCAATAACGTTGACATTGACCCTGACCTTTATTTTAGAGGTCGGGACCAATGTCAATATTAGTCTGTGGTAAAACTACTTTAAACTTCGGTGTACAAACATAACAACAGTGCCATCTATCGTCCAGTAGAATAAAACGTATTACTTTTATTTCGTAATTTCTATGATTCTGGAACAATTACGTTAATAAGTTTTATATTTATTAAGTATTATTTGAAGTGTTATTTAAGTATTAACCAGAAATAATGAGTATTTTGACGGAACTTTAATCTTTCTAGAATGTTCAAATCACATAGTACCAAAGTGCCCCCTGACGTAAATATCCTAAATGTCAGAGATACTAAACATTAGGTAACTACATTTTATTAAATTTAGGATGCGAAATATGGATAAATACTTATGTTATTTGGGATCTGAAAGCACACCATTGTATAGTTGTCCCAAATAGGCTTCATTGAAAAGTGGGATGAAAAGTCGTTTATACCTCTGTCTACTGGTATTGGGAAATTTCTAAATAAACATTAGACAAAACCTTTCGAAATACCTTTTGCTACCAAAAGATGGCGGTTATTCATCTCCTTAAATTCTAGACCATTAAATCATGGGAAGCTGCGTCTAAGGTGCGAGGTGTCTCGTATTAGGTACCAAAGTTTTATATTACTACGTTCTTAACCAATTTTGAAACATTTGTCTTCCTTTCAATTTAGGAAGGAATAAAGTAGAAAAAGGACAGACTTAATTTTTTTATCGAAAGAAATGCAGATGCACAATATGCCTCTTCCACAGCTGCATTCTGTATTATTAACATTCGAAATCGGTCTGATCGTATTTTATACTGTTTTCTATTCAATCCTATACTGTTTTAACTTGAAATGCATTAATTCATCATCTTTGGTTTTTTTTAAGTAGGAGCAGAAATTATATTCGAATAGCAACGATTCTTTCAAAATCTATAGACCTAATCAGTTTCGTAAAGTTATGAAAGAATGTCTCATATAAAGATAAATTATAATCTGTGTATATGTCTCCATTTAGTACAAAAAAAAATTTAGAAAATACGTAAATACGTCTCTTGATTATTATATTTCACCTCTTCTAAATTTACGGTAAGTTATCTGTAGCGTATGTTCAAAATGTATAATTATGGCGTAATAATGTACCGTCCCCTTTCTTCCCGTGGATTTTGAAAGAAACAGGGATAATTATCATGAAAAACTCCCGACCAAAATGAGAGACCGGTGTTGAGCAGGAACGTCTGAGGTGTCTGATACTGCGATATCTAACTCGATTGTAAAGCGTGACTGTTATGGCAAACTCCGTATAGTAATAGGGAAAAAGCCTATCAGATTTCCTGCAATGTCCCTTTAAGTTGTGGTTTGACGATAATGATGGTCATGCAAATTACTTTAGTAAAAGTCTAGACCGTTCAGTATTAGGTGTCCCAACATAACGGTGTCTGGGGTGGAAGCCTGGCCAAGTCGCTAATCAATAACGTTGACATTGACCCTGACCTTTATTTTAGAGGTCGGGACCAATGTCAATATTAGTCTGTGGTAAAACTACTTTAAACTTCGGTGTACAAACATAACAACAGTGCCATCTATCGTCCAGTAGAATAAAACGTATTACTTTTATTTCGTAATTTCTATGATTCTGGAACAATTACGTTAATAAGTTTTATATTTATTAAGTATTATTTGAAGTGTTATTTAAGTATTAACCAGAAATAATGAGTATTTTGACGGAACTTTAATCTTTCTAGAATGTTCAAATCACATAGTACCAAAAGTGCCCCCCTGACGTAAATATCCTAAATGTCAGAGATACTAAACATTAGGTAACTACATTTTTATTAAATTTAGGATGCGAAATATGGATAAATACTTATGTTATTTGGGATCTGAAAGCACACCATTGTATAGTTGTCCCAAATAGGCTTCATTGAAAAGTGGGATGAAAAGTCGTTTATACCTCTGTCTACTGAGTATTGGAAAATTTCTAAATAAACATTAGACAAAACCTTTCGAAATACCTTTTGCTACCAAAAGATGGCGGTTATTCATCTCCTTAAATTCTAGACCATTAAATCATGGGAAGCTGCGTCTAAGGTGCGAGGTGTCTCGTATTAGGTACCAAAGTTTTATATTACTACGTTCTTAACCAATTTTGAAACATTTGTCTTCCTTTCAATTTAGGAAGGAATAAAGTAGAAAAAAGGGCAGACTTAATTTTTTTTATCGAAAGAAATGCAGATGCACAATATGCCTCTTCCACAGCTGCATTCTGTATTATTAACATTCGAAATCGGTCTGATCGTATTTTATACTATTTTCTATTCAATCCTATACTGTTTTAACTTGAAATGCATTAATTCATCATCTTTGGTTTTTTTTAAGTAGGAGCAGAAATTATATTCGAATAGCAACGATTCTTTTAAAATGCATTATTTAAAATAGCTTTTTGTTGTTTATTCCTATAAATATTGCATTACACTATGTATTGTATTCATAATAATAATGTTACAAACATGTTGATGACCTCTGCACGGATGTGAAATTGCTCGGAACATCACGTACATTCTAGACGTTTCTACCCGTCGCGAGATGGCAGCCGCTGCTTACAGCTATAAATACTTAGGCCGACTCCGTAATGGCGTCAGTCAATACAGTTGCTAAGCTCTAGCCGGCATTTATTGATTACTCCTAGATACTGAAGTTACAGTATTTTGCTACTTGCGATCATATATAACACGTGTAAAGATGTCGATGTATCCGTTTTTCATTGAATACGAACGCCCAAGACCACCACGGCGATTGATGGATCAGCATTTCGGATTGGGTCTCACTCCTCAGGATTACTTAACGATTGTGGCCGTGCCGCAAGGTAACAGAAACTACTATAGACCGTGGAGAAACCTACAAGCGGCCAACCAAGACGAAGGTTCAACTATTAAAGAAGAAAAGGACAAGTTCCAAGTAAATCTGGACGTTCAGCACTTTGCACCAGAAGAAATATCTGTGAGAACAGCTGATGGCTATTTAGTAGTTGAAGCTAAACACGAAGAACGCCAAGACGAACATGGATTTATTTCGAGGAGCTTCACCAGGAGGTATCCCTTGCCCGAAGGTATTGAAGCTGATTCTGTAACATCAAAGTTGTCGTCGGATGGGGTTTTGACAGTTACCGCCCCGTTGAAGGTTCCACCGAAGGTTGCAAATGAGAGAGTAGTACCGATAGTTCAGACAGGACCTGTAAAGAAACAGGGAGGTGATGAAGAACGTAGATAATATGATGTGTAAATGTGTACCGCTTTTTTTTTATAAATCTGTGTGTGTGATCATTCCAGTGTTGTATGTATGATTTGAAGGACTTATATTTTTTGTGAATTTGATTAAATTTCTTATCTAGTCCTATATCGTTTTTTATTTTTACGTAATTTTTGAGACTTGCTGATGGTGGTTCTTTTAAATTGCGGCTTATTCTTTGTTGATTAATCAAATCCCCTAATACATTTATGTCCCGTACAGTCAAGTTACGTATTATCTATGAGTTATGTATTGTACAATTAAAGAAATTGCAGTAGAGAGTTCAAAGTAGAAAGATTGATCTATCTGATAATTTGTTGTTTTTTCCATTTGCGAGTATGTCACAAAGACATAAAAAATAAAGCGGGCCATGAATTTGAAACTAATTCAAATATTTTTTATTAATTGGTTCCATTAAGCACAAATATAAAGATGCATTATAGTAAATTGAAAATAAAGTACAGAAGAATTCCTCCTGTATACATGGGAAATGTATGCTGTAACTTGCATGACCAGTCCATTTTGAGATTTATTGTCTACCATGATAGTATACGTCAACATCATCTGTTTAGGTATATTGAAAACTCTACAACAATTTCGATCACTATAGAAAAGCGCAGCAAAATTCCAATATTTAAACCAAATGTTCTTGAAAACAATTCATTAAATAACCTAATTAAAAAAAATAACTACTTCGATAGAGTTAAATCACTTATTCATCGATATATGTAACACAAATTACATACATACATCGACTGGCATTTCTAATCGACCGTTTCGTAATGAGGTAACTTTTAATATACAGGTTTTCCTTATTTACTGGGATCTTGTAGAAGCGTGCTAATAAACAACTTTATGGAGTCCAGTAATAGTAACTGGCGTTAGAGGCTTGTCTTTGTTCTTGGCATTCCATTATGTAACAATATTCTTATTTAAATTATTGATGTATTTATCAACATACTGTATACGACGACAACCTACATTATATACACTATACAACAACATACATTATACTAATTATACCTTCACGCCATTTCCTATACTGGCGTAGACAGAGTCTAGACAAATAAGTCGTTTCGACCCTCCTTCCACCGAAGATATTTTTGAGACAACGTGACAGGTGGTGAGCAAGTCGCCGTCTTTATGCCCAAGCCAACGATATAATTCGTACATAAGTTTTGAAAAAACTCATTGGTACGAGCCTGCCAACTGGGACCGAACTCGATTCTCTTGACTCGAAATTCCGACCACCCAATCCCTGCGGCTATCGTGACTATTTTTTACAAATATTAAAGGCATCCATAAAGAGTCTACTGCTAGGTGGGCTCTTTATGGGCATAGCTTCTCCAAAAATGCTTTAAAGCTATGGCTGTACCAAATGCATCCGTGTAGACCTGTGCTGCACCATTGTGCAGGTCGTAACTCCACCTTGTATGTTTAAGCTATTCTTTTCATTTATTCTTCAAGGTGCGATTTAGGCATGCTAATTGTGACGGCTATGGTGTTGTATTGTTTGCTGCATGCCCTCGTTTCTAGCAATTTCTATCCCCATGGCCCGCTAAACAAGATCGGGCTTCCTTATTCGGCCTGCTTTTTGTATTGTGGAAGACCACGTCTAGGTTCCATAGTCTATTACAGGCAATTAAACACGAAGGTTGTAAAGTTGGGTTTTGAGACTTCGTTGTTTTTTATATACGAGACTATTTGGCGTATAAACTAACATATTTAGTGTACTTTTTAACACTGTTCATACGAGTGGCTGCTCAAGAGCTACACTGTTACTGATTTCAAATTATATACGGAAAATCAGAAGTGCTGTAGGTTCATGCGCTTTTCTAGAAGGTTCCGTGATATACAAACAAAATTTATTCGCCTTAATTAACGTTTATAAAAATGTTTTATGCGTTAGAAATAATGTTATTGAAGGTATACAATAAATTATATACTCGTACTCTAAGGTATATAATCTACTTTTAATATACTATAATAACTTACTTTTATAATTGTCCTGTTGTATTGGCGTAAGAATCTATCACCACCTTCCTTCTTGTAGAGGCGACTAAAAAAGGCTTGAAAATGGAATTATTTATCTTCACGCACAATCTAGACGTTTCTACCCGTCGCGAGATGGCAGCCGCTGCTTACAGCTATAAATACTTAGGCCGACTCTGTAATGGCGTCAGTCAATACAGTTGCTAAGCTCTAGCCGGCATTTATTGATTACTCCTAGATACTGAAGTTACAGTATTTTGCTACTTGCGATCATATATAACACGTGTAAAGATGTCGATGTATCCGTTTTTCATTGAATACGAACGCCCAAGACCACCACGGCGATTGATGGATCAGCATTTCGGATTGGGTCTCACTCCTCAGGATTACTTAACGATTGTGGCCGTGCCACAAGGTAACAGAAACTACTATAGACCGTGGAGAAACCTACAAGCGGCCAACCAAGACGAAGGTTCAACTATTAAAGAAGAAAAGGACAAGTTCCAAGTAAATCTGGACGTTCAGCACTTTGCACCAGAAGAAATATCTGTGAGAACAGCTGATGGCTATTTAGTAGTTGAAGCTAAACACGAAGAACGCCAAGACGAACATGGATTTATTTCGAGGAGCTTCACCAGGAGGTATCCCTTGCCCGAAGGTATTGAAGCTGATTCTGTAACATCAAAGTTGTCGTCGGATGGGGTTTTGACAGTTACCGCCCCGTTGAAGGTTCCACCGAAGGTTGCAAATGAGAGAGTAGTACCGATAGTTCAGACAGGACCTGTAAAGAAACAGGGAGGTGATGAAGAACGTAGATAATATGATGTGTAAATGTGTACCGCTTTTTTTTATAAATCTGTGTGTGTGATCTTTCCAGTGTTGTATGTATGATTTGAAGGACTTATATTTTTTGTGAATTTGATTAAATTTCTTATCTAGTCCTATATCGTTTTTTATTTTTACGTAATTTTTGAGACTTGCTGATGATGGTTCTTTTAAATTGCGGCTTATTCTTTGTTGATTAATCAAATCCCCTAATACATTTATGTCCCGTACAGTCAAGTTACGTATTATCTATGAGTTATGTATTGTACAATTAAAGAAATTGCAGTAGAGAGTTCAAAGTAGAAAGATTGATCTATCTGATAATTTGTTGTTTTTTCCATTTGCGAGTATGTCACAAAGACATAAAAAATAAGAAGCGGGCCATGAATTTGAAACTAATTCAAATATTTTTTTTATTAATTGGTTCCATTAAGCACAAATATAAAGATGCATTATAGTAAATTGAAAATAAAGTACAGAAGAATTCCTCCTGTATACATGGGAAATGTATGCTGTAACTTGCATGACCAGTCCATTTTGAGATTTATTGTCTACCATGATAGTATACGTCAACATCATCTGTTTAGGTATATTGAAAACTCTACAACAATTTCGATCACTATAGAAAAGCGCAGCAAAATTCCAATATTTAAACCAAATGTTCTTGAAAACAATTCATTAAATAACCTAATTAAAAAAAATAACTACTTCGATAGAGTTAAATCACTTATTCATCGATATATGTAACACAAATTACATACATACATCGACTGGCATTTCTAATCGACCGTTTCGTAATGAGGTAACTTTTAATATACAGGTTTTCCTTATTTACTGGGATCTTGTAGAAGCGTGCTAATAAACAACTTTATGGAGTCCAGTAATAGTAACTGGCGTTAGAGGCTTGTCTTTGTTCTTGGTATTCCATTATGTAACAATATTCTTATTTAAATTATTGATGTATTTATCAACATACTGTATACGACGACAACCTACATTATATACACTATACAACAACATACATTATACGAATTATACCTTCACGCCATTTCCTATACTGGCGTAGACAGAGGTCTAGACAAATAAGTCGTTTCGACCCTCCTTCCACCGAAGATATTTTTGAGACAACGTGACAGGTGGTGAGCAAGTCGCCGTCTTTATGCCCAAGCCAACGATATAATTCGTACATAAGTTTTTGAAAAAACTCATTGGTACGAGCCTGCCAACTGGGGACCGAACTCGATTCTCTTGACTCGAAATTCCGACCACCCAATCCCTGCGGCTATCGTGACTATTTTTTACAAATATTAAAGGCAGTCCATAAAGAGTCTACTGCTAGGTGGGCTCTTTATGGGCATAGCTTCTCCAAAAATGCTTTAAAGCTATGGCTGTACCAAATGCATCCGTGTAGACCTGTGCTGCACCATTGTGCAGGTCGTAACTCCACCTTGTATGTTTAAGCTATTCTTTTCATTTATTCTTCAAGGTGCGATTTAGGCATGCTAATTGTGACGGCTATGGTGTTGTATTGTTTGCTGCATGCCCTCGTTTCTAGCAATTTCTATCCCCATGGCCCGCTAAACAAGATCGGGCTTCCTTATTCGGCCTGCTTTTTGTATTGTGGAAGACCACGTCTAGGTTCCATAGTCTATTACAGGCAATTAAACACGAAGGTTGTAAAGTTGGGTTTTGAGACTTCGTTGTTTTTTATATACGAGACTATTTGGCGTATAAACTAACATATTTAGTGTACTTTTTAACACTGTTCATACGAGTGGCTGCTCAAGAGCTACACTGTTACTGATTTCAAATTATATACGGAAAATCAGAAGTGCTGTAGGTTCATGCGCTTTTCTAGAAGGTTCCGTGATATACAAACAAAATTTATTCGCCTTAATTAACGTTTATAAAAATGTTTTATGCGTTAGAAATAATGTTATTGAAGGTATACAATAAATTATATACTCGTACTCTAAGGTATATAATCTACTTTTAATATACTATAATAACTTACTTTTTATAATTGTCCTGTCGTATCGGCGTAAGAATCTATCACCACCGTCCTTCTTGTAGAGGCGACTAAAAAAAGGCTTGAAATGGAAATTATTTATCTTCACGCACAATCCCTGACAGGGGTAGCCAGAGAACAGATCGCCAAGTGTCACGATCCCTACATACTTCTTTCCTTCTCAGATTCATCATCTTCTTCATACATGCACGTCTAGGTATCCGAGTACTCTTGACCCTCCTCTCTTCGAGCAATTTGCTCACATGGTCTTCGAAAGTTAATCTCGGTCTACCTCGACACCTTTTAATATTAACTTTCGCTATATATTTTCTTCACCATTCGGTCTTCACTCATTCGCTCAACGTGCCCAAACCATCGAAGCACGCCCTTATCCATTTTGAGACAAGGTCATCTTTCAAACCTGCCATATTGCGAATCTCTTCGTTTCGCTTTCGGTCAGCCATGGTAAGGCCGCACATTTTACGAAGAGATCGCATCTCCACTGCATTCAACCTGCTTTTATGCTTCTTCTGGCATACCCAGGTTTCGCTGCCATATAACAAAGTCGGTACCAACACTGCGTTATGTATTGCAAGGCGTGCACTTTTCACAACGCCTTGCCTTTTGATTAACGCAGTCAGGGCACCATTGACTTTGTTCCCGGCAACTGTTTCGCCTAATCACATCTAAATCACATCTTCCATCCCGGCTAAACGCACTCTCAAGTATACAATTTGTTTCACCTGTTCTAGACATTCCTGATTTACCCAAATTTCGCACTTCGTTCTTTCTTCGTCCTTTCAAATACCAGAACCTTAGTTTTATTAGCATTCAAGCAGGAGACCATTAATTTCACATTCTTCTTCATACACGTGACTAATGCCTGCAGTTCTGCCTCTGATGGTGCTATAAGCACTGCATCATCAACATAAAGCAGACAATTTACTTTTATGTCACCCAATTTCACACCCAAACAGCTATCTTTCAGCTTCTGTAAACAGCTGTCGAGATACAGTATGAATAGCCAGGAAGACATGACACAACCCTGTTTTACGCCCGTTTGGACGCTAAACATGGGTGACAGGTCATGCCCTACCCGCACACAGGCTTTACAGTCACAGTAAAGTGACTGCACAGCCCTTAGCAATCGACCATCCACACCATACCCCGGCAACAGTTCCCACATTTTCTTCCTTACAACCTTATCAAATGCTTTCTCAAGATCCACAAAAGCACAGAAAATCTTCTGGTTAGCAGCCAGAAGCTTCTCCGTGATCATGCGGAGAGAAAACATTTGATCCGTGCATCCTCTTCCAGGTCTAAATCCGCATTGTGCCTCCCATAGAAATCTTTCCGATTTATCTTGCATCCTACGTGTCAAAACCTTCGAGAAAACTTTACTTGCTAAACTGGTCAAGCTGATCACCCTGTAGCACCCGCAGTCATAATGTGAACCTTTACCTTTATATAAAGGCACAGTGACCGCGGATCGCCAATCATCCGGAACAGCCCACGTTCGCCAGCACAAATTGCACAGTAGGTGAAAGCTGTCCCAGACATGTGGCCCACCATACTTGACCATTTTCAGCAGTAACTCTGTCTAGTCCCGCAGCCTTACCACATTTCAAACTTCTAATCGTACATTCAATCTCTTTCATACTGATGACCTCAATGTCATCGAGGTCCGAGTCTGGCGTACCAGTCACGGCGTCACCCCCGGATTCCTCACTAAGATCATCACACGCATACATCTCTCTATAAAATTCGCTCCATCGCTGCATGACGTCCGATTTTTCTGAGAGGACGTCATTGGTTCCCGAAAGCACTTTATTCATTCTTAAGGCTGTCGCACCACTCCGGGTCCTTCCAACCTCTTTCCAGAAGAGTTTGGAGTTCTCCTTGAAGTTGTGCGACAACCTTTCGTCCGCTTCCATTCTACTCCTTTCACGCACTTCCTCAATCAATGCTTTCGTGTGAACTTTCTGGAGCTTATATCTTTCTTTCCTCTTCTCTCTCATATCCTTATCATTACTAGAGGCCAAGTAGTCTAACCATGCTTTCTTCTTCTTATTTACAGCTTCTTTCACTTCGTCATTCCACCATGCATCACCCTTTTTACTACTACCTCTTTTCACAGTTCCACACACGTCTTCCGCTGCACTAACCATTCCATCTCTAAGGCTCTGCCATATTTCTTCCACATTCTTTCCTAACACCAATGCTGTCCAGCTTTCGGCTACCCTTGCTTGATATTTATTCCTAGTGTCCGCTTCCTGAAGCTTCCAGCTTCGGATGCTACCGACCGACTGTGGTTCTGGTATCGCCGTCCGGTGGCGCCAACCCGCGAACAGACCCTAAATCTAGTAATCACTAGGTAGTGATCCGTTCCCAGGTCAGCACCTCGGAACACCCGCGTATCCATCACCTGTTTCGCAGTCGGTCATCCACCAGGAATAAATCGATCATACTTCTCTCATTCTCTCTTGTTCTAGTATACATATGGATTTTCTTGTGACTAAACATAGTGTTTGTCACAAAGAAGACCCTTTCCTTGCATACAGCCAGTATAAGCTTGCCAGCATCGTTAACCCTTTTGTCGCCAAACATTCCAAGCACCGACTCGTACCCTGGCCGAGCGGTACCAACCCCATCCATTCAAATCACCACATACAACAATTCTTTCGTTTCCTCTAACCAAGTCTAGAACTTCTCTTACATTCTCCCAAAACTCCTCCAGCTCAGCTCTGGACGGCAAGCCACCGGCGCATAAACAGCCAAAAGGAATAACTTCGTCAGTCCCAATTTAAAGCGGAGCAGAGAAGTCTCGAGTTCACAGCCTTATATTCAGTCATAACATCGACCAACCGAGACGACAGCAGCACCCCCACTCCCTGGCAGGCGCTCTCGCTCTCCGGGACTCCGGACCATAGAGCTAACGCCCCGCCAGGGCTCTTCAATATACCACTGCCCTTCCTTGGTCTCCGACAAACACGACATCTAATTCTCTTTCTTTCATTATTTCAATCAACTCATTCGTCTTATCTCTCATGCCTCCTCTAACATTCCACGTGCCAACTCTGCCTCCGTCCTCCACCTTCCGCCGTGTCGGGCTGTGCGTGACGGGTGGCGGTCCCCATCGCCGCTTTGCGCGCTGCATTTCACACCAACGGGGACGAACTGGTGTGCGTCTTGTGGGCGGACGCCCTAACCCTCGTTGGCATGGGTGCGCAGCTGTGTAGAATTGCAGCCCTGAAAAGGGCTGGCAGGGGTCGCGACGAGCACGCTTCTACAATGACCTGAATGAATGATGAAAATGGAAATGACTACAAATAGATACAGGAATAAAATCCTGAAAAGACTGTCACATTAAGTAGACCAGCTCCTGGCAGCAGAGCCCAAACTACAGTAACTCTCTGGTAATAGGTATCGCAAACATCACGATCGTTACATACCTCTTTCCTTCTTTTAATTTCATCATTATTTTCATGCACGCACGTCCAAGTGTCGAAGTACTCTTGACTTCTTCTTTGACCAATTTGCTCAAATGGTGATTATGGAAAACCCTTTTACAAAGCAGATGTCCTTCCTTAGTCTTGAAGACCGTTAAGTAAAGTAAATAATAATTTAATTGTATACACGCAGTGCTCACTTTACTACATCGTTTAAAATTAAAACTTCACTAATAAGTAAAAAGGCGTTATAATTTCAGTTCTGTGTTTAAATTTAAACGGATCAACTGCAAACTGCAGTTTACACAACACGAAACCAACAGTATATAACACTATGCAATTTGTATACAGTGCTGGAGTATCATACAACGAATGTGTCTTTATTTTATACCCTTTGCACTTGTACCTTTTTATTTCAACCTAAATGTTTTTTTTCAAGGTAAGTAGCGCCATCTATTAACAATATTGCGGAAAGTATATATTGTCGTAATTGAGTGATAAACTTTTGTTTGGCGTCAAATAGATGGCGGTATTGTAAATATTTATTATTTATTAAATTATTATTTATAATATATAAATAACAATTTTAATATTTGACCTGTTGTAGTATATTATAATTGTTATTTTGACACTTTAAATGAAAAGGAAAATTTCGTATTTTTAAATTTGTGATTTAGTGAACTAATGGTGTACAGAAATATATAGTCAGTATAGAAATATTTTATGCTGGGTCAATATTAAATATAATTGTCGTATCATAAAATACATATATACAAACATATAATCACGCCTCTTTCCCGTAGGGTAGGCGGGAACCACTTCTTTCCACTAGCTACGATCCTTACATACTTGTTTCGCTTCGTCCACTTTCATTATTCTCTTCATACATTCTCTTCGATTCAGGGAACTCTTATTTTGGCCCTTTCAGGACGTCCCTGATTTGGTCCCAAAACGTCCGCCTACGTCTTCCTCTTCCTACACTTCCATTCACACTCGCCTTATATGCTTTTTTCGTCAATCGTTCTTTATTCATTCTACAAATTACATCGTTGGCTTGGACATAAAATCGGCGACAGGCTCACCACCTGTCACGTTGTCCCGAAAATATCTCCAGTGGAAGGTGGGTCGAAGGGACTTAATTGTCTAGACTTGACCTCTGTCTACCCCTGTATTGGGAATTGCGTGAAGATATTTATTTATTTTATTTATTTATAACTTACTTTTTATAATTGTCCTGTCGTATCGGCGTAAGAATCTATCACCACCGTCCTTCTTGTAGAGGCGACTAAAAAAAGGCTTGAAAATGGAAATGACTACAAATAGATACAGGAATAAAAATCCTGAAAAGACTGTCACATTAAGTAGACCAGCTCCTGGCAGCAGAGCCCAAACTACGAGTAACTATCTGGTAATGGTATCGCAAACATCACGATCGTTACATACCTCTTTCGCTTCTTTTAAATTCATCATTATTTTCATGCACGCACGTCCAAGTGTCGAAGTACTCTTGACTTCTTCTTTGACCAATTTGCTCAAATGGTGATTATGGAAAACCCTTTTACAAAGCGAATGTCCTTCCTTAGCCTTGAAGACCGTTAAGTAAAGTAAATAAATAATTTAATTGTATACACGCAGTGCTCACTTTACTACATCGTTTAAAATTAAAACTTTCACTAATAAGTAAAAAAGGCGTTATAATTTCAGTTCTGTGTTTAAATTTAAACGGATCAACTGCAAACTGCAGTTTACACAACACGAGAAACCAACAGTATATAACACTATGCAATTTGTATACAGTGCTGGAGTATCATACAACGAATGTGTCTTTATTTTATACCCTTTGCACTTGTACCTTTTTATTTCAACCTAAATGATTTTTTCAAGGTAAGTAGCGCCATCTATTAACAATATTGCGGAAAGTATATATTGTCGTAATTGAGTGACTAAGCTTTGTTTGGCGTCAAATAGATGGCGGTATTGAAAATATTTATTATTTATTAAATTATTATTTATAATATATAAATAATAATTTTAATATTTGAACTGTTGTAGTATATTATAATTGTTATTTTTGACACTTTAAATGAGAAAAATTTCGTATTTTTAAATTTGTGATTTAGTGAACTAATGGTGTACGAAATATATAGTCAGTATAGAAATATTTTATGCTGGGTCAATATTAAATATAATTGTCGTATCATAAAATACATATATACAAACATATAATCACGCCTCTTTCCCGTAGGGGTAGGCAGAGACCACTTCTTTCCACTCGCTACGATCCTTACATACTTGTTTCGCTTCGTCCACTTTCATTATTCTCTTCATACATTCTCTTCGATTCAGGGTACTCTTGACCTGGCCGTTTTTCAGGACGTCCCTGATTTGGTCCCGAAACGTCCGCCTACGTCTTCCTCTTCCTACACCTTCATTCACACTCGCCTTATATGCTTTTTTCGTCAATCGTTCTTTATTCATTCTACAAATTACATCGTTGGCATGGACATAAAATCGGCGACAGGCTCACCACCTGTCACGTTGTCCCGAAAATATCTTCGGTGGAAGGTGGGTCGAAGGTACTTAAATGTCTAGACTAGACCTCTGTCTACCCCTGTATTGGGAATTGCGTGAAGATATTTTATATTTCATATTTTTTTTTTTATTTTTTATTATTTCGATATTAGACCACATTGTTTTAAATTGACCGTAATCTAACCGTACCTAATAATAAAAATGTAATGCCATGAGGAGTCGACGTCTGAATTTACCATCTTTTCTCCGTTAGAGTGGTTAGAGCTGATCATTGGAAAATACATGACTACCGAAAAATGGCGGGATAACCATCTTGATGGCGGGACCACCATAGACCAAGACAAAGCGGTCCGGTGACTGGAAGAACGAGAACGTAGAACGGAGCGTTTAAGACGAAATGTATCTGGTAGTGCGATCGCCAATCCGCTCGCCAAGCGTGACGATTATAGCAGAGGTTTTTTTAGAGGAAAGACTATTAAATTAAAGAGAAAAAAGTTAAAATTTCAACTGACACGGGCGGGATTCGAAACCGCGACCTTCGCCGATCCGTGGCGACGCTCTTACCTCCGAGCCACCGTGTCTTACACGCATCAGTTGAATTTTTAACTTTATTCACCATAAATATGCTTTAAAGATCAATAAAATTGCATAAGGAAAGACGGATGGATGTTCTGCAGTGGTCTTTTCTAACTTACTAAACTAATTTACCCACACGACTCCTAAAGAGAGAAGAAAGAGGCATGTTGGATTGGATTGCCGGTGCAGCAAAACTGCACAGAGATCTTTTCTTGATCTTTCATTTTCCATACGAAAAAGGTCTAAATATTTGTCTATTACTTAAATATAAAAAGTAGTATTTTTTTATAGAAAAGGGAGGCAAACGAGCAGGTGGCTCACGTGATGGTAAGTGATTACCGCCGATAAACACCCGCAATACCAGAGGCATAGCAGATGCGTTGCCGGCCTTAGAGTGCCCCCCCCCCTTCCCCCAGAATAGGCGGAGGGGGGTGTGTGGGCCTCCGGTTACCTGCACTCACCAGACGAAACGCAGAAGTTTGTTAGACTTCTACTTCACGCCGGTATTCTGTAAGGTCGTGGTACTTCCCTGGTCGAGCCGGCCCATTCATGCAACAACAAAAGCTGATGCGTGGCTCTACCACTCTTAGTATTGTTTATATGTGGTAAAATGTCGATATTATTTTAAAATTTTTCATAATTGGTGACCTCCGAAATTATATAAAATTTTGCATATATATGACATACCTCACTTAAAATAAATTTTTTAAACTCTATGTATAAAAATCTCTAAAACTATTTAACCAATGCACAAATTTGATTGAGTGGATTATGAGAAGAATATATAAATAGATAATGAAATGGGATAGAATAAGGTTTATGTGGAGCTCTGTCTGATCTTTTCTCTGATTTAAAGTATGAAGATTGATGTGTAGGCTATTGATTACAATTATAAAAGATGTTTTCTAAACTAAATTTTTCGTAAAATTTCGATCTGTTATGTTCTCTTATGTAAATTAATAGTAGTTTTTGGATAATAATACTACAATTACTAATAATAGTGGAGTTTTTTTGATGTGAAACATCTATAGGCTCACTTGTAAACCGAATTGTTGGCGTGTCGACGCTTTTATTCCAGCGACATCTAGAGGATTACATCAATAATAATATGTTATAACAACATTACTTTATGAATTTCAAGAGTTTCAAATCGTTTCACTAGATGTCGCTTCAAAATACAAAACATCTATTGGCTCACTTGTAAACCGAATTGTTGGCGTAGCGACGGGTCGCCACGCTACACTAATGTATACATATATATATTTTATGTGTAGTAGAGTGTACGGTGAAATATTTAAATTGTGGCCACATGATATTAATATCGAATTTTTATATCAAATGTAAATAAATGTTTCTTAAGTAAAGTTACCATTTTCTGTAAGAAATTCGTAATACTTCATTTTTTCATTAGGCTTTATTTAATTCCTGTAATAATATTATCTTTTATGCATATTACTTGTACACACACGATGTTTCACATCAGGAGTCCCATGACGGCTCACATTTTTTTTAATTTAAAGCCATTCCCATTACGGATGTTGGCAGAGATCTAGACAATAAAGTCCTTTCAACCAACCTTTTATGAAGACATTATTTGGGACAACTTGACAGGTGGTGAGCCTGTAGCCGTCTTTATTTAAAAAAAAATATCTTCATGCAATTCTCAATACAGGGGTAGACAGAGGTCTAGTCTAGACAATTAATTCCCTTCGACCCACCTTCCACCGAAGATATTTTCGGGACAACGTGACAGGTGGTGAGCCTGTCGCCGTCTTTATGTCCAAGCCAACGATATAATTCGTAAAAATTATTATTCGTATAATTCGTAAAAAGTCACGATAGCCGAGTGGTTGGGTGGTCGGAATTTCGAATCGAGAGACCCGAGTTCGATCCTCAGGTGGCAGTACCAATGAGTTTTACAAAAATCTTATGTACGAATTATATCGTTTATTTCCAAGACATTGATATAAATCGATCGGGAGTTTTTGAAAAAACCAAATGGCACGGGCTTACCACCTGGGTCGAACTCGGATTTCTTGAATCGAATTCCGATTACCCATCCCTTTTTTAAAGGGTTGGGTAATCGGAATTACGTAATCAGGTAAACGGATTACGTAAGGTAAATAAATGGAAACAAGTTTTTTATTATTCACGCATATATTGGCAAACGCAGGAATCGCACGGTCAAGCACTTAATAATACAGTGCTTGGTATTTAAGGCCTCTCGGTTTTCTTTTATTTTCAACAACAGTTTGTTGTCGTTTCTTATTCCTATCAGTGGGTCCCGGGTTCGAGGGAGGCGCGCTTTTCTCCTTCGGACCTGATTCCATCACTTTGGTATCAGTTTGTGTGGAGCTTGAAGTAGATATTTGCGAACCTTTAGAGGTTTCATCTATCTTTTTCATTTCACTAAGTATTTTATCACTATGAGGTAGGTTTGTAGTGGATAGTTGTACATCTTTAGATGTGTTATCTATCTTTTTCATTTCTACAAGTTTTCTATCGCCTCGAGGTACGTTCGATGCGGATAGTTTGATATCGTTTGTATTCAAATTTGGCTACTTTTGCTGAGCAGATTTTGTATCACTTTTAAGACTAAGCTTTTGCAGATCTTCGTCTACTTTAACAGCTTCGACGACACGCACTTTTATGTTCACTTTCAAAGTGTTCCCCGGTGGCATAGTGTACGAGCACCAGACGATCCTCTGTTCAGATTCAATCTTTGCTAGGTAGCGCTGAATTATTCTGTATTCCTCCATCGATTCCGGGACAAACCTCACGATTTTCCCATTCGGGTAAACTTTGGGTCTCCAGCCTAATATCTCGGTTAGCGCACGCACGTGGTAGTCTAAATTCGGGAGTCTCTCGACAGACAGTATCGGGTGCCTGGGTTCTATGTGGATCTGTTTCGTCTCGTATCTCACTATGTACTTCACTGGTTTCTTCGTTTTGGTGTTTCTCGAATTCTTTTCGCTGGTTTCTGAAGGGGTGGTTGAAGTAGCGGAGTTGACACTGGTTGTAGCATCTTTTGAGGTAGATGATGACGTGACTGTGCGAGGAGTAGACTCAGATACTTCAGTCTTCGAACCAGAGACGGTTGTAACAGAGCGTGGACCAAGTGATGAAGTATTGTTGCGGGATCCATACGATGTAACGGTGCTTCGGGTGGCAGTCGATGTGGCATCTGCTCGAGAAGATCCTAAAGTTTTCGTTAGGTTTCTTGCTGCAGTAGTACGAGGGACAGTTGATACATTTACAGAAGGAGCAGTAGTGTTAACAGAAGATACGGCGGTTGCAGACGGCGTGGCGACGGGGGCAGCGGTTCCAGATACAGCGTTACTCTTAGCAGCTGTCTTATTTTTCTTTCTTCGTGTCATAATTGCTGGCTAGTACGTTCTATGTATTATAACCAATAAAATCTTCTTTGATCGTGTGAAAGTGTTGTATTTGCACGTGATATAATTTTGACTTTCGTTCTGTTCTCTTGTCAGAATTTGTTTTCGGCTGTCGACCCCGTGCTGCAGCAGAGCCCACGTAACAACTGCTGCTGCGTGAGTGCGCTGGGAGCCGTGCGTGAGACAGGTCCGACCAGTACGCGGTACTGGCCGTACTGTGGCCCTCTAGCACTGCGCTCACGTATTTAAGCTGTGGCCGCGCGTGCTATCACTGTTCATGTAGTTATCAGCTGAAGGAAGTAAGTAAGAAAACCCGGCGCTAGTTTTTAAAATCAGTCCGGAATATTTACCCTTGTTTTCGAAGGACTAAAGATGAAGATTTTTTTTTTCAAATAAAGTACATTTCAAGTTAATTTACTTAAATTTAATTAAGAAAAACAAAATCAATTTATCTTAAATCTTGTTGATATTAAAATATTAATACTTAAACTATTACTATTATTGTAATTATTAAATGAGAAGACATTCAGTAGGCAATGAGCAGTAACTAAGATTTTGCACTGATACAGGTTGGGTACCCCAAACTGTCACCTGAATTATTTTACCTTTAATGTTAATTTATGAAATAGTTTTATTAATATTAGATGCAGTTTAAAAAATCATCTCATTAATAATAATTAGATGATTCTTTTTTATTAAAATATTTTTTGGTTTATGCTTTTTGTGAAACTTCATCGTATGTTTACGTGGACGTGACGTCATGACATGGGTTTCGAATGTAATTTATTTAACACTTCATTAATTAATTAACATTTAAAAAAACATTGTTTAAAATAATAATTTAAAAAGATTTTCCAAAATCAATAACACATATTTCGTAACATTATGCAACGTGCTTAAACAATGTGGTGCAATAGTCTTATATTAATTTTCTGCATGTGTGAGTGCGGTTAACACAAGCCCATTTCTGTCTGCACATTGTTATGTTTATTAAATCTGTATTTGTGTGCTGCATAATATATTTTTGTGAAATATTGCACAATATTATGCATTAGACTACTCCTAGGGTTCGTGTTGCTAAGGGGAGTTTAGTTTCGGGAGAACTAACACCGGCATCCGGGGGTCGTAAGTTTAACGTGACACGTATACATAATAAATAAATAAATAAATACATATGTAGATAGGTACAACATCACATACATTGCTCCGATTCCAATGTAAGATGCAAAAGCACTTGTGGTATGGGAATCGGAAACAACGAGGGCACCATACCCGAGTAATGTAATTGTTGATAATTGATCCAGTCGTTTCCTGACATGATGTGACAGACGCATATCTATAAAAATAAGTAAACGTATGTATACGTACTACTTTAACGACCTCCGTGAATGAGAGGCTGAAACACCGGTTTTCTAGGTGTCGCCATCTCGAGGTCCCCGGGTTCGATTCCTGGTCGGGTCAATGTTGAAAAACCTTTTCTACATTCTCTTGGGTCTGGTTTGTGGCACCTTCGTCGTTTCTGATTCCATATTACAAGTGCTTAAGCTGCTTACTTTGGGATCTGAACAATATACGTGATGTCGTCCCTATCTAGGTATGTATTTATTTATTTGTTATTCACTGAGTAAAGAAATGAAATCTCGTAAAAGTACGCTAAGTTAAAGTTCGTATTTCATAGCAACAGCTTCCATATTCTTATCATTATAACCGCCATGTTATTGTGAACTTTGCTATCAATGTATCTCCGTATGAGGAAAAATGCAGGAGTGATATGAGTGTATAAATAAATAAATAAATAAATAAATAAATAAATAAATAAATAAATAAATAAATAAATAAATAAATAAATAAATAAATAAATAAATAAATAAATAAATAAATAAATAAATAAATAAATAAATAAATAAATAAATAAATAAATAAATAAATAAATAAATAAATAAATAAATAAATAAATAAATAAATAAATAAATAAATAAATAAATAAATAAATAAATAAATAAATAAATAAATAAATAAATAAATAAATAAATAAATAAATAAATAAATAAATAAATAAATAAATAAATAAATAAATAAATAAATAAATAAATAAATAAATAAATAAATAAATAAATAAATAAATAAATAAATAAATAAATAAATAAATAAATAAATAAATAAATAAATAAATAAATAAATAAATAAATAAATAAATAAATAAATAAATAAATAAATAAATAAATAAATAAATAAATAAATAAATAAATAAATAAATAAATAAATAAATAAATAAATAAATAAATAAATAAATAAATAAATAAATAAATAAATAAATAAATAAATAAATAAATAAATAAATAAATAAATAAATAAATAAATAAATAAATAAATAAATAAATAAATAAATAAATAAATAAATAAATAAATAAATAAATAAATAAATAAATAAATAAATAAATAAATAAATAAATAAATAAATAAATAAATAAATAAATAAATAAATAAATAAATAAATAAATAAATAAATAAATATGTACATATATATATATATATATATATATATATATATATATATATATATATATATATATATATATATATATATATATATATATATATATATATATATATATATATATATATATATATATATATATATATATATATATGTATATATATATATATATATATATATATATATATATATATATATATATATATATGTATATATATATATATATATATATATATATATATATATATATATATATATATATATGTATATATATATATATATATATATATATATATATATATATATATATATATATATATATATATATATATATATATATATATATATATATATATATATATATATATATATATATATATATATGTATATATATATATGTATATATATATATGTATATATATATATGTATATATATATATATATATATATATATATATATATATATATATATATATATATATATATATATATATATATATATATATATATATATATATATATATATATATATATATATATATATATATATATATATATATATATATATATATATATATATATATATATATATATATATATATATATATATATATATATATATATATATATATATATATATATATATATATATATATATATATATATATATATATATATATATATATATATATATATATATATATATATATATATATATATATATATATATATATATATATATATATATATATATATATATATATATATATATATATATATATATATATATATATATATATATATATATATATATATATATATATATATATATATATATATATATATATATATATATATATATATATATATATATATATATATATATATATATATATATATATATATATATATATATATATATATATATATATATATATATATATATATATATATATATATATATATATATATATATATATATATATATATATATATATATATATATATATATATATATATATATATATATATATATATATATATATATATATATATATATATATATATATATATATATATATATATATATATATATATATATATATATATATATATATATATATATATATATATATATATATATATATATATATATATATATATATATATATATATATATATATATATATATATATATATATATATATATATATATATATATATATATATATATATATATATATATATATATATATATATATATATATATATATATATATATATATATATATATATATATATATATATATATATATATATATATATATATATATATATATATATATATATATATATATATATATATATATATATATATATATATATATATATATATATATATATATATATATATATATATATATATATATATATATATATATATATATATATATATATATATATATATATATATATATATATATATATATATATATATATATATATATATATATATATATATATATATATATATATATATATATATATATATATATATATATATATATATATATATATATATATATATATATATATATATATATATATATATATATATATATATATATATATATATATATATATATATATATATATATATATATATATATATATATATATATATATATATATATATATATATATATATATATATATATATATATATATATATATATATATATATATATATATATATATATATATATATATATATATATATATATATATATATATATATATATATATATATATATATATATATATATATATATATAGATTTTCGTTTTAAGGGCAATATACCTTGAAGGCATTTTAAAGAATGGAACGAATAATTAACCTTGCGACTGACTTCACTAACATGAGCACGCCAGGATAAATTAGATGATATTGTTATCCCAAGATCCTTTACAGTGTCAGTATAAGGTATTTGCATATCGCCTAACTTTACTGAGCATATGGTAGAGAAATTTACGAGATTTCGCGCGTATCTACTACCAATTATTATGGCTTGTGATTTACAAGCATTAAGCTTCAGCCCAAAAGATTTGGACCAGGAATTGATCCGATTTAAATCTTCATTAACAGAAGCAATGGCTAGATCTGCTTCTGCCGGAGAAAAATGGCGATAAAGCTGCAAATCGTCTGCATAGAGATGGAAATTAGCAGTAATAACTGAAGTGATTGAGTTAATAAAACGGAAAAAGTAATGGAGAGAGAACGCCACCCTGAGGCACGCCGGTGTTAAGTTCGCAAGAGTCAGAAAAAGAATTCTCAATGCGAACACACTGCGAGCGACCCTGAAGATAAGGAATCAAACCATTTTATAGAGGTAGAAGAAATATTTATTGTTTGAAGTATTCCAAGTAAGATATCAAAATCGACAGAAGAAAAAGCGTTGCTGAAATCTAGCAACACTAGTATAGTTAGTTTATTTGGTTTCATAGCCCAGCGAATATCATCAGTTACTTTAAGAAGGGCAGTAACAGTACTGTGGCTGGGCCGGAAACCAGATTGGAAAGGACATAAAAGTGAATTAGAAAATAGAAAGTCGGATAGTAGAGAATGAACAATGTGCTCTAGAACTTTAGAAAGAAAAGGTAAAATAGAAATCGGCCTAAAATGGGACATCACAGTAGGAGAGGAAACTTTAGGAAGAGGTATGATAAGTGCCTGTTTCAGTCCAAAGGAAAGGTACAAGTGGATAAAGAGTAGTTGAATATATGGGTAAGAACAGGAAGTACTGATGACATAATTAAAACTATCATTCTAGAGCACATATTGTCGTTGCCAGCTGATGTTGAAGAAATCGACAGAATAGACTTCTTCACATTCCTCTGAAACAGAGGTGAAATTGAAATAGGTGGAAGATGGCTTCGGAAGGTCGGAAAGTGCACGCAACGTTAGGGACTTGACATAAGGATCTAAGACTGAGGAAGATTGGGAAAAATGCTTGTTAAGATCGCTTATGTCGATATCCCTACATATAATTGTAGGAGGCCTTCCGATACCATTAGACTTTAAAAATCTCCACACATCAGATGGGCTACGATTAATGAGAGAATCATGGAAATAGCGTCTCTTTGCATCTCTACACATACGATTGCAGCGATTTCGTAATACTTTAAAATAATTTAAATTTCTATCAGAAGGAAAACGTTTATACTTTCTTTTAGCTTTATCACGAAGAGCCATACGCTCCTTTATATCACTAGTGAGCCACGGCGCAGGATTTCGCTTAACTCTAACACTTCGGATCGGTGCATGCTTGTTAAACAAAGTTAATACAATCTTCGTGAAACCACTAACCTTTTCATCAACATTATTACTATTTACTATTGAAGTCCAGTCTATGGCGACAGCATCACGCTGCAATGCCTCCAAGTCTATGCCCTTATAACTACGAAGAAAAGATATTGCGGTTTGAGTTTTGGTGTTCGAATGCGGTAAGAAAGATAGACCAGATCATGGTAAGAAAAAGAAGTAGTTATTTGGCCATGAGAGATTACATTACTGGGCGATGAAACGATCATCAGATCAAGAAGAGAGGGAATGCAATTAGGAAAATGATGGGTGGCAGAAAGGGGTAAGAGCTGTAGGCTGAAAGAATTTAAGAGAGTTGTTAATCGAGAAGCACGAGAATCATTTTTAACAGACAAGTATTAAAATCGCCCATTAATATTACATGGTCATATATAGGACAGAGATCAGCGAAAACTTTATCTAGATCGTCAAAGTAGTCAATGGATAAATTGGGACTGTAAAATACAGAAAGCAGAATTTTGAATTATTTAAAGATATTTCAAGGAATAAGTATTCGGCAGAACCAGAATACGCAGACGGAGACGCACTGACGATTTTGTACCGAATATCGGTGCGAAGGTAGATGGCAACACCACCACAACCTCTACCGATTCGATCATTTCGGATAAGAATATAGCCAGGCAAGGCGAACTGGGTAGACGGAAGAGAAGGTTTAAGAAAAGTCTCAGAGATGAGGAGTGCATCAAGGTACTTACTATTAATGGATGCTAGAAGATCAGAGTAGTGACTAGGAACACTTTGTACATTTATGTGCGCTATTTTAAGATTATCGGAGTGAGGGGTGAAGAGAGAGCATAATTGATCATGCAGAGTCAATGTTTCAGAGGATTCACTATCCACGCTCATAAAACTGTCTGAAGACGAGCAGGAAAAACTTTCATTAAAATTAGCTAAATCATTCATATTTCTGCGATGTATGTACTAATTTATAATAAATATAAAATTATGACTAAAATATTAAAAATATGTATATATAAATACACAAACATAAAATAATAAAAAGAAAAAAAACGGCTTATATCAGCTAAACCCAACACTCACTGGTGTAGTGGAAGAAATGTGTACATTGTGTTAACTATTAAACGAAAATAAATTAGATCAAACAAGACTACAAGTACAAAGGAAAGGGGTTACAAATATGCAAATACAGTAAAAAAATACTATACTAAATAATAATACAACAAAACTACGAGCAAAATAAAATAATGTCAATTAATACACTTTTAACTACAAGAGAAAATACCATAGACCAACAGTATATCGATAGACATTACTTAACGACTTCCTATTATCTATGGCATATTGACAAGATATCTGTTTAGAAATGAAGTAACAGCTCTTAATTGTCAATGTCAGTGGTAAATAAAGAGAAGCACTTTGACAAGATAACAAACAAAACATAAACAAAAGTACATATTGTAAAAATTGATTAACAATTGTAATATTACGTAATTAGCTACAACTCTAATACAGTAAGAAAATAAAAGTGCTAGCAAACTAGGCTGCTAAATGTAATCCAAGATGAGGAAAAAAAAAATATTTAACAAACTATATACAGCGCAGAAGAAAAATTAATAATAATAATAAAAAGTGGAAAAAAAATTACATTTAATTGCGCTTACGAGCCTTTTTTGGTGCATTTGTCGTCTTAGCAGAAGTAGATGAAGACTCATTCTCTGAACTGGACGGAAACTGTGTAATAAGCTTGTTCAGTTCATCCATAAATTCAATTTTCCGCCTCGTCTTATCCGGGAGAATTATAGTTATTTTCCCTCAACTGTCAGCACTGTTTCACACCGAAGTGACTACGAGCAGCAGTAAAGTCCGGTGCCTGGATTTCGTTAAGAATTCGGAAACTATGATACCAGTGCCTTTTAAAGCAATTTTATTGTCCCAAATGAGATGTCTGTGCTCCATGGTGGAAAATCTTACAAGAACAGGTCGAGTTTTGTTTGAGAAGATCCTAGCCGATGACATACATATAAATGATCTTGAGTAACTTCGGATAACTTCAACTGGGTAGTTATCACTTTAAGGACTACATCATGTATTTTCTCGCCAGGTTTCTCAGTAATCCCATGAAGAAGAAGCACTTTCCTCCTCATAGCAGTCTCATGTCTGTCTAAACCTTGGGTAAGAAGTTCAATTTGCATCTTCATAGTTGACAGAGTTTGCCAAACAAAGGATTTGAAATCGGAAAACTCTCGAGATAGTGATGAGATGTCAGGGTGTATGGAACCAGCACCGGTAGCAAGTTTTTGTAGCTTTTCTTCGTATTCATGCATACGTGTGTCAAAAAGTTTCTCCAGTTTATCAATATTGTTGACAAGTTGCATATCCATTTTGACTGTTATTGCTTGAATGTAAATTTCTTAATTGTGGTTGTGAAGTGGAGAAGTTATTACCAGTGAATGCAGGTGGGTTTAACAGCTAAATTAACTCATAAATTGTACACATATATTGAAAAAAACCAAATTTAATCCAATAATTATAACGAACGAACTTTTTACGTGTTTATGTTGCTACTACCCACACAGGAAAAAAAAAAAAAAAAAAAAAAAAAAAAAAAAAAAAAAAAAAAAAAAAAAAAAAAAAAAAAAAAAAAAAAAAAAAAAAAAAAAAAAAAAAAAAAAAAAAAAAAAAAAAAAAAAAAAAAAAAAAAAAAAAAAAAAAAAAAAAAAAAAAAAAAAAAAAAAAAAAAAAAAAAAAAAAAAAAAAAAAAAAAAAAAAAAAAAAAAAAAAAAAAAAAAAAAAAAAAAAAAAAAAAAAAAAAAAAAAAAAAAAAAAAAAAAAAAAAAAAAAAAAAAAAAAAAAAAAAAAAAAAAAAAAAAAAAAAAAAAAAAAAAAAAAAAAAAAAAAAAAAAAAAAAAAAAAAAAAAAAAAAAAAAAAAAAAAAAAAAAAAAAAAAAAAAAAAAAAAAAAAAAAAAAAAAAAAAAAAAAAAAAAAAAAAAAAAAAAAAAAAAAAAAAAAAAAAAAAAAAAAAAAAAAAAAAAAAAAAAAAAAAAAAAAAAAAAAAAAAAAAAAAAAAAAAAAAAAAAAAAAAAAAAAAAAAAAAAAAAAAAAAAAAAAAAAAAAAAAAAAAAAAAAAAAAAAAAAAAAAAAAAAAAAAAAAAAAAAAAAAAAAAAAAAAAAAAAAAAAAAAAAAAAAAAAAAAAAAAAAAAAAAAAAAAAAAAAAAAAAAAAAAAAAAAAAAAAAAAAAAAAAAAAAAAAAAAAAAAAAAAAAAAAAAAAAAAAAAAAAAAAAAAAAAAAAAAAAAAAAAAAAAAAAAAAAAAAAAAAAAAAAAAAAAAAAAAAAAAAAAAAAAAAAAAAAAAAAAAAAAAAAAAAAAAAAAAAAAAAAAAAAAAAAAAAAAAAAAAAAAAAAAAAAAAAAAAAAAAAAAAAAAAAACTTACCAGTGAATGCAGGTGGGTTTAACAGCTAAATTAACTCATAAATTGTACACATATATTGAAAAAAAACCAAATTTAATCCAATAATTATAACGAACGAACTTTTTACGTGTTTATGTTGCTACTACCCACACAGGAAAAAAAAAAAAAAAAAACTCTTTTTTGGTTTTCAATTCGGTTGTATGTTTTTTATTTTTTTTTGTGAATGTTGAATGTTATCTTTTGACTCCGTTTTATGCAAAGTGATTTCTTTTTTGTTTGAAAAGAGTATACTTTCAGTTTGGTTCCTACTCTCACCATGTTAGGATTCGATGATGGAATTCCATGAAAACCAAGAGAATTACTCAATTCATGTAAGGATTTTTAGGATTTCATCACTGTTATAATGAATTAAGTCGTTTATGTCTACGAGTCATCATATAAAGATGATGAGCAATAAAAATAATAATAGAAGCCACGGCACTCATCAACAGTAAGCAACTAGGCAATAATGTACGATGGTACACTGTATGTATGCAGCGGACGAGGTGCTGCAGGAAGAGGGTCGCTACCCGCCAGGTCAGGTGTTCGTACCTGGGGCGGACGTCTCCTCCACCAGTGCGCTATCGGTAATCGTATATATTAAATAATCTTAAAAACCTCAATGGCGGATTGGATGTCGATGTGTTTCCTGAATCCGCCACTAATATACTTTGTATGTGGAGACATTGATGTCGGTACACGTATATTGCCACTCTCCGTTTTTGCCGTGGGTGGCGAAAGACGTGGGGAAACAGCCTTGAATGAAGTTACTGCAACCGATAGATGGCGGGATAAACATCTTAAAAAATATCAAAATAAATTAATAGACCAAAGATATATTTCACAATAGCCGAGGGATTGAGTGGTCGGAATTTCGCGTCAAGAAACTCGAATTCGATCCCCAGTTGGCAGGCTCGTACCAATGGGTTTTTCAAAAATTTGTGTTCGAATTATATCGTTGGCTTGGACATAAAGACGGCGTCGGGCTCACTACATGTCACGTTGTCCGAAAATATCTTCGGTGGAAGGTGGGTTGAAGGTACTTAATTGTCTAGACTAGACCTCTGTCTACCCCTGTTTTGGGAATTGCGTGAACATATTTATATATTTTTTTGAAAGATAGGCAGCAGCGTCTGGTATACGAATGGTCTGGTACGGCGATCGTCAATACGCTTGCCAAGCGTGGCGGTTACGGCGAACACTGCCTATGGGAGAGGCGTATGTCCTGCCGTTATGTATGATATATAGGAATCGCACGACGATACTATTTCTCTAAAGTTTGAGAATACGGTAATAACGATCGCTCCGTGGTAATCGGCTGCAGTTTTTCAGTCCATCTCAGGTAGCTTCGGACATTTAATTTATCACGGATCACAGTAATCAGTACAGATACTTCGCTAACACTGCAATTTGCATTTTACGAGTACCACACAAATGTAAATGAAATCATGAAACATGAAAACGTACAGATAGAAATGGGTTTGTGTTAACCGAACTCACACTTGCAGAAAATTGATATAAAACTATTGCACCACATTGTTTAAGCACATTGCATAATGTTACGAAATAAATATTAATTTTATTAAAGATTTTTTTGCATAATATTATGAAATCAATATCATTGATTCCTTTTTTACTATTGTCTTTTGTTATAATAATATATCGTCAAGCCATTCCAAGCCAAGGAACAGGGAGGACAATTAAGTCGGTTCGAGCCATCTTCCACCGAAGATATTTTTGGGAAAACGTGACCAGTGGTGAGGTCGTCGCCATCTCAATGTCGAAGCCAACGATGTCATTCGTACATAAGTCTTTGAAAACCCCCATTGGTACGAGCCTGCCTACTGGGGATCGCCCTCGAGTCTCTGGACTTGAAACTCCGACTACCCAACCACTCGCGGATATTGGGATTCACTAGTTTCTTTTAAACAAATATTTAATAAGAAAAAAATATCTTCACGCCATTTCCAACACAGGGGTAGACAGAGGTCTAGTCTAGAGCGGCAATAGCCTAATGGTTTAGGGTGCGGTCTGCGAAACATGACGTCGCAGGTTCGGGCCCCGCCATTCGACTATTGACGTAAACCAACTCCGGACACAAGCATTGCAGCTTAATTGGAGTGGTTAACAGGAATACTAGTAATGTTATTCGGCATTGCTAGTATTCTTTAAAAAAAAAAAATATGTCCCTCGACCCACCTTCCACCGAAGATATTTTGGGAAAACGTGACCAGTGGTGAGGTCGTCGCCATCTCAATGTCAGAAGCCAACGATGTCATTCGTACATAAGTCTTTGAAAAACCCCATTGGTACGAGCCTGCCTACTGGGATCACTTCCTCAGTCTCTGGACTTGAAACTCCGACTACCCAACCACTCGCGGATATTGGGATTCACTAGTTTCTTTTAAACAAATATTTAATAAGAAAAAAATATCTTCACGCCATTTCCAACACAGGGGTAGACAGAGGTCTAGTCTAGAGAGGCAATAGCCTAATGGTTTAGGGTGCGGTCTGCGAAACATGACGTCGCAGGTTCGGGCCCCGCCATTCGACTATTGACGTAAACCAACTCCTGACACAAGCATTGCAGCTTAATTGGAATGGTTAACAGGAATACTAGTAATGTTATTCGGCATTGCTAGTATTCTTTAAAAAAAAAAAAATATGTCCCTCGACCCACCTTCCACCGAAGATATTTCGGGACAACGTGACAGGTGGTGTGGCCGTTGCCGTCTTTATGTCCAAGCCAACGATATGATTCGTACATAGGTTTTGAAAAACCCCATTGGTACGAGCCAGCCATAAATTTAAAGTCAAAAATTATAAATAAATTATTAAAAAAATATTTTTAGGCGTTTTCTCTGACAGGGTGGCCAGAGACAATAGATCGCCAGTACTCAACATCCTTACATTCTCTTCTTTCACATTCATGTACATAGAACAACTGGACGAACTTGTATTAAATGTGACAAATTCTTTTAATACACAGATACGAGTATGTAAGAGTTAATTGATAGTTAAGATTAAAAAAACACATTCATCCTAAATAACACATAAATAAATATCTTCACGCCATTCCAAGGGGTAGACAGACGTCTGGACAATTAAGTCCATTTGACCCGCCTTCCAAAGAAGACATCTTTTGGGACCACGTGACGGAGGGTGAGCCCGGCGTCGTCTCTATGTCCAAGCCAACGATATAAATCGTACATAAGTTATTAAAAAAGCTATTGGTACGAGCCTTGGGGATCGAACTCGGGTCTCTTGACACTTGACTTGAATGTCGATTAGCCAACCACTCGGCTATTGTGACTATCCATCCTGGTATGTCATCTCAAAACAAAAAGTGTGAAACTATGTTTTTTTTTTAAAAAAAAGCTAGCTTCGGGTTCTCTTATCAGCTGATAACCGAGACAGCGCGCGTGGTCGCAGCATAAATACGAAAGCGAGGCATGAGCGAGTCACAGTACGGCCAGTACCGCGTACTGGTCGGACCTGTCTCACGCACGGTTCCCAGCGCACTCTACACACGAGCAGTTGATACGTGGACAGGGCGGGGTCGACGGCCGAAAACAAATTCTGACAAGAGAACAGAAATAAAGTCAAAATAGTATCACGTACAAATACAACACGTCCACACGATCAAAGGAGATTTTATTGATTATAATACACAGAAAGTACTAGCCAGCAATAATGACACGAAGAAAGAAAATTAAGACTGCGGCTAAGGGTAACGCTGTGTCTGAAACCGCTGCCCCCGTCGCCACACCGTCTGCAACCGCCGTATCTTCTATTAACACTACTGCTCCTTCTCTATATGTATCAACTATCTCTCGGACTACTGCAGCAAGAAACCTAAAGAATACTTTAGGATCTTCTCGAGGAAATGCCACATCATCTGCCACCCGAAGCACCGTTATGTCGTCTGGATCCCGCAACAATACTTCATCACTTGGCCCACGCATTGTCACAACCGCCACTGGTTCGAAGACTGCAGTATCTACGTCTAGTCTACGCACTGTCACGTCATCGTCTACCTCCACAGATGCTACAACCAGTGTCAGCTCCGCTACGTCAACCACCTATTCAGATACCAGCGAAAAGAATTCGAAAAACACCAAAACGAAGAAACCAGTGAAGTACATAGTGAGATACGAGACGAAACAGATCCACATAGAACCCAGGCACCCGATACTGTCTGTCGAGAGACTCCCGAATTTAGACTACCACGTGCGTGCGATAACCGAGATATTAGGCTGGAGACCCAAAGTTTACCCGAATGGGAAAATCGTGAGGTTTGTCCCGGAATCGATGGAGGAATACAGAATAATTCAGCGCTACCTAGCAAAGATTGAATCTGAACAGAGGATCGTCTGGTGCTCGTACACTATGCCACCGGGGAACACTTTGAAAGTGAACATAAAAGTGCGTGTCGTCGAAGCCGTTAAAGTAGACGAAGATCTGCAAAAGCTTAGTCTTAAAAGTGATACAAAATCTGCTCAGCAAAAGCAGCCAAATTTGAATACAAACGATATCAAACTATCCGCATCGAACGTACCTCGAGGCGATAGAAAACTTGTAGAAATGAAAAAGATAGATAACACATCTAAAGATGTACAACTATCCACTACAAACCTACCTCATAGTGATAAAATACTTAGTGAAATGAAAAAGATAGATGAAACCTCTAAAGGTTCGCAAATATCTACTTCAAGCTCCACACAAACTAATACTAAAGTGATGGAATCAGATCCGAAGGAGAAAAGCGCGCCTCCCTCGAACCCTGGACCCACTGATAGGATTAAGAAACGTCAACAATCTGTTGTTGAAAATAAAAGAAAACCGAGAGGCCTTAAATACCAAGCACTGTATTATTAAGTGCTTGACTCGTGCAATGCATGCGTTTGCCAATATATGCGTGAATAATTAAACTTGTTTCCCTTTATTTACCTTACACAATACTTTCATCTCATTCTTTGTTTTACTATTATTAGTAGCTATATTTATTAGTAATTTTTTCACGCCATTCTCAATAAAGGGGTAGACAAAGGTCAATCTACAATCAAGTCCATTAGACCCACCTTTTACGGTTGACTTTTTCGGGACAACGTGACAAGTGGTGAGCCTGATGCCGTGTATATGTCAAAGACTACGAAATAATCGTACATAAGTTTTGAAAAACCCGATTGGTTCGAGCCTACAACCTGGCGATCGAACTCGGGTCTCTTGACTCGAATTCCGACCACCCAAACACTCGGCTATCGTGACTTTTATCTAAACTTAAATAAAATAACAAATATCTTCACGCTATTCCCAACACAGTGGTAGAGAGAGGTCTAGTCTAGACAATTAAGTCCCTTTGACTCACCTTACACCGAAGAATTTTCGGGACAACGTGACACGTGGTGAGCCCGTCGCCGTCTGTATGTCCAAGCCAACGATATAATTCGTACATAAATTTTTGAAAAACCCTTTAGTACGAGCCTGCCACCTGGTATCGAACTCGGGTCTCTTGACTCAAACTCCGACCACCAAACCACTCGGCTATCGGAACTTTATTATATACTCAATAAAGATAATAACGAGTGGTTAATGTATTGTTTTTTAAGGGAGTGGGTTGAAATACGGTATAATAAGAACACCGTATGGTAAGTAGCTAGAAAAACCCATAACATCTGCAAACCATTTCAAAACAAAACTGTTTCGCCGTTTTAGTGTCCAAGCCATCGCTACAATACATTAAAATTTCTTAATTTTCTTTTTAATTTTATTTTTGAAATACTATTTATTAAACATATTATCGATTTCAAAAGAGCACAAAAAAAAGCAAAATCAAAAATCACAAAATTAATAGCTAAACTTTTTACTTCAAACATCATTCAACACATCAGTAAGTAGTGTTTATTATATTAAAAAAATATCTTCACGCCATTCCATATAGGGGCAGAAAGACGTCTCGTCAATTAAGATCTTTCGACTCACCTTTTCACCGAACATTTTTTGAGACAACATGACTGGTGGTGAATCTTTATTTTACTGTCTCCTAACTCCCAACGGTTATGGAATGCAGCGTATTATATTATCAGCATCTTTATACGTTGTCACTTAGACGCATACAACAGAATTACATAAAAGAGGAGCTAAAATACTCGAAGTGAAACTTATGCACGATTTATATCGATGGCTTGGACATTAAGATGGCGACGGGCTCATCATCTGCTACGTTGTTCCAAAAAAATCTTCGGTGCAAAGTAGTTCGAAACGACTTAAGGCGTGAAGATTTTTTTTAATTAGAGGACAATTTCCGCTTTTCTTTGGATTCCATCATCAGATCATACCGTGGTGATTATGGGAACCAAACGGAAGTATGCCGTTTCAAACAAAAAAACTGTCGAAATCGGTTTCTCATGTGACCGGAGTTATGAGGTAATAAATAATACAAAGAAATATACAATCATATTGATAATATCTTTTTTTAAGTCGGTTTAAAATAAATTGATATCATTGAAATATCACATGAGAGCGCAAAGGAAAAAGCTCTATTCATGATAGTGGATACACAACACAACAGTTTGTTTTCATGACGCAATCGACATTTCAGCCGTCATGTTATTTTAAACTTACTATCAATATATGTCCGTATGAGGAAAATTATGGTATAATATAAATAATCTTTTGATTCACGATGTGAAGTCACGATAGCCGAGTGGAAAGGAGGTCGGAATTTTGAGTCAATGGTTTTTTTCAAAACCTATATGCGTTTCATATTGTTGGCTTGTAAATAAAGGTGGCGACAGGCTCATCATCTGCCACGTTGTTCCAAAAATCTTCGGTGCAAAGTAGTTCGAAACGACTTAAGGCGTGAAGATTTTTTTTAATTAGAGGACAATTTCCGCTTTTCTTTGGATTCCATCATCAGATCATAACGTGGTGACTATGGGAACCAAATGGAAGTATGCCGTTTCAAACAAAAAAACTGTCGAAATCGGTTTCTCATGTGACCGGAGTTATGAGGTAATAAATAATACAAAGAAATATACAATCATATTGATAATATCTTTTTTTTAAGTCGGTTTAAAATAAATTGATATCATTGAAATATCACATGAGAGCGCAAAGGAAAAAGCTCTATTCATGATAGTGGATACACAACACAACAGTTTGTTTTCATGACGCAATCGACATTTCAGCCGTCATGTTATTTTAAACTTACTATCAATATATGTCCGTATGAGGAAAATTATGGTATAATATAAATAATCTTTTGATTCATGATGTGAAGTCACGATAGCCGAGTGGAAAGGAGGTCGGAATTTTGAGTCAATGGTTTTCAAAACCTATATGCATTTCATATTGTTGGCTTGTAAATAAAGGTGGCGACAGGCTCATCATCTGCCACGTTGTTCCAAAAAATCTTCGGTGCAAAGTAGTTCGAAACGACTTAAGGCGTGAAGATTTTTTAATTAGAGGACAATTTCCGCTTTTCTTTGGATTCCATCATCAGATCATAACGTGGTGACTATGGGAACCAAATGGAAGTATGCCGTTTCAAACAAAAAAACTGTCGAAATCGGTTTCTCATGTGACCGGAGTTATGAGGTAATAAATAATACAAAGAAATATACAATCATATTGATAATATCTTTTTAAGTCGGTTTTAAAATAAATTGATATCATTGAAATATCACATGAGAGCGCAAAGGGAAAAGCTCTATTCATGATAGTGGATACACAACACAACAGTTTGTTTTCATGACGCAATCGACATTTCAGCCGTCATGTTATTTTAAACTTACTATCAATATATGTCCGTATGAGGAAAATTATGGTATAATATAAATAATCTTTTGATTCACGATGTGAAGTCACGATAGCCGAGTGGAAAGGAGGTCGGAATTTTGAGTCAATGGTTTTTTTCAAAACCTATATGCGTTTCATATCGTTGGCTTGTAAATAAAGGTGGCGACGGGCTCACCACCTGTCACGTTGTCCCGAAACATCTACGGTGAAAGGTCATATAAATAAAATTGAAGTGTCTCTTTTTAATATTTAAATAACCGTTTTTTACTACATGTATATGAATGTATACGGTAAATACACCAAAATATTTTTTTATTTTTGTCTGTCCCGCGTTAAGTGTTAAGATACGGGCAAAGCCGTGAGAGGCAGCTAGTGGTTTAATAAGATTATGTTAAGGATTTTGACAGAGGGTATAGGTTTGTTATTGTTTAACGGTGTGAGAATATTTCCACTCCCTTTCTTCGCGTGGGTGTCGTAAGAGCTGACTTAGGGAAACAACCATGAATATTGTTATGGCAACCAAAAGATGGCGGGATAACTATCTCTAAAAATATCAGATCTATATAATCAGACCGAGGATGGGCAGCAGCGTCTGAGGTGCGAGTGGTCTGGTACTCCGATCGCTAATCCGCTTGCCATGCGTGGCGATTAAGGCAACTCCTCTCTATCTCTCTACAATATAATTAGAACATAAAGTATTAAAAACACAATTCCTGTCACCTGGAGATCGAACTTGGTTCTCTTGACTCGACATTCCGACCACCCATCCACTCGGATATCGTGATTTTTCTAAGTTTCAGTAAACTTGTTAATTGCGGTATTCCTTAGTGTGTACAGCTTAAGTATGTACCACCACGTTTCTTCCTGTGGGTGCCGTAAGAGGCGACTAAGCGACCGTCCTTGAAAATGCAATTGGCTACAGACAAATGGTGGGATAAATATCTCGAAAAACACCAAACCAAAATTCAGCAGATCAGTTACGGGCACTATCGTCTAAGGAAGAAGTACGCGCCGTAGACGCTGCTCGTCACCGCGATCGCCGATCCGCTTGACAAGCATGGCGAAAGTGGCAAACACTTTCATATGGATAAAAATACTTCATAAGTCACGATAGCCGAGTGGTTGGGTGGTCGGAATTTCGAGTCAAGAGACCCGAGTTCGATACCGAGGTGGCAGGCTCGTACCAATGGGTTTTCCAAAAATGTAATAGATCGATAGTGTAGGACTTGTTATATATACAAAAAAGGCAATGATAATTTTAATCATTGGTATCTGAAGGAAATCTAACGATTTCTAGAATAATTTTGTTTAAATAACGTTCATCTTAGAAATATATATATATATATATATATATATATATATATATATATATATATATATATATATATATATATATATATATATATATATATATATATATATATATATATATATATATATATATATATATATATATACTATATTTGTGAAAATAAGGTAAAATCTAAATTAAATATTTATTTATTATGTATAATTTTTTATTAAAGGGCCATTTGTTGGCGCTTAGCGCCTCTCTGAGCTTGGCCTCTCTGATAATGTTATTTTAATGATAATAATCATTAAAGAATTACAACACTAATAACAATTATTTATTTACGAAATATATATATTCCGAAAAAAATATTGTACAATCTTTGGTCAAAATGTAAATAAAAAATAATTAATTTTATTCCTATCGTAAGTTTCCCACATTTATTACTGAATTTATAAAGTGTCCATGTATTTTAATTACTTTCTTACATTGTTGTCAACTGTTTTATATTTTATTCTTATACAACACAGATAACGTTTATATGAGTAAGTGTTATCTCTGAGAAAATAAGTTAATTAAATTTGTATTTACTAAGTATATTGGTTTATTAAAGATATTCCGGTTAACATTATGTAAATAATATTAATCATCAAAGAAATAATACTCTTATAATAATCATACATTTACTCAATTATATACAAATAATTAAACAATATTGTAAAATCTTTGGTCTAAATATCTAAAGATAAATTAAAATTTATTCCTTAATGTTACTTTTTTAATCCTTAATTTATATTCTTTCTATCGTAAGTTTTCGACAATTATTAGTGTCCATGTATTTTAATTACTTTCTCACATTATTGTCAACGTCAACTTGTATTGTTTTATATTTTATTCTAATATATTATTTACGAAAATATTCTAACACTCAAGTTTTTTGTTACAGATACTGACTTTGATTGTTTGCTACACATTGCTACAAAATATTTAATGATTATCCAAATTTTACTCCGACTCTTACAGTCTCTAAGATTTTATCAATCACAACGTCCACCTTCACCGGTGTTCTGTAGGTGTGTTTTGTACCTTATGTTGTCTCTTTATACTTTCTAATTAAAAAAAGACTAGATTTCATAGAGCCTACAATGATAGGTTACCCTTTGCAGTATTTGTCGCAATTATGGTGGACTTAGTCGGATTTTGGTTACGTCTCACTTCATTTCCTGTTTACTTATATTCTTACTCGGTGGATTGAAGGTTACATCTCATTTATTCAGTTTCTGTTTCTTCATTTTCTTACTCGGTGGTTCATAGTCCAACGGTTCATTTTGAGGTGCTATCGAGTTCGTTTCCTGAGGCTTGAGCTCTTCCTTGGTTTGTTGCTGAAACGGAAATCGTATAGGAGGTGCCATGGTCGAGCAAAAGTTTCGGAAATCCATTCGATTTACAATTCGAGTCGAAGTTATTCTTCACCTATATCTTGATACTTGATTTATTTTGTTTCGAATTTTCACTGCAGTAACGAAGTTTGTGTCAATAGACGTTTTCGGTTTTCTATTTCCTTGAGTTAGAGCGTGGTTATATTAAAATTCTTTGATAATTTTAAATTTACTTGGTTAAATATTTTGAACTTTATAAAGCTCACCTGCAAAATCCGGCGGATGCTGTATTGAGTAAGTATGCGCTACTGAATGCTGATTGCGGACTGACTCCCACTAATATTGCGCGGATGTTTTTAAGCCGCTAGCTCTAATGACGCGTCGATGTTATCAGCGGTTTGTTTTTTAAATATCATGAGAAAGTAATATTTAGGTAACACAAAAATAGAACGGAAAGACCTAATTAAAAATATCTTCACGTCATTTCTAATACGGTGATAGTCAGAGGTCTAGACAATGAAGTCCTTTCGACCCGCTTTCCACCGAAGACATCTTTTGGGGCTGTGGTGGCCACCTGGGGATCGAACTCGGGTCTCCTGACTCGAAATACGATCACCCAACCACTCGGCTATCGTGATTTTTCACTCTATGTAATCTATGTAATAAAAACGCGAAAATTAATATCTACTACCAACAAAATATCTACAGAGAGACATGATATAAAACAAATATGTATATATATTATGTAGAAATGCCACTTCAGTTTCAATATAAATGAATTTTATATACAGATTTTTAGATTGTGGCTGGCAGAATCCAACAACTCCCTTTTGGCAGTGAACCTGCTTTCGAGGGTTAAGGTTGTGGGTTCGAATGCCGCTATGGTCAAACATATAACTCGAATCATGGATATTTGTAAGTAATAAGTACCTTCATCTGAATGACTTATCTATCTAAATATGTATGTGTATATATTGTAGCTGATAGCTTGGGCAATAAGACGGTGATAGTCTCACCACCTGTCAAGTTGTCCGAAATAGTAATCGGTGAAATATAGGTAAAAACGACTCTATTGTCTATACTCTTGTCGAACCCAATATTGGGAGTAGTCGTGAATGTATTTATTTTATTTATTTTAAGTAATTAAAAATAACGTAATTTTCATAGTTCAGGTGATACCCGCATGAAGATGGCGACAGACTTACCTCCTGTCACTTTTTCCAATAAATGTCTTCGGTGGAAAGTGGGTCTAAATTAAAGTAAAAGTAAAGTAAAATATGCTTTATTGTACACCAAGAGTGACATAGAAATTACAATTACAATGGACATTAGTACAAAAGGCGGCCTTATCGCTTAAACAGCGATCTCTTCCAGGCAACCTTAGGGAAAAGGATTCTTCTAAAGAAAGCGGAAGGGGTGTACTAAATAATACAAATAATATAATATATACATACACATACATATACATATACCTAGTCAGGTCATAAATTCTGTCACATGTTTAACCTAAAATAATTAAAACAAGTTTATTCATTATGTAACTATTTATATACCAAAATGAACTTAACAAAACATAGATTCTTATGACACAGTTTATTCTATTCTCGATAAACGAATCTTTTGATTATATTCAAATTTTTCAGTATGTCAAAAACTTGAATTGGCGCGTAACCGCAACGATGCAACGCAATAACTGCAACACGGTCTTCTTTAAGCGTCCACTCCATATTTAAAAATTCTAAAAAGTATGTAGTTTTATTTTCATGAAAAATTCGAATTCAATAAACTTTTTTGTGGCCAGCATTCTAAAAGAAAAGTTTTTACTGTGTGACAATACTTATGACCTGACTGTGTACATATATATGTATATCAGATAAAGAGAGAGAATTTATATATAAAGGATTAGAAGGTAAAGGGAAAAGAAATTTTCGATAAGCAATAGACGACAGATAATTAAGTGGATAGGTAATGAAGTCTTAATTTAGTTTTAAAGATATATAGAGATTGAGATTGTTTAATATACAAGGGAAGAGAATTCCAAAGTCGTATAGCGGTTACAGCGAAAGAGTTAGCATAGAAGGAAGAAGAGTGTTTTGGAGTACTTAAGAGAAAATTATTTTGAGAGCGGAGAGGAAAAGAATGTAAACTACTTAGATATTCAAATCTATCCTTCAATTAATGTGGAGCATTGGGATTGAACAGAATGCAGTAAAGAAGATGAAGAATATGAGTATTCCTGCGAAGGCGAATTGGAAATTACTAAATTGTCTAGACCTCTGTTTACCACAGTATAGGAAATGACGTGAAGATATTTTTAGCCAGATCTTGAAAAGCTTAACTCCCGTCCATTTGCAATAACATAATTGCAACATTTAATTATAAATTTGAGTTAAATTTCCATTAATAAATATTGGTATTTTCTCGTCTTTCGCTTTATAGAAAAAACAACATTAATAGAGTTAAAATTTTTTTGTTTGTGCTACTTCGTAATTAGAAAAAAATACCGAATTTTGTCGAAAATTCTAAAAATCCTAAATTTTTGTAACATTTTCAACAATCTCAGGATAAATTCTAAGGTATTGTAACCCCGTCAATCTTTGCAAATGGCGTCGCGCTCGTCCTTCCAACTATTTCGGGGTTTTCACACCGTCTCCTGGCGTCTTTTTCCTTAAGTAAAACAGAAGGTCATTTGATTCTAATAGCAGATGTGGTTTTATTCCGATAACGTTATTGATTTGGGGATTTCAGCTGCTATGCTCACGATGTCACGATGGCCGAGTTGTGGGTTGATCGGAATTTGAGTCAGGAGACCCGAGGTCGACCCCTAACGTATTAGGCTCGTACCAATGATTTTTTTTTATTTATATCATTGGCTTGGACATAACGACAGCGACAGGCTCACCACCTGTCACGTCGTACTAAAAATGACTTCGGTGGAAGGTGGGTGGGAAACTATATAATTTTGAAGGGCAAAGGTAATTACATAACAGGGAAGATATTTTTACGCTCATATAAAATAAACTTTCTAATGATCATCCATATTATAATAAAAAAAAATCACCGTGTCTGTCTTTACGCGATGAATTTAAAAACCAACAAGACGGATAATACCTACAGAAAAGTAAAGTTTTAAAAGAATAAAAAAAATTAACCAGGGCGGGATTCTAACCCACCCCGTACCGGATCGGTCTTTAACATCCAGGCGAAAACTCAAACTAAAATTATATCAAATCGAACGCTATCGATATAGAATATGGCGAAGAATTTCTTACGCGGCTAGGCGAGGAACGTGACCTCAGAGTTTGTCACACGATTAAGCCTGGAGTGTACGCCACTCGTCTACAGAACTCCGGATCTTCCTCCCGATCGTCCCCACACTAGTCGCTTCTGGTAATTTGATCGCCAATCTATTTTCCAAACCTGGCAGTTACAGTAAATCTGTATAGCGGGTGTAGTCAATGACTTCAAGTGAGCTTTAACTTGCAATTATATGTAAGTAATCATGCAATGTACAGAAACAAGCGATGGAGTGGAAATGACGTAATGGGAAGGACGAGCTGGTTAAAGGCGAAAAGGACGACCAATGAAACGAGGGAGGGACAGCATCATAAATGTAAGAGAAGGAGTGTATCGAAAGAGCTAAAAAGCGAAAGATAAAATAAAACTTGACCAAGCTGGAGGAGCCTTTACTGAAAAAGGAGTTCTTATCTAAGAAATCACGCTGTATGTTTTAACTGTTTTCTCAGTATGAATAGAACAAAATTTATTGTGAAATTTTATATAGTACTAGCTGGCCCGGCAAACTTTGTTTTCTAATATAAAAAAGAAATTTTCATAAATCAGTGTTTTCTTATTAATACTATTACCAAAACTTATTTATTTTATACCCATCCTAGTAAAAAAGTGGTTAGGTATGCATTCCCCTATGCCTCGCTTGTTTTGTCTACATAATGAAAAATTATGAAATACTCGTAGATAATTTATACCTATTTTTAAGTCTGTCAAATTTTAAAATTTCCAAAAATTTGTTTTGTGTCGTTTCCATGATATCCCGGGGTGTTCCTCGAATTTCTTAATGAGCTTCTGTGACATTTTGAAAATGCCTGTCATGTTGATATTTCAGATAAATCCGTTTCCGCCATTCCGAACTTCCAAATGGAGCTTAATAAAATGCACACAATAACAGTTAAAATTTTATTCACACTGATATTCCATCTCGTTTGCTCTGTGTAATATTTATTGGAGTGTCTTTTTATTCTACAAACACACATAACTGAAAAGTGTATGTATATATCTTGTCTAGTCTTGCTGTAATGTCACAAAAGCATGGCCCATTCACTCCTTCATAGGTAACCACCAAACCACCATCCCCACCAAACCATCACTACAGACGGATAGTGCCCACCTTGCAGTCTGTCGACTAATTGGGAAGGTTCCTCGGAGCTTTGGGCATAAATACGGTCATTTTGTTTGTTAAAATGTTGTTCAATTGTAAAAATTTTCTCATCCGATAACAAAACTTTTCTCTGATCTCCCTTTGCGTATCGTTTCAGTAGTTGTTTCGATTTTTCCATCCCATTCAATTTTAAAATAATCAGTTAAGATATAACCAGTACGTCTCTTATAAGTCCGCAAGTCCTAACTCATCTTTTAATATATGCGATTTGGTTCTAGGTGTAATCTTCATCTCCCGAGATAAAATCTTTTGCTTACGGACAGGATTTCTTCGAATTCTTTCCCTTACTGCTTTGATCACATTTTCGCAAGAACAGCCTACGGGGACGGCCACATCTTTTTGTGTCACAAACAGAGGTTGTACCTATTAATAGCCCGTTACACAAACATTTTACTAATACCAAGCGTATGGAGTGATTTAAAAATTGCGTTTGGCTCCATACCAACTATGTGTAATGCAATCACAAACTCCATTTTAATATCGCAAAATATTGTACAATATTTTGGCGCCAAAATGATAATAACTCAATTAACAATCCTATAAAAATTGCGGATTCCAAATTCAAATGTAATATTTTTTTTATTTTTAATTGTAACAGTATTTATGGCGAGACTAAGTATAATCCAAGTAAGTAAAGTACAGGCCAACTTAGTGAAGGACTGGTAATCATGCACTAACCACAAGTGTCCACAAGTGACCATTCAAACATTCAAAATGGTTTGTAACTAAAAATATGCCAAAAAAGGGGATACCTACGGAGTTTCTTTCGCCGATTTCCCCGCCAGTAAAACCTAATTACGGAACTGTGATAGGTTAAAAAAAACAGTAACTTTTGACAAGTGTAATTTAAGTCGCAATGTTGAAAAATAAAGACTTTAATTTTGATTATGAATCAAATGTTTTTATGTTAAGATTTTGTTAAAATTGTTAAAACTTTTAGTATAAGATAATTTGTTATGAATAAATACACATACATAGATAGGGACAACATCACATACATTACTCGCACTTTGATCCCAAAGTAAGTAGCGTAAGCACTTGTATTATGGAGTCAGAAACATCGAATGTACAAGAAAACTTTTTTTTTTATATTTTCGGAATCGAACACAGGTTCTTAGGGCTGGCGGCACCGTGAAAACATTCGACAAATTGGATTAGTTTTCCACCGAAGATATTTTTAGGAAATCACTGTCCAAACGTCAAAAGCATGCACTAACTAACAAAGCCTCAGTAACAAAGACTTGTAAGGAGTTATCATCTAGTAAAGAGCGTTAATTAACAAACTACTCCTGTATTGGGAAATGAGTGTTGACCCATTTTTTTTTGACCCACCTTCCACTGAAGAAACCGGGCTGATAGCCGAGTGAGATCGGAGCTGAGTCGAAGAGCCTGAGTTCGATCCCCTGCTAGGTCAGTCATCGAGTTTTTCAACTTATGTACGAATTATATCGTTGGCTTGGACATAAAGGCGGCGACGGGCTCACCACCTGTCACGTTGTCCCGAAAATATCTTCGGTGGAAGGTAGGTCAAAGGGACTTAATTGTCTAGACTAGACCTCTGTCTACCCCTGTATTGGGAATGGCGTGAAGATATTTATTTTATTTATTTTATTTCCACCGAAGATATTTTCGGGACAACGTGACAGGTGGTGAGCCGTCGCCGCCTTTATGTCCAAGCCAACGATGAAATTCGTACATAAGATTTTGAAAAACTCATTGGTACTGCCACCTGGGGATCGAACTCGGGTCTCTCGACTCGAAATTCCGAGCACCAACAAATCGGCTATCGTGACTTTTCTCTCGTAGACTCGAAGCTTCATAAGCATATATAATAAATCAATGCCCCTAGCTTACTATCGTGTAGTGTAATTACTTCCTCGCTTCAGTAGCTTACACTAGCAAATCAATGCTACAACCTTAAAGCATGCTGTAGCAAAACTCTGCTATAACCTCAGCAGATTGACAACTGCTAACAACTCATATGTCTCTTTGAACTTGTTAAATATATAATAATCTTCAATAGTTTTCTCTACACGCGCCGCAAAACCTGTTACGATTAAACAACATACGACTTCAAAGAGCGTAAAATTCAGAATGCACGTTAGCAGCAGCGCAGAACGAACTCGCAACCCTTAATTTGGAAGGCAGGGTCAATACCACCTCGGCAGTCGGGTTATCATACGACATCGTCAGCATCATTAGTCGACGATAATATTAAGTAGTGAACATTACGGTCAGGAAACTGGAGTGGGTATGGAACGGCCACATAGGTCAGCAGAACTGACAACAGTTGGGGTTGAAAGATGATTAAAACCTAGTACAGATAAGCGTAGTTTCGGATGACTCGTCACAAGATGGAGACGATGTACACAACTTTACGGAGAGTCTGATGCTGGTGGCTCGGTACTGCGGTGGAGACCTTAGCGGAGGAATTAGATAGGTAGTAAAGAAGAAAACAGTGAAGTACTAAAATGGTCTCTGCGTCACAAAACTTTAAAATCAGTAGGTAGTCTTTTGTACGTATTGCACAATATTGCACAGCTACGTTTTGTAATATTACGTAATAAAATAATGTACAAGAAATACATTTTAAGTTAACAGTTTGCTTTGGGGTAAAATTTTAATAAATATAGTAAAATAAGTAAAATAATATATTGGGCACATACAAAAATTACATGTCTATTTGAAACTGATTGTAATCTGTAGTATTTGACTCTTATAACGTATAAGAGTCCGTCAAAGACTATACAAACACTGAGAGTCTGTTACCAAGCAATCGTACAGAGTGGAAATTGTCTTGTAATTTCAAAACTGTCGTAATTCGAGCACTGAACGCTCACAAGTATACTTAAAAACAAACGATAGAATTATATCAAAAGTCAGTTTTTCAAAAACTTATGTACGAATTATATCGTTAGCTTGGACATAAAGGCGGCGACGGGCTCACCACCTGTCACGTTGTCCCGAAAATATCTTCGGTGGAAGGTAGGTCAAAGGGACTTAATTGTCTAGACTAGACCTCTGTCTACCCCTGTATTGGGAATGGCGTGAAGATATTTATTTTTATTTATTTATTTCCACCGAAGATATTTTCGGGACAACGTGACAGGTGGTGAGCCCGTCGCCGCCTTTATGTCCAAGCCAACGATGAAATTCGTACATAAGATTTTGAAAAACTCATTGGTACTGCCACCTGGGGATCGAACTCGGGTCTCTCGACTCGAAATTCCGAGCACCCAACAAATCGGCTATCGTGACTTTTCTCTCGTAGACTCGAAGCTTCATAAGCATATATAATAAATCAATGCCCCTAGCTTACTATCGTGTAGTGTAATTACTTCCTCGCTTCAGTAGCTTACACTAGCAAATCAATGCTACAACCTTAAAAGCATGCTGTAGCAAAACTCTGCTATAACCTCAGCAGATTGACAACTGCTAACAACTCATATGTCTCTTTGAACTTGTTAAATATATAATAATCTTCAATAGTTTTCTCTACACGCGCCGCAAAACCTGTTACGATTAAACAACATACGACTTCTAAGAGCGTAAAATTCAGAATGCACGTTAGCAGCAGCGCAGAACGAACTCGCAACCCTTAATTTGGAAGGCAGGGTCAATACCACCTCGGCAGTCGGGTTATCATACGACATCGTCAGCATCATTAGTCGACGATAATATTAAGTAGTGAACATTACAGTCAGGAAACTGGAGTGGGTATGGAACGGCCACATAGGTCACAGAACTGACAACAGTTGGGGTTGAAAGATGATTAAAAACCTAGTACAGATAAGCGTAGTTTCGGATGACTCGTCACAAGATGGAGACGATGTACACAACTTTACGGAGAGTCTGATGCTGGTGGCTCGGTACTGCGGTGGAGACCTTAGCGGAGGAATTAGATAGGTAGTAAAGAAGAAAACAGTGAAGTACTAAAATGGTCTCTGCGTCACAAAACTTTAAAATCAGTAGGTAGTCTTTTGTACGTATTGCACAATATTGCACAGCTACGTTTTGTAATATTACGTAATAAAATAATGTACAAGAAATACATTTTAAGTTAACAGTTTGCTTTGGGGTAAAATTTTAATAAATATAGTAAAATAAGTAAAATAATATATTGGGCACATACAAAAATTACATGTCTATTTGAAACTGATTGTAATCTGTAGTATTTGACTCTTATAACGTATAAGAGTCCGTCAAAGACTATACAAACACTGAGAGTCTGTTACCAAGCAATCGTACAGAGTGGAAATTGTCTTGTAATTTCAAAACTGTCGTAATTCGAGCACTGAACGCTCACAAGTATACTTAAAAACAAACGATAGAATTATATCCAAAAGTCAGTTTTTTCGAAACTCACGAACCACCCACTCACACTGGATTTAAAATATTTTTTAATATGCTAACCTATGCTAGCAATAAGGCAAAAGATGCTTATATAAAAACATAAAAAAACATATATAATAAAACAACAAATATATAAATATGCACTAAAATTACTACTTGCGGTAGCTATCCCAATAAAATTATTATTTTTTTAATGACACCAGAAAACGCGGGAAAGTGATTTCTTCTGAATTTTAACATGAGCAGCGTGTATCACAGCTGATAACGTTGGCGAACTGTGATCTCTCACCTGCTGAAACCGCTGTATAAGTACTGTAGCTGGCTTTTATTCGTGATAATGGGACAACGAGGGTGAGTCATGCACCTCAGCAGCAAATGTAGCCGCACCAGTTCTCGTAGACAATGTTTTGTACATAAAATTAATAGTTTTGTGCCGACATCTTGCTAAATATGGTTACTGGTAGTGAAATTTACAATAAAATGGCGCTGAAATAACGATTGCGTAATGAAAACAGTATTTGTGCTCACCAGCGAATATTTCAACATATTTTTTTTTGTATATTGCATAATATTGCACCACATTTTTGCAGATGTTATTTTTTGTTTAGATTAAAATATTTCGCGATGTTATGAAAAAAGTAATTGTATTGATTGATGTTTACATTTTTACAGACGGCGATGGGCTCATCACCTGTCACGTTGTCCTAAAAATGTATTCAGTGGAATGTGCGTCGAAAGGAATTAATTATCTAGACCTCTGTCTATCTCTGTATTGGGAATGGCGTGAAGATATTTATTTCATTTTATTTATTCCCAATAGTAACGCTACACATCGTGCAAAATGGTCTGCTTTTCAAAATTAAATGAATTTTTTCTGGTCTCCGGTAAACTTCTGGTAACTTTAAAGTTAAAGTTAAAAAGGTAAAAAGTTTAAAGGTAAAAAGTTCTAGTTTAAAAACTTAAAATATCCTTCAGTGTCACTTATGGGTATTTTAATTCCAATTTGTCGAATGTTTTTATTTAGATTGTGGTTTACATAGCAAGTTTACTTTGATTAGTGTCGAAAATATTTAATTTTCTGTGAACAAAAAAGTTAATTAAAAATGTTTTTCGACGCCATCTATTGACGCCGAAGTGAACATTGTTACCTACGTATGGTTATATGTAGCAGTAAAAATTAATAAACTTCAACAATAATTAACTTACTACTACTGTGATAATTCCTTCAGTTATGGTTTTTATAAAAACAAAAATTTGTATCTAAAATTTTATAGATACTTTTTCACACACATCGAAGTTTAAATTGGCTGATAACAAAACGCGCCGGCAGGCTTCGGCTTAAATAGCCCAGAGCGCCGCAAGATGGAGCCAGTCGTCATAAGCGGCTCCCGAGGCGCAGACGTCGGTGTGAGTGACAGTCAACAGCCGGCAGGGACGCAACTCTGGAATATACACACTTCATATATCCCTTAAGGGAAATTGAAAACAGAACGCAAGATAGATTGCTTTGCATATTCCCTGCCGGCGTACAATAATCAGGCGTTGTGGCAGCCCTGAATCTAAAGAAATCGACTAGGAACTAACAAGGATACGAAGTATACCTGAAGAGAGAACCTAGAAGACATGTCAAATCGCGCGAATTATTATGGTCAAATAAAGACTGTCGACCTAAGGCAGAAAGTGGAACCTCGGAACTATGAAATGATAGCTCCTCCTCCACTTCCATTATTGAAAGAAAAAGCGAAACCTGAGAAGTTTGTTAGACCGACAACTCTAATGGCCCCAGCGAACGACTTTTGTCCGAGAGACAAAGAACTACCATGTAAGAAGAAGAAGAGAAGGAGGAGAAAGAAGAAGACGACCAACGAAGCGCAGCCTGGTTCTGATACAGCTGTTGCTAAGGGTACGTCTGCAACTAGCGTCTTCGTGTCCAATACACCTGTACCAGCTGCAAGTAAGAGTGAAAGAGAGAGCACTAAACCCGCTACCATTCCTGTGCGACAGAATGTGCTTTTAAACGTCCCAACGCGGGCGGACCCAATACCTTTAATCCAGACTGGTATTGCAAACCTTTTGCGAGAAACCAAACAAAACTGCCAACGTGTCCTCAAAGACAATAATTCCACCAATCCGTCACAATACACACTACGTGGTGCCAGGACTAAGCCAAGCCCGATATCGGGGCAGCATATGACGAGCTTGAAGTAGTGATTATAAAATTTTGGGTACAAGTTAACACACTTCATCATCCCATATAAGTTACAGAGAAGAACATTTCTAGAAAGGTAATGGTTTTGTAATTTTAACAGTTATATACATCGTACAACGAACTGGTACCCTACTTGATTATTACATATATTCAGTTATTACAGAAAATTAATTAAAAAAATTATACACACAAAGATATTAAACATATCTAGAAGAATAAAATAGTGGAGAAATTAATTTCTCAATTCTGGACTCTGAAGAAGCTGGAACTACTGTCAATTGATAATCGAAGCTAATACCAAAGAATATATCTTTAAAAATATGTTGAAGCCATAAACATAACAAAGAATAAATGATTTGATAACGGTTTACATATTTTTTTGTGTCCTAACTAATATTTACGTTAGATTGTATGTAAATAAAGATATTAATTATTCCCAATTTAAAAAAATATATAAAATCACTGCAACATGTATTGTAAAAGACGGCGACGGGCTCACCACCTGTCACGTTGTCCCGAAAATATCTTCGGTAGAAGGTGGGTCGAAGAGACTTAATTGTCTAGACTAGATCTCTGTCTAGCCCTGTACTGGGAATTGCGTAAATATATTTGTTTATTTATTTGTAACATGTAACAGCGCATAGATACTTACTCTTTGAAAAATTTTAAAAATAAATGAAGTCTGTAGAAAACAATATTTTTATCCATAACATTAACTTTTCGTATAAAGTTTCCATTGACCGAAACTCTTGACCACTGTTATATTTAACTGTCCGTCGAAATTACAAAATACGTGAGAAATAGCCATAAGTTCGACTTGTGAACCTTCTAATAAAAAGATTATCTGGACAAATAAAACTTCGGAGTAACGAAGAACTTTCAATATAATTTATTTACACAATTCATGAATACACCTTGTCATATTCCTAATACGGGGGTAGACAGAGGTAAATAATTTAAGTCCTTTCGACATTTTACCTTAAAAGTAACAATTTAACATCGTGCCAGGTGGTGAGCCAGATGTCGTCTTAATATCGAAGAAAACGGTATAACTCGTACTCAAGTTATGTAAAAACCCATTGGCATGAACCCGGCTCCTGGGGATCGAACTCGAGTCTTCTGACTCGTGTCTCAAACCGATCACCAAACCACTAGGCTATCGACACTCGGTATTATCCAACCAAGGGTTTTTAAAAATACTGTTACAATGCGTCTTTCGATAAATGAACGCCACTTATATAAACAGAAATTACTGAAACATACAATTACATATTATTTTACACTTTATTCGGGACCTGGAAAAAGGACGTCATGTCCAGGACACGAACGCACGAACCGGCGAGTAGTTACCCCTTTCCTTCCAGCTCATCATCCACTACATAAACATACGTAAAAGTCTGTCAAAGTCCTTTAAAGGATACAGGCCTATACCGTAAAGGAGAATGTACCTTAATTGTAACACTTGGCAGTGGACCGGTGTCCGCAGCACCTTAAATGCTGCTGCCTCTCATGGTGATGTGCGCGAAACCCACATGAAGAAAGGGACTGGTACATTCCTAAGCCGATACAATACAGCATACTAAATAAATAAATATCTTCCCGCATACCTAATTGAATATTGGGAGTGCATGAATGAACGCACGAATGAATGAGGTCTAGACAATTAAGTTATTTCGATCCACCTTCCACCGTAGATGTTTTTGAGAAGGCGTGATAAGTGGTGAGCTCGTTGCCGTCTTTATGTCCAAGCCAACGATAGAAATCGTACATATGTTTTTTTGAACAAAAACCATTGGTACGACCCAGCCACCTGGATATCGAAATCTAATCTCGTGGTCGGGGATTTAGCTTGATTAAAGCGCTCGAAAATATTATTATATGGTTGACTGTAAACTTATATTTGCAAATTTTTGTTGTATTATATTTGTGACAGCGACATCTAGAAAATTGCATTAAAACTAACACGTTACTTATTGTTAAAGTTTACGCCGCACAATTTTACTACTAGATGACGCTTTCTATAACTAACTGAAATTGAATACTTTGAGAGCTTAAGTCTTAAAAAGTAGTAATAAAAATAACAAGTTGCAATCACATTATTTTGATTATATCCATTATTTTAAATTTGTAATCTTTAATATATCTTTAAAGGCCAGGTCAAGAGTACCCTAAATCGAAGAGAATGTATGAAGGGAATAATGAAAGTGGACGAAGCTAAACAAGTATATAAGGATCGTAGCAAGTGGAAAGAAGTGGTCTCTGCCTACTCCTAATCTTTAAATTTAAATTTGTAGTCTTTAATGTAAAAGGATTATTAACACAAGCACAATATTAATGTGCGGTTAAGCGCAATTAAAACACAAGATAAAAGATGGCGCTTATACAAAATTAATTCTGTGCTTGCAGTAGTTTATGACAGCATTAAACTGTTTTCCTGGTTGTTTTCATGTCAACCTATCAATGACCTCTTTCGAGATTCGAAGTCAATACCCTCGGCTCCAAGACCGCTGCAGCGAGCGCACGTAATTTGTTTTTATTTAGATAAGAAAACCCATTCGCTGGGACGCCTCTATTTCGCTAAAGCTTATCAGTACTCTGTACATACTCGTAAATATGTATAACATAATACCAATATGATAAGTGAATATAGGTACACATTTATAGAACCAGTAGTAACGCTCGTGAAGTCAGTGTCTATGACGAAACCACCTTTTTGACGATAGCCGAGTGGTGGGTGGTTAGGAATTCGAGCCAAAAGTCCTGAGTTCGATATCCAGGTAGGTTCGTAGTAAGTGAGTTAATGCTAAAGCAAGTTTAAAAAAAAACGCATAAGTAAAGTAGTAGTAGGAATACATAAGTTTTAAAAAAATACATTATACCAAAATGTATTTTTTTAAAACATATGTATTTTTATATCGTTAACTTTGATGTAAAGACTTCACTGTCTAGACTAGACCTCTGTCTACCCCTGTATTGGGAATTGCGTGAAGATATTTATTTATTTATTGTTATTATAAAAATACATGAAATGTACAACGGAAAGTCTCATTTGAAGGTACCTTGAGAAAGGTGTAAGTTAAACATAAAAAAGACACAAAATTAAGAATAAACATAAAGACAATAAGATAAGAATAATGGCAATAAGTGTATACAAATATAAAATAACAGGGATAACATCAGATGCGTTGGTATGATCTCAAATTAAATAGCTAAAGCACTTATGTTATAGAATCGTAAACGTCGAAAATACCCCAAACACTCAAACCCGAGAAAATATAAAAAAAGTCGTTTTCTACATTGACCAGTCCAGTAATCAAATCCAGAACCTCAGAGTTGGCGACACCACGAAGTCGGTGTTAATCCACCCGTCCACGGAAGTCGTCAACAAAAAAAAAAAAAAGAAATATAGGTACACATTTATTCACCACCGGTCTCCATAAAATATCTTCGGTGAAAGGTGAGTCGAAGGGATTTGATTGACTAGACCTCTGTCTACCCCAGTATTTTCCCTTAGTGTCACTTACAACACCCACGAGAAGGGAGGGGGTGGTGTAATTCTTAGGCTGGTACCACACGATTACCGCCTTTAACCTTTCACGTTCTCCACTGTTGACCAAGAGGCCTTTTTAGCTTCATGGTCTGAGGAGCGAATTCTGGTCTCTTAAATACCAGACTAAAATTAACAGCAGACCGGTGACGGGCAGCAGCGTCTAAGTTGCGAGGTATCGGGTACGGCAGCATATCTTACATGCGATTCCGTCCCAATGGGTATAAAACTTTTCCTGCTTGGAATAAATCTTGTGTGTGACTTCACGTGTGACAAGAAATAACGATAGCCGAGTGGTGGGACGAGCAGAATTCGCGTCAAGAAACCCGAGTGCGATCACAGAGGATCGTACCAATGGGTTTTAAAAAAAGTTATGTACCAGTTATATCGTTGGCTTGGTTATAAAGATGGCAACAGGTCCACCATCTGTCACGTTGTCCCAAAAATGTCATTGTGAAAGAAGGGTCGAAAGGACTTACTTATCTAGACCTCTGTCTGCCCCCTGTATTGGGAATGGCGTAAAGATATTATTATTATAAGCGTGAATAAGTTGAGACTGAATAAAAATCTAAACTATATTGGAAGTAAAGTTAGATTTGTCCCAGGGGTATTGGACGAATCAAATAAGGAACAATACGTATTATAGAACCCTTTTCTGTGACCGATTGAGGCAACAACTACTAAATAGATCGTTTCTATATCTACCATGTACATAGATAGATACTTAGGGAACTTCAGAAAAGAGTCTATACCTTTCTCAAAGACCGGTAACGCGTCTGCTATTCATCTGGTAGTGTAGGTGTTCATGGACGGCGGTGATCACTTACCATCACGTGAGCCATCTGCTCGTTTGCCTCTTATTCTATATAAAAAAAAAACATAGATAGATAGGGACAGCATCATATGCATTAGCAAAGTAAGCTGCATAAGTACGCGGAAATAACGAAGGTAACCCTATAACCCCGGACCCGAGACAATGTAGATATGTGTTTTCTACATTGACCAGTCCAGTAATCAAATCCAGAACCTCAGAGTTGGCGACACCATGAAGTCGGTGTTAATCCACCCGTCCACGGAAGTCGTCAACAAAAAAAAAAAAAAAAAAAGAAATATAGGTACACATTTATTCACCACCGGTCTCCATAAAATATCTTCGGTGAAAGGTGAGTCGAAGGGATTTGATTGACTAGACCTCTGTCTGCCCCTGTATTGGGAATGGCGTAAAGATATTATTATTATAAGCGTGAATAAGTTGAGACTGAATAAAAATTTAAACTATATTGGAAGTAAAGTTAGATTTGTCCCAGGGTATTGGACGAATCAAATAAGGAACAATACGTATTATAGAACCCTTTTCTGTGACCGATTGAGGCAACAACTACTAAATAGATCGTTTCTATATCTACCATGTACATAGATAGATAGGGACAGCATCATATGCATTAGCAAAGTAAGCTGCATAAGTACGCGGAAATAACGAAGGTAACCCTATAACCCCGGACCCGAGACAATGTAGATAAGTGTTTTCTACATTGACCGGTCCGGGATTCGAGCCCGGGACCAGGCGCAATCATGAAAACCGGTGAGTACGCTATGTGTACGTCGACGGAGGTCGTCGTACACAAAATACAATATTTGACGACCTCCGTGGACGAGTGGTGTAAACACCGTTTCTTAAGGAGTCGACATCTAGAGGTCCTATTAAGATCAGTACAACACACATCTGCATAATAAATAATGGGCAAAATAAGAGACTGCACCAGAGTTATATTTACCTTGACCGGAAGGAAGTTTCTTAGGCGATTTAGGGACATTATCAAGTAGGCTGTCGGGTCGACAAATATAGAAGATACAAAAAATAACAAATAATAATAATAAATGAAATAAAAATAATAACTGAATTCAAAAGCTACATCCCTTTGACATAAACGTGAATGACATGTTTGTAAACGGATTTCAAATTTCGAATCGAATCGTTTAAAACTTCGTAATTTGAGAAAATTGAGTGCGAGATGTAAACGGATTTTCCAATGTGTGGCCAGAATCGACCAGAGTTTGATAGTAACAATTAAGCGAAGTTGAATTGAGTATGTTATATTTTTAGATTGCTTATATCTATATTTTATTTATTTATCTTCTCGCTCAGTTTTTGACGGCTTAGCCAGGGAGAAGAGATCGCCAAGTGTGACGATCCTTACGTACCTGTTTCGCTTCTTTCAGTTTCATCATTTTCTTCATGCATGCACGTCTAGGTATCCGAGTACTCTTGATCCTCTCCTTAAGAAAGCTTCGGAAATATAACCGACGCATAATAGCAACGGTTGTTTCATATTATTACACTTCGGAAAATTAAAATAAAACTAAATAAAACTTGATAATTGTAATGACTCCTCGGTAGAAAAGGAGTCACCTGTTCGTCGGAATTTCTTGAATACGTTTCTAAAATTATTTCTTTTTTATCTATTTGTAGAAAGACCACAGTTTAAAGAAGGTGTTTCCACGAATGTGCTAAAGATTTGCCCACTGCCTCATCGGTAGGTAGGTGACGGTTCGATAGCCTAGTTTTTAGTGTATGAAGGCAGGCATTACAAATCTGAAATTAACAATGAAGTTGATTGTAAGCGGGATTTAATTTACGCTGGCATTTAATTTAGTGGCAAAGTTTTGTGTGATGAATATGGTATTCGTTGTACGTGGTTGTCATAGATGTGAGGTAGCGGAGGCAGTGTTCTCAAAGTCGTTATAATAATTATTATTTTTTTACTTATTCTACTAACTGGTTAAATCGTCCCACGATGTGGCTTTGTCTAATGTTGATTACATACATACATACATGCGTAACGGCGTATTAAAGTCCACTGCCGGACGTAGCCTTTCCCATAGCGAGGATTTGCCACGCATGATAATCGCCACGCTTGGCAAGCGGATTATCAGACACTTCACACCTTAGACGCTGCTACCCATCTTCGGTCTGATTATATTGGTCTAACATTTTTAGAGATGGTTATCCCGCCATTTATCGGTTGCCATGACGATGTTCAAGGCTGTTCCCTTAGTCGTCTCTTACGACACCCACAGGAAGAAAGAGAGTGGCAGTATTCTTACACCGTTTCCACACGGCGGACGTTGATTATTAGGGGAAATTACTTTTATGGGATTAGGAGGTGATGAATAGCTAAAGGTCCACCAGACAAATACTCTTCGATTCCCGGTAGGTTCAATGTAGAAAAACCACTTTTTATACATTTTCTCGGGTTTGTGGTGCCTTAGTTGCTTCTGATTCTCATACCTCAAGTGCTTTAGCTTCTTACATTGGGATCGGAATAATGTATGCTACGTTGTCCCTATCTATGTCTGTATTATTATTATTAATTATTTAAACATTATTGGCTGCGTTGTACCAGCGTGAGAATAAACTCTTAAGGGGTGGGCCTTTTTTCCCATGGGGGTCGTTAGAGGCGTCTAAGAGAGAGAGCCCTGAAATTACTAAAGGTGACCTATAAATTGCGTGATAACCCACTAGACCTGGTATATGCCAGATATTGTAGCCGCTGTGACGGGCAGCAGCGTCTAAAGTGCGAAGTGTCTGATACTTCGAACGCTAATTCAATACTTTTACGCATATTATTATTAAAATTTAAACATGCTTTCACAGACTATTAAGTATATATGTACTTGTACTGAAGTGTTAAACATTCTTCATGTTGTGGTGGATGAGGTGCTGCAGGAAAAGGGTAGCTACCCGCCAGGTCTAGTGTTCGTGACGAGGAGAAGACGTATCTTTGTGTGCTATCGGTACTCATGTATATGCTTCTGATCAGAAGAACTTCGATATTGCGGTGTAGAATTCTTTGAGCTTAGAAAGGTAACAACTTCGATAGCGCGATGTAGAAAGTTTATGTATTTTCTAAATTGTCCGCCACTAGCGTGCTTCTGTATGGGAGACTTAGTTGTTGCTACAATTTTTTTAATTTTTTATAGATAAGACAAACAAAGGTCAGTCAATTTTGAACTGATACTGTTAGTTTGTATTGGAATCAATCCGAAACTATTAACCATGTAAAGAAAGAAAAGAGATAAAGTACTATTAGTAATCTATTTGAATAACGAATAAATTTACTCCGTTATCTCAGTCTGCTTGACTCATTTTATCTATAATGTGCATACTTTGTATCATTAATAACAATGAGTCAATATAAACAAGAGTTATAAATAGAAATATCTAGAATTTGCATACTGCAATTCACCGTATATCATACTATATATTCTTTTATAAATATATACAGTCTATATATTCTATTATAAATTAAAATTATTTTAATACATTATTTTATTTCAACCAAAAATGTTAAAATATGTTTATTGTAGTTTCTTTTATTACTAGCTTTTACTGACTCAAATATTTATAAATATCTTCAGGCAATTCCCAATACAGGGGTAGACAATTTAGTCCCTCCGACCCACCTTCCACCGAAGATATTTTGCTGGAGAACGTGACAGGTGGTGAGCCCGTCGCCGTCTTTATGTCCAAACCAACGATATAATTCGTACATAAGGTTTTGGAAAACCCATTGGTACGAGCCTGCCACCTGGGGATCGAATTCGGGTCTCTTGACTCGAAATTCCTACCACCCTACCATTCGGCTATCGTAACTTTTTTTTATCGTGACTTTCTTTTATAACTTTATACATATAGCATTATAATACAGTCTATATATTCTAATAAATTTAAATTCTTATTATATATTATTCTATTTCATCCAAAACTGTTAAAATATGTTTATTGTTATTTCTTTTGTTACTAACTTCACACTAATATTTATCATGTACAAAGAAGATAGCATCAAAGCCGTCTGTCTTCGCCGTCGCAAAAAGCTGTAGCGCTACAAAACCAAGGCATCCGACAAACTCTTTACGCATTATTATATTGGATTCGCAGCTCAGTGAAAGCCTTACACATATAACGGAATTGTAACAGTGGTAGAGCCACGCATCAGCTTTTGTTGTTGCATTAATGGGCCGGCTCAACCGGGGAAGTACCACAACCTCTCAGAATACCGGCGTGAAGTAGAAGTCTAACAAACTTCTGCGTTTCGTCTGGTGAGTGCAGGTGATCATGGGCGGCGGTAATCAATTACCATCACGTGAGCCACCTGCTCGTTTGCCTCTTATTCTATATAAAAAAAAAAACCCACAGGATTTGAGGATTTGAACACTGAACAGCCAACGCACACTTAAATACCGCCTTATACAACAACAGAGTAACAACAGAGTGACGTAACGCCATTGAGAATACCAGCACTAGTGTCTATCGCAAAGGTTATTGTAGTTCCGAATTCCCCATAGATTCTCACCAGATATGTTAGATCACGGGGATGGAGCCATATCTCTAGGAGCATCTTGCATAAGAGTCGTATTCCATCAAGTAGCGGTTTATGCTTTCTCTGTTATTTATCAAGCTAGTACACTGGTATTGCGATCGCCAATCCGCTTGCCAAGCGTGGGGATTATGGCAAATATTCCTTATGGGAGAGATCAATGTCCTGCAGTGGAATTTAGTGAACAGCAAAAAGGGAACAAAAATGGAATATATGTTAAAATATGTTTATTGTTGTTTCTTTTTGTTACTAACTTCACACTAATATTTATCATGTACAAAGAAGATAGCATCAAAGCCGTCTGTCTTCGCCGTCGCAAAAAGCTGTAGCGCTACAAAACCAAGGCATCCGACAAACTCTTTACGCATTATTATATTGGATTCGCAGCTCAGTGAAAGCCTTACACATATAACGGAATTGTAACAGTGGTAGAGCCACGCATCAGCTTTTGTTGTTGCATTAATGGGCCGGCTCAACCGGGGAAGTACCACAACCTCTCAGAATACCGGCGTGAAGTAGAAGTCTAACAAACTTCTGCGTTTCGTCTGGTGAGTGCAGGTGATCATGGGCGGCGGTAATCAATTACCATCACGTGAGCCACCTGCTCGTTTGCCACCCTTTTCTATAAAAAAAAAACCCACAGGATTTGAGGATTTGAACACTGAACAGCCAACGCACACTTAAATACCGCCTTATACAACAACAGAGTAACAACAGAGTGACGTAACGCCATTGAGAATACCAGCACTAGTGTCTATCGCAAAGGTTATTGTAGTTCCGAATTCCCCATAGATTCTCACCAGATATGTTAGATCACGGGGATGGAGCCATATCTCTAGGAGCATCTTGCATAAGAGTCGTATTCCATCCAAGTAGCGGTTTATGCTTTCTCTGTTATTTATCAAGCTAGTACACTGGTATTGCGATCGCCAATCCGCTTGCCAAGCGTGGGGATTATGGCAAATATTCCTTATGGGAGAGATCAATGTCCTGCAGTGGAATTTAGTGAACAGCAAAGGGAACAAAATGGAATATATGTTAAAATATGTTTATTGTTATTTCTTTTGTTACTAACTTCACACTAATATTTATCATGTACAAAGAAGATAGCATCAAAGCCGTCTGTCTTCGCCGTCGCAAAAAGCTGTAGCGCTACAAAACCAAGGCATCCGACAAACTCTTTACGCATTATTATATTGGATTCGCAGCTCAGTGAAAGCCTTACACATATAACGGAATTGTAACAGTGGTAGAGCCAGGCATCAGCTTTTGTTGTTGCATTAATGGGCCGGCTCAACCGGGGAAGTACCACAACCTCTCAGAATACCGGCGTGAAGTAGAAGTCTAACAAACTTCTGCGTTTCGTCTGGTGAGGCAGGTGTTCATGGGCGGCGGTAATCAATTACCATCACGTGAGCCACCTGCTCGTTTGCCACCCTTTTCTATAAAAAAAAAAACCACAGGATTTGAGGATTTGAACACTGAATAGCCAACGCACACTTAAATACCGCCTTATACATCAACAGAGTAACAACAGAGTGACGTAACGCTATTGAGAATACCAGCACTAGTGTCTATCGCAAAGGTTATTGTAGTTCCGAATTCCCCATAGATTCTCACCAGATATGTTAGATCACGGGGATGGAGCCATATCTCTTGGAGCATCTTGCATAAGAGTCGTATTCCATCCAAGTAGCGGTTTATGCTTTCTCTGTTATATATCAAGCTAGTACACTGGTACTGCGATCGCCAATCCGCTTGCCAAGCGTGGGGATTATGGCATATATTCCTTATGGGAGAGATCAATGTCCTGCAGTGGAATTTAGTGAACAGCAAAAAGGGAACAAAAATGGAATATATGTTAAAAAAATATATAAATATCTTCACGCAATTCCCGATACAGGGGTAGACAGAGTTCAAGTCTAGACAATTAAGTCCCTTTGACCCCACCTTCCACCGAAGATATTTTCGGAACAACGTGACAGGTGGTGAGCCCATCGCCGTCTTTATGCCCAAGCCAACGATGAAATTCGTACATAAGTTTTTCAAAAACTTATTGGTACTGCCACCTGGGGATCGAACTCGGGTCTCTCGACTCGAAATTCCGACCACCCAACAACTCGGCTATCGTGACTTTTTTTCATATATATGTAATATTTACAATATTATAGGCCACGATAGCCGAGTGGTCGGCTGATCGGAATTCGAGTCAAGAGACCCTAGTTCGATCGATTCTTTTTTTAATTACGTACGATTTATATCGTTGGCTTGTACTTAAAGACGGCGACGGGCTCACCACTTGTCACCTTGTTCGAAAAAATATCTTCGGTGGAAGGTGGGTCGAAAGGACTTAATTATCTAGACCTCTGTCTACCCCTGTATCGGGAATGGCGAGAAGATATTTATTTTATTTATTTATTTTATTTATTTATTTTATTTATTTATTTTATTTATTTATTTTAAATTTCTTGATGTACAGAAGCAAAATTATGTTTATGTATTCTTATAATAATCGTACAGCCCTTCTCATTGTGTATGAAGTTGTGTGTGTTTTCTTACGAATACTTCATTGATTTCTTAAATATTTTGTTTCCTTTATTGTGATAAGACAAAATATCACTGGGGTTTTTAGAATTATTCATCTACGTGAATTTACATAATTACGCAGATAAGAAAATAAAGATTGTTTATTTTATCCAATATTCTTACAATGGCCATAAATTCTGTTTAAAATTTTAATGAAAAGTTGTTTAGTTAATTTAACATTAAAGTCATAGCTCTTTAATCGCCACAATCGCCGTGCGGATCGCGTAAGCAGACGTTACAGGACTTATACGTTGCAGAACTACGCCGAATGGTCTGTTATATTTTCTTATCAAACCAAATATCAAACTTACCTCAATAAAGAATCCACACTTTTTCTGTAGTTTGTAATCTAGTGAAGTCACAATTTTGTTTTAGCAAAATGTAAAAGTCCATAGTTTTTGTCATGAGCAAGTAGAATGCTTAATTATTAAATTTTTTTGATAAATAATAAATAAATATGTCTTATCTTTGATAAGTTTTAAAATTTATTTAAATTTCTTGATGTACAGAAGCAAAATTATGTTTATGTATTCTTATAATACGTGACAAAATAACACTAACAGGGTTTTTTTTTAATAATTTTCAATATTTTCTGTCAAAATCAACCTAAAGGTATTAAACAATACTAAAAATCTATTTATGCTGGATAATAATTAAAATTTTTGTGATGTGGAGAGTGGAAAAAATTATCTGTAATAGTTGCCATAAACACTTCTACTACTATACTCCATGGCATTGTTGTACATTTAGTTTCTGTTCTGCCATTGTTTACACGGAACCATAAATTAATTCAAATCGGAATGTTCTATTATCGTTTGGAATAACAACAGTGCAAGATTAATCAGCTGGCTTTCCAAGAAGACATGCGACCTCTCCTATTCAGACGTATAATTGTTTACAGAGCTTCCAGAATGTACGATAAATAAGATAAACTGTGACCCCAGAGCCCGGGGTATATATTCGTCGGCGCGCAACGAACAAAGCAGTTGTAAATATTGATACAATGTTCGCGATCGTTCTTCTCGGTCTTTTGGCCAGCGCCAACGCTGCACCGCATTGCCATCATCGTCATCATGGACACTCTCCGGACTTCCACCATGATGATTTCGCGATAGGAGACCAATACTTCCGGGACAATGTCTTCGACACAAGTAGTTTCTGGGCGGGACTATCACGCGAGATGGCTGCGTTCGATAAAATCCTCACCGATTTCTCAAAACATTTCCCCAGCAGCGTGTCCAGTGAAGGCATCGATAAAGAGACCAACGAATATAAAATTACTATTCCTCTCGCCGGATATGAGGAGAAGGATGTAATTGTGAAAGCGCGTGAAGGTGTTCTGATGGTGCAAGCTGTAAAGAAGCCCATGGATGGTATCGAAAGGAATTACCTGGATATGAGAACGCTGCCAAACTTTGTAAATGTGAACGGCAGTTGGACTTTCAAAGACGGTGTCCTGAAAATCGTATTTCCTCTCCAGTCCATACCGGCAACGGAAGAAACTACAACCGAAATAGTAACAGAATCCCTGAATTAAATAGAAGAAATTGATAGTGATGATAATGGTACTGGTGATGCCGATGTCGGAGTCAACAGAGGTGATACTGCCAAAGAAGCCGATGATATGATCAATGTTGCAATTAAACAGGAGCCTGTAGAGGCAACCACGTATTCGGTAGATTTGAAAGACGAAGTGGAATTTGTGCCAATGCGTTATTAGATGAAATTAATTATAGTTCTTAAATTATAAATTAAAATTTTTGTGATGTGGAGAGTGGAAAAAATTATCTGTAATAGTTGCCATAAACACTTCTACTACTATACTCCATGGCATTGTTGTACAACTAGTTTCTGTTCTGCCATTGTTTACACGGAACCATAAATTAATTCAAATCGGAATGTTCAATTATCGTTTGGAATAACAACAGTGCAAGATTAATCAGCTGGCTTTCCAAGAAGACATGCGACCTCTCCTATTCAGACGTATAATTGTTTACCGAGCTTCCAGAATGTACGATAAATAAGATAAACTGTGACCCCAGAGCCCGGGGTATATATTCGTTGGCGCGCAACGAACAAAGCAGTTGTAAATATTGATACAATGTTCGCGATCGTTCTTCTCGGTCTTTTGGCCAGCGCCAACGCTGCACCGTATTGCCATCATCGTCATCATGGATACTCTCCGGACTTCCACCATGATGACTTCGCGATAGGAGACCAATACTTCCGGGACAATGTCTTCGACACAAGTAGTTTCTGGGCGGGACTGTCACGCGAGATGGCTGCGTTCGATAAAATCCTCACCGATTTCTCAAAACATTTCCCCAGCAGCGTGTCCAGTGAAGGCATCGATAAGGAGACCAACGAATATAAAATTACTATTCCTCTCGCCGGATATGAGGAGAAGGATGTAATTGTGAAAGCGCGTGAAGGTGTTCTGATGGTGCAAGCTGTAAAGAAGCCCATGGATGGTATCGAAAGGAATTACCTGGATATGAGAACGCTGCCAAACTTTGTAAATGTGAACGGCAGTTGGACTTTCAAAGACGGTGTCCTGAAAATCGTATTTCCTCTCCAGTCCATACCGGCAACGGAAGAAACTACAACCGAAATAGTAACAGAATCCCCTGAATTAAATAGAGAAGAAATTGATAGTGATGATAATGGTACTGGTGATGCCGATGTCGGAGTCAACAGAGGTGACACTGCCAAAGAAGCGGATGATATGATCAATGTTGCAATTAAACAGGAGCCTGTAGAGGCAACCACGTATTCGGTAGATTTGAAAGACGAAGTGGAATTTGTGCCAATGCGTTATTAGATGAAATTAATTATAGTTCTTAAATTATAAATTAAAAAGTGATTTTTTAGGTTAATTTTTTAACGTCATGTAACAGTTAAAAGTTTCACAAAGCCTGAATATTTTATGTGTAACTGATAAATTTTTAATTTCAATTCTTATTGGTTATACTTCAACAGTTATTTAAAATAAAACAGTTTGTAATAAAAAACAGTATTATTATTTTCACGATTTCAGTCACGTTAGCCGAGTGGTTGAGTTCAGTCAAAAGACCCGAGATAGATCCCCAGATGATTTGGAGGCGATATTTATTTTGCAAAAGAGAGCCAAACGATCTATTTACAATTTAAATACCAAAACCACTTTTAGAGAAAAATCATATATAATTATCATTGGCCTCTTAATATATGTATTGTATGTACATACAAACTTTAACAACTTTAAAATCAATACTGATACACAATGTTAATACAAGAACCAAACACAAGCTATATAACGCCAGTTACTAGACTACACAGAGTCAATTACTCATTCATGGGGAGGTGTGTTCGCTTCTACAACAAACCCAGGAATAGGAAAACAGCACTTTTACATCCCGGTAAAAGTGCAGTTTTCCTATTAACACATAATAAATAAATATCTTCACGCCATTACCAATACAGGGGTAGACAGAGGTCCAGACAATTAAGTGGTTTCGACCCACCTTCCTTCCACCGAATATATTTTTGGGAACGTGACAGGCGATGTGTCTGTCACCATCTTTATGTCCAAGCCATTGATATAATTCGTACATAAGTTTTTGAGAAACACATTGATACGAGCATGCCAAGTGGGGATCGAACTCGGGTCTCTAGACTCAAAATTCCGACCACCCGACCACTCAGCTATCGTGACTTCCTATTAACCTATTAACAGGTTAAAAAAAACTGTACGAAAAGGGTTATTACAATATAAATTAATATATAAAAAAGTCACGATGGCCGAGTGGTTGGGGCTCGAATTTTGAGTCCAGAGACCCGAGTTCGATCCCCAGGTGGCAGGCTCGTACCAATGGGTTTTTCAAAAAAACTGATGTACGAATTATATCGATGGCTTGGCCATAAAGACGGCGACGGGATCACCACCTGTCACGTTGTCCCGAAAATATCTTCGGTGGAAGGTGGGACTAAGGGACTTAATTGTCTAGACTAGACCTCCGTCTACCCCTGTATTGGTAATTGCGTGAAGATATTTATTATTATTTTATTTAAATTAATGTTAAATTTTGTATTTCCCTTACAAAAGAAAAACCTTAAAAAGAGGATACCTACGGAGTTGCTTTCGCCTTTTCGTCTCCCTTGGATGTAGTGTATGCTACTTGCATCGATAAATAAATGATTTGATTTGAGATGTTAGGCTCATAGCAATGCCTTTTTTCAAAATTTATGTACTATGTATATCGTTGGCTTGGCTATAAAGACGGCGACGGGCTCACCACCTGTCACGTTGTCCCGAAAATTATCTTCGGTGGAAGTTGGGTCGATGGGACTTAATTGTCTAGACTAGACCTCGTCTGTCTCTGTGTTGGGCATTGTACCAAAAGCATGTCTTCGGAGAAAGGTAGGTCGGAAGGACTTAATTGTCTAGTACCTCTATCTATCCCAGTATTAGGAATGGCGTGACGATATAAAAAATTTGGCTGCAGTAGTCACTTTGCTTGTCACTTTAATTTTTACATTGTTTAGAAATTTTATTTACCATGGCAAATGTATCTAGTTTCTAGTAACTTTTATCTGGGCTATTAAAGTTGTAAAATTCCGAAGTCTATCCGGGAGGTAGCCCTGGTGACTCAACTATTCTGAACTTACCTCTGGCACCAGACTCTCACTAAGTAAGGTTTTAGAATTTATACTTATCACTTACTAAGTAACTAAAAATTAAGAACTTATTGGGGATGATTTGAAATTTTAGGGACGATTTGTTGTTGTTGTTTACTTTCTATCAGTTGCAGCTCAGTTAGGCTGTTTTATATCTTAATCCCATTAAAAAAATGCGGAACATGTCCACAATCCAGCGACAGATAATTCCTCAGATCAAATCAAAGTCTCATCAGAGAAAATGGCGTGTCGCATTACCGTACTATTTATGTTAAAAAATTTAAAGCGAATTTAAAAAAAAAATACTGACTGGGGGTTATGAACTTCGAAGTACTGTGGCAACGCTTATACCTCTGAGCCGCCGTGTCTTATACGCATCAGTTGCAATTTTAAATCTCATCATTTACTTACTTTCTAGAGAGTTTGCGACATCTTACAGAAGGTATTTTAACGTTAAGCTCAATGTCTGTAACTTTGCAGCTACGAAACATTAATTCGCCAGTTCGCCGTAGCTTTCGAGTGCGTGAAGGGTGCTGAGATAGCGACCCTAGTACCCCTTCCACCATACACTAACGTATGCTCGAGGTAGGGTCCAATAAAGACCAACTGCAGCAGTCTCATCAACCCCACCATCTCAAAGTTAGGCTGGCTGTGTAATTTTCTCTCGGTTCAACATGACTGTCCACGCTACCGCTATGAAGCTCCGCCACGATAAGCTGAGACGCAAATACTTAACCTGAGTTAGTAAATTAAGCATATTAAGCACTAGCTGTCTCCTGCGGCTTTGCCCGCAGTTTAACACTTAACGCGAAACCTTGTTACTCCTTATAACATAAGCTATCTGTCAATGAAAGTCCTGTTAAAATCGGTCCAGCCGTTTCAGAAATCAGCCGTATCAAACAAACAGATAGACAGACAAAAATGTGTTATTTTGTTGTATGTGCCATATACATTCATATACATGTAGTAAAAAACGGTTATTTAAAAAATATCTTCACGCAATTCCCAATACAGGGGTAGACAGAGGTCAAGTCTAGACAATTAAGTCCCTTTGACCCACCTTCCACCGAAGATATTTTCGGGACAACGTGACAGGTGGTGAGCCTGTCGCCGTCTTTATGTCCAAGCCAACGATGAAATTCGTACATAAGTTTTTGAAAAACTCATTGGTACTGCCACCTGGGGATCGAACTCGGGACTCGAAATTCCGACCACCCAACAACTCGGCTATCGTGACTTAAAAAACGGTTATTTAATGTATAGAATTATAATATAAGAACGCCTAGAAATTATTGAATAGCAACGATTGAATAAGAATAAATAAGAATTCATTTTGATTAAAACGTAAGGCGTTAAAAAATTATAAATGATAAACTTTTTTAAACTATGCATTGAAAAAGCTACTTTAGAACATAAAAATCGGATAATATTGACATTTATTTAATACTATTTGATACCCGCGACTCTTTAGAAAATATTGCCTTAAATTCATTTTTATTCCATAATTTTTCTATAAAGGTACATATTATTTTAGAGATTATGTATATAATAATAATTATAATCAATAATGATTAACAAGTATGAATCGTACATAAGTTTTGTAAAAACCTTCTACGAAACTTCAGTATCACACCAGACACAAGAATTGCAGCTTAGTTGGAGTTTTTAACTGGAATACTTGTAATATGTCTATAAAACTACATGCATTTAGCATTTTGCTAGTAGTCTATAAAAATGTCACAAAGAATGAAATGTGCATAGTATTATATTGTGTGCAACGTTATGTCCAAAGCTTCTTCTAGAAGCTTTGGATATAACGACCTGAGTTCGATCCCCAGGTGGCAGGCTCGTACCAATAAGTTTTTCATAAACTTATTGGTACGAGTACGAATTATATCGTTGACTTGGACATAAAGGGGGCGACTTGCTCACCACCTGTCACGTTGTCCCGAAAATATCTTCGGTGGAAGGTGTGTCAAAGGGACCTAATTGTCTAGACTAGACCTCTGTTTACCCCTGTATTGGGAATTACGTGAAGACATTTATATTTATTTATTCTTCTAGAACTTTCGCTCCAGTGAAATTTTGATACATTTCACTGGAGCTTAAGTGGAAGAATAGAAACAAAGTAAAAGATATACATTTATTGTGCATTTAAAACCACACGCTTAACTTAAAACAAGAAAGTTAAACAATAAAATAAAAATTACCAAATTTGAAGACAAAAATTAAAACTAATAAAATTACAATACCGAGACAAAAATATAGAAAAAAATACACTGGTAAAAAGTTATCTGTAATTGTCACACGATTCGTGGCGTTAGACAAACAGATTGACTCTGCTGCAGCTTATTTAACTGTTGTCTTAGTGTCCACTCCAATAAAAAACTATACATTAACTTCGTAAACCTTTGGTACGTCTTGCTCTTGGGGAAGAAATTTAAGATTCTGTTTGGAATTCTGATCACCCAACCTCAACTATCCTGGCTTTGTCCACTTTACTCATGTGTATTGACGGTAACATTTTGGTCAATATTGAATGCTGGTGCGATCTCGCCAATTCTTAAATCCGACAAATTCATTGTTAGTTTTGGTACAGTCAGAATATAATCGTTGATGTACTCGCCGCAGGGAACTGCTTTCTCTACTTGGAGTGGACTCTTGAAATTGAACATGATATTCAATTCTTTGTCCTCCGTAAACCATTGCGCGTCTTGCGTATTAACTACTTTCGGCAGGATCCTCACGTCTCTAAAACCGAGTCCATTCTCTTTGTGAGCGTTCAAATAAATAACTCTGTGCTTAATTTTAATGGAAATATCGGCTTCGCTGAAATCTGTGAGCGTATATTTCAGTACGTAGAAATTCGAACCGTACACCTCCCGGATTTGGTAGCTATCGCCGCAAGCATGTTCGACTTCTCGATCGGCGGCGATTACGCTGCGCGATACTTTCTCGAACAGTTTTTCGTAACGGCGATTGTTCTGGCGATTCAAATGGTAGTTGAGCTTACAAGCGCGGTCCTTGTGACAGTGGTGGTGGCTCTCCACGAAACTGACGAAGATTAATACGACGACTGAGAAACGGTACATGTTTATAGAAGAATACAATGAACAATACTAATCGTACCATGTATGTCAGAAATTAATCGTTAAGATATAACTGGAGAGGTTATAAAGTCATCACACTGAATAATTCGCTCCAGATAACAGCTGTGACGTTATGTGTTGAAAAGTATAGTCTTTGACCATGGGCTCGCCCGCGTTAATGTACATTTTGAAGTATATTGTCAGAATTATAAATATGTTCAAAGTAACGCTTTATAAAAAAGTTGTTATAATATAAATTAATACATTAATGATCACTCAAAGAATAAGATCCTCTGGAAAAAATAATAGCTCTGGAGTTACTTTCGACTGTTTCTTCTTATTAATGGGAACCTCATTACGCAACGGCGGTAGCGTATTGAATGTTCCATATCATGACTGATCACCATAACAACCTATCAAAAAACCACCGGTGAACAAATACCTCCCCTAAAGATTAAAAAACACCACACACAACAATCCTGCACCATCAGTAAACATCGACTCCCCGCAACATTGTGCAGCTCTTAATATTCAGCGATTAACTGTACGTGGTTTCAAATAACAATCAGTTTTCCTCTACCGTAGAGGAATAATTTTTTATTTGACACTACTATGCTTTTTAATATTAATGTTATATTTATAAGTTCGGTATTGGTATAATGGGATATAATTGTTGTTAAATTTTACGACATTAGTTTTTTAAAGAAAAGACGAAGTCGAGAAAAGCCACAAGCCGAGTGGTTAGGTTAGCGATCGGAATTCGAGTCTGGAGATCCTAGTTCTATTCCAAGTTGGTAGGCTCGCACCAATAGGTTTTTTTCAAAACTTATGTACGACTTATGTCGTTGGCTTGGATATAGAGACGGTGACTGTCTCAACACTTGTCACGTTGTCATAAAAATGTCTTCGGTGGAAGATGGGTTGTAAGGACTTAATTGTCTAGACCTCAGTCTTTCCCCTGCCTTAGGAATGGTGTGAAGTTTTTTTATTTATTTTTTATTTTGTAAGTATACCCAAGACTCGTGTTCATGATCATCACACGAATGTGAGTCTAAAGGACTGAAACGTTAACTGAAGAGTAGCCAGAGGACTCTGCATTTGCGTGAAAATAAAAAAAAATTCATATTTGTATTCATTATTTCATTACACAAGTGCTTTCTTTAACCACTTACTATGGGAACAGAGCAATGAATGTGATGTTGTCGCTATGTATATACTTATTACAATTTCTTATCATTAAAGCCATCATCATAACGGTCTATGAATAGAACAGTATATGGTCTATAGGAAAAAGATCTTTACCTCATGTGAGTGATTGTAATAATCCCCACACTTGGTAAGTGGATTGACGATAGTAGAATCACACACCTTGCATCTTAGACACTACTGCCATTTAAGGTCTGTTAAAATTTGGTTAGGTTGGTATTATTCTAACGCCAGGTATCACAAGGACAAAGTTTACGCTAAAATATATACCAATAGACTGCGTTTTAAAATAAAATAAATAAAACAAATAAATATCTTCACGCAATTCCCAACACAGGGGTAGGGTAGGTCTAGACAATTATGTCCCTTTGACCCATCTTCCACCGAAGATATTTTCGGGACAACGTGACAGGTGGTGAGCCTGTGACCGTCTTAATGTCCTAGCCAACGATTTCAATCATATATAGGTTTTGAAAAAAGCCATTGGTACGAGCCTGCCACTTCGGGTTCGAACTCGGGTCTCTCGACTCGAAATTCCGACCACCCATCCACTCGGCTATCGTGACTTGTGATTGTGTTTTAAATAATAAAAATGTTTTATTTAACCAATAACTGTAATATCACAAAGTTAAATCTTTGAAGTGTTTCACCGAATTATTGAAGTAATTAATTATTAAATAGTACGATGCATTCAGGGTGTTGATGAGATTACCCCGTCACTGTAGTGCATCAACCATGTTCGTGTCAGCGCGAACTGATGGTTTCAAAGCAATCTAGAGAAAAGGTTGCGCCTCCCTTTTTAATAGATTGCTTACATCTCGCAACAGCATCCAGAATGCATCGATGAACAGGTGGGATGTCTAGATAGTCGCGCATTGGGTTGGCTTATCAAAAGCGCGATCATCTAAGCATACCACATGCCAATGACGGTAGCAGGTTACCGAGCATCTCCCTCTTATGGCATTAATAAATTAGAGATAAGTTTAAATATATAATTTGTTATTAGTACCTACTAACAATAAATTATTATTATATTAGTACCTACTAACAATAGATTTAAGGTTATGTTATATCTACAGTGGTAGAGCCACCCATCAGCTTTTGTTGTAGCATGCATGGTCCGGCTCGACCGGGGAAGTACCACGACTACACTGTCTAATACATTCTGGTATTGCGGGTGTTAATGGACGGCGGTAATCACATACCACGTGAGCTACCTGCTCGTTTGCCTCCCTTTTCTATATAAAAAAATGTGTTAATATAAATTAATAAAACAATATGAGCCTTCGGCCTGAAATAAACATTTGTTATTATTATTAAAAATATATTTTCTCGTCATTCGCAATACCGGGGTAGATAATTAAGTACTCTCTTTCACCGAAGACATTTTTTGGGACAACGTGACAAGTAGTGAATCTGTCGCCGTCTTTGTGTGAAAGCCAAAGATATTTTTTTTTGTAATTCAATCGATTTTAAATTATCGTCATAACCATTTATTCATTTAATAAATGCCTCCACTTAACGCAACTCTATATCGCTGTACACTTTGACAATATTTCGGACTTTCTCGTTGATGAAATTCATTTAAATGCCATCTCCGTTTTAGATGAGACGTTATAAAGGAACAAGATAACCAAATCATTAGCTTCTTTGAACCATATAATACCCTCTGCTTGTACTTCTCTTGGTATAACTTTTATATCTCTAACGGCCCGCCCATTAGACTTTTGAGTGCTGACATATATTACTCTGTATTTCATTTTAATGTTAATATCACCTTCGCTGTATTCAGTAAGGTTATACTTAAGAGTGTAGAAATCAAGACCAAAATATTCTATGATATGTTTATTTTCATTATCATTGCAGATTCCCTCATACTCTCTGTCAGTTTGTATGACAGTTTGTGCGAAATCCTCGAAGAATTTTTCGTAACGGCGACTGCTGTATCGTGAAGAAGAACGCATATGTTTACACCAACGATGGCTTCCACACATGGCGTTTACTAGAAAATCCGCAATGTTAAGAAGAATCATCAAAACTAGTAACCTGTACATGTTTCAAAGACACCGTAACACACACTAGAAATAACAGGCTTGATATTAAAGAAGCGCTTCGTTTCTTATAAATACTTGACGGAAATTATCATAAAATTATTTCATATCATCATTAAGAGATTAGAGAAAAGGGTTGTCCCCGGCAATTGTTTGTTTCAAATCAAACCAATTATTTATCGATATAAGTAACATTTAAAATAAAACGATTTTCGGCTTTTATCGCGTTTTTGTAAAGGTTGCTGTAAAGCATCCGAACCGTCGGGAAATAAAAATAGTTTGTAAAAACTAATTAAAAACGCGATAAAATCCGAAAATCGTTTTATTTTAAATGTGTAGTATTCGCGTAAATACAAGAAATCATTATGATATAAGTAACATTCATTATTCATCGACTGTCATTTTTCTAATATACCACCGTATCGTAACCTTCTCCGTTCCTCTAACGTTGATGAAATTAAACTCCATAGGTAACCTATTTTTACGTGTTTTTTTAAACAAAGGAAATACTAAAATTGAAAATAATATAATTATAAATAACATGGGAGCGATCAACTTATTCCCCAGAAATACTATCGTGATTATATTCTGTATTATTATATTAACCTCTTCATACATCTTTTTATGAGCCATGAACATGTTAATAGGCATTGCGTGATTTTTTATATACTGTTTTATTTTTTTTTTATTTTTACGCATATTGATGACAATAGGGTTGACAGTGGTTTAGAAAATTAAGTCCCTAAACTGTTCTAGTAGTAACATAAAGGAACAAAAAGGAGTAAAATGTCATTGTTTGGGAAGGAAAGTCTGTAAATGCACATAGGCTACATTTTATTCCGGAAATATGTACGGTTCGTGTGAGTGAGATCTCATACATTAAAATTTTGATTTGTAGTATTGGGGTTATGGAAAGAGATAAGGGTGTGGGGTAGTAGTACGAAATAAAAGATATTCTAACACCACATTAAATATATATTGTTCGGATATTACACGATAACGCCTATTACTTAGTGTAACGATATTAAGGTTAACGAGTAGCGAGACGTGCGCAGCGGACGGGCAGCCTCTCGGTGTCGCATACGGAGAATCACTGCCGGCTCGGGGAAAAACGAGCGCGTCCGACGATGACCGATGAAGCCCGAACAGTTGTCGGCTAACGGTGCGCTGACGCACGATTGATATTCGTGCGATCACCTGTAGACAGGCCGCAGGTGTTCACAGGTGTTCAGAGGGTGGATCCACCAGATTATCTGTCCGATAACTGGTTAGAGCCACTACGGGTACGCGACCCCGGACCGCTGTAGCTTCCAGTGTCACACGCCTCTCTGTCTCCGTGGCACTGTTATCCCACCCATCCCCTCCCAATTCCCTCCTATACCCAATCTATCCTTCTTCAAACCAAGAATTCACAAGGAGGGTTGGTGTCAGGCAGGCGGCCGATCGGAAAACATTGCCAAATACTTTACAACATGAGTACAACAGGAGATAGAATATGCGACTTTGACTTAGCCGTAGTAAACACCTGGTATCAAAAGAGAGATTAACATCTTATCTCATTCCGTAGTGGCCAGCACTCTACACAAATAGATTACTTTCTTATGAAAAGGAGCAAAATTAACTCGGCCAAAGACTGCAAAATAATTCCCAGTGAGAGCCTAGTTTCCCAGCATAGGTTGTTGATTCTAGACTTGAGTCTTAAAGTAAAATGTATGCAAAAGAACTCTAAACCCCCACCTAGAACGAAATGGAACAAACTAAGTGACAGAGAGCTAGCCGAAGAGTTTCGGAAAAGAGTAGTAGATAAGATTGTAGAAATGGGTGACATGGCAGAGATTAGAGTGAATAATTGCTGGAATGAGATGGCGATATGTGTAAGGAAAGGTTTTTGGAGAAACGAAGGGGAAAGGGAAGATTGATAAGGACACATGGTGGTGGAATGAAGAGGTGCGGAAAATTTTGAAAGAAAAGAAGAATGCTTTTAAGGAATGGAAAAGTTTGAAAGAGGGAAATGAGACAGATCAAGAAAACAAAAGGTCTGCCTATCAAGTTATTAAGAAGAAGGCGAAGAAAGTAGTTGCAATCGCAAGGGCTAAGGTACAGGATAAGCTGTACGATTTCCTGGAAACTCCACAAGGCCAAAAAGATCTGTATAGAATATCTAGAGAGCGAGAAAGGAATGCAAGAGATGTGAATCACATGAAATGTATGAAAGACGAAATAGGGAAGGTTTTGACGGAAAACGAAAGCATAAAAGAACGTTGGAAGTGCTATTTTAGCAAACTTTTGAATGAGCTTGAAAGTAGCACCAGTGACAGAGAAAATGAAGAGTGGTAGGTTAGCATGGTTCGGGCATGTAATGAGGAGGGAAGAATGTAATATAGGCAAAAGAATGTTAGAGATGAATGTGGATGGACGAAGAGCTATGGGGAGACCAAAAAAACGATGGATGGATTGTGTGAAAGAAGACATGAGAAAGAAAGGAGTGGGTATTGACCTGGACCGATTTAATATTTTTTTAAAGAAAGAAAGAACCATATAGAATCAAAAAAATATAAATACAAGATATTTCAATATTAAATAAAAAAGTAACAACAAAAAGGTCAACGCTCAGCATACGTTACGGGTTCCCCGGTACCCCGCAACACTGATATTCAGCGCAGCGTATGGTCCATCTCGGGCTGGTAGTAGTAATAAATAGTAAAACTTTAAAAAACATAAAATTTGACACATATGACTTTTTTCAAATATTAACAATATCTTCACGCAATTCCCAACACAGGGGTAGACAGAGGTCTAGTCTAGACATTTAAGTCCCTTCGACCCACCTTCCGCCGAAGATATTTTCGAGACATCGTGACAGGTGGTGAGCCCGTCGCCGTCTTTATGTCCAAGCCAACGATATGAATCGTACATAGGTTTTGAAAAATCCCATCGGTACGAGCCTGCCACTTGGGGATCGAACTCGGGTCTCTCGACTCGAAATTTCGACCACCCATCCACTCGGCTATCGTGACAAATATTAACAAATTTCTTAATAATAAATATACAAAAAAAAATATTTATTTATTATTTTATAACTTCTCCCATTGTGATCATAGTTTTTTTTTTTATATAGAAAAGGGAGGCAAACGAGCGGGTGGCTCACGTGATGGTAAGTGATTACCGCCGCCCATGAACACCCGCAATATCAGAGGCCTAGCGGATGCGTTCCGGCCTTAGAGTCCCCAGAATTGGGGGAGCGGGGTGTGTGGGCCTCACACACCCCCCTCCTCTTGATGAGTTTTATATCATCATCAATATTGTCGACTTCACCTACGTACTAAGTAGTCACGATAGCCGAGTGGTTGGAGTCAAAATTCATCTCATTTCTCAACAATCGGAATTCGACTCAAGAGACCCGAATTCAATCCCCGTAGGCTCGTACCACCGGTTTTTTTTCAAAACGTATGTACGATTGATATCGTTGGCTTGTGTGTATGTATATCGCTATTACTGGGTTAAGATCTTAGCACGAAGACTGACTGCTGAGTTGCTAGCTACCTTGACTCCGAAGTTTAGGTTTGCAGGTTCGTATCCCGCTAGGAACAAACAAACGTTGTGTGATGAATACGAAAGTTGGTAGTCGAGTCTGTATACATCTATGTAAATTATATATGTATGTAATTACATCATACCTTTAACATAGACACTAATGGGACGATTGGTTTACCACCTATCACGTATTCCCAAAATAAGCATTGGTGAAAAGTGGCTCGCAATGACTTCTTTGTCCAGACCTCTGTCTACACCCAGAAATAGCGTGAAGTTATAAAATGAAATATCATAGCACCGTCTTCAAGTACATCAGTAATCAGTACACATTAGAATATTTCATTTAAATTAAGGAGCAATGAGTTTAGACAGGAATGTAAGTTTTTGTTTTTTATTTGCGTTCTTTTGATAGGATTCAATTCATTTTAAAAAGCTTAATGACTATTCCAATTAACTAATGTATCATTAACAAATGTAGTACTAAATAGAATAACATTAAATAAAGGCCACGGTACGGCAAAGGTCGCGGGATCGAATCCCGCCCGTGTCTATTGAATTTAAAAAAAATATCTTTAATTTAATATCAAAACGTTCAGTATAAATTACATGCTTCAAAATCAATAAAAAATTGCGTATTAAATACATTGTTAAATAAAACATGTTAAATAAATAACAAGTAGTAGAAATATCGTAGAATTGTGTGGACAAGCACTATTGCAAAACTGTTCTTTGACCCCGTGTATTCGATAACTCTCAGTGGTAAACTGAGCATATACGAGCACGTCGTGTGATAAGCAAATGGATGCATAACCCTTCTAGATTATGGTTTCAATTTTAAAGATTTATAAAACGAACATAGATAGGTACAACATCGCATACATTGCTCTGATGATCCAAAACTAAGTTTAGCAACTGCGTTTTGAAATTAAAAACTACGAAGACATTACAAACACTCAGACCCGAGAAACTGTAGAATAATTACTTTACTACATTACCCGTCCGGGAATCGAACCCGGAACCTCAGAGCTAATGGCAGAACTGACTGAATTGGTATGTACGCCTCTCGTCCACGGAGGTCATTGAAGTCATAAGTGCAATGTAGTCTTTGGAAATAAAGCTAATGTACCTTAGTACAGTCATGCAGACATAACCCACATGGCTGCGATTTTTTTCCTCGCGTATTCTCATAATACTGGGGTAGACAGAGGTCAGAACACTTATGCCTTAATTAATGTAGCGTGGGTAAATCTTTGTTTCAGAGAGTACGTGGGATGTGCTACAGTTAGCACTTAGCCGCCGCGCTTCAGTACGTCAAACAAGTTTCCCGCGACTACTAGTTTAGGGTTCCGCGCCTACGTCCCAGTGACCGAGTGAAGTCAACCACGGTCGAGTGGGTGCCTGCTGTGTATTACATCAGAGGAGTCACTGTGAAAATTGGCTATGTCTTAAAACAATCTTGCATAAAAAAATTTTAGTAGCACCCGAGAAAGACTGGTCAGTTCTTACCATTAGTTAAGTGTAATATCTCTCTGAAAGATGCAGGAGTGTATAAGCTTGACCGTGAATGTCGTCTCTCTTACATAGAGTAAAGAAAAAGATCAGTCAAAATTCACTTTAAAAAGCATACAGCTGATGTAAAATATAGGTACTCCAGGAAGTTTGCAGTCTGTGGTCATATTTTAAATCGGCCCAACTGTTATATCAGATTTCAAAAGCCACGCAAAGGAACACCAGGTCCTCAATAGGATGATCCGTGAAGATACAGAAATTAAAAAACATCACAATTTCAATAGAGAAGGTGTTGCTTTGCGTTGCTGGAAGGGTGCTGCCATCTGCTTGATCACCACATGTTTCCAAGAATGTTTTGGTGGAAAGTGGATCGAAAGGGCTAATTGTTGGCCCCATTATTGAAAAAATGCGTTAGATAAATAAAAAAGATGAAATTTAAACTGTGATAACAATTACAACGACATGAACACAGTCAAATGACAGACTGAACTCATCGTTCAAACATAAAGTTAAGAAACTTTCAGAAAGGAGTCGGTTTATAATTACAGCGTTTAAAAGCAGTCCTGACTTTTCCAGATGAGGAGCAGTCTTAGGAAGTTTATTACGAAAGTTTTATTGCCACTTACGAAATTTAACGCTAAGCGATCATTATTTTCTTATTAAATATTTTACTCGGTACGGTTTATTCTGTACGAATGTTCACGTCCTCAATGAGAACGCTTTATTTCGTATACTTTTTACCTGTAAATACTCTTTGTTGTTGAGTATAATGGGGTATAATATTTTCTTTCATTCGTTCATTTATTAAATAGTTGACCGATTTTTTCAACCAAAGAATGGTAGTAAAGATACTACTATCCTTTTCTACCAAAGAGTTATCTGATTTATTATACCGTATCCAATATCGCATGATCACAGTACAATCACTGTCACTAAATAATTAAAAGAAAGCATATTAAATAAGTTAAATAAGATAAAAAGAATGTTGGCTTAAGAATAATACCACCCCTCTCTTTCTGCAAATAAAACTAAAAAATAAATTTCTTCACGCCATTCCCTATACAAGGGTAGACAGATGTCGACCTACCTTCCTCCGATGATTTTTTTGGGACAACATGACTGGTGGTAAGCCCGTCGCCATCTTAATGTCAAGCCATCGATGTAGTTCGTACATAAGTTTTTGAAAAAACCCATAGGTACGAGCCTGCCACCTAGGAATCGAACTCGGGTCTCTTGACTCGAATTCCGACCACCCAACCATTTGGCTATTATATACATTTATTTTCGTGATAGTATCTTTTTTATAGTGGTAGTGCCACGCATCAGCTTTTGTAGTTGCATAAATGGGCCGGCTCGTCCGGGGAAGTACCACGACCTCACAGAATACCAGCGTGAAGTAGAAGTCTAACAAACTTCTGCATTTTGTTTGGTGTGTGCTGGTAAGCGGAGGCCCACACACACCCCTTCCCCAATTTAGGGGGGGAGGGGCATTCAAGGCCGGCAACGCATATGCTATGCCTCTGGTATTGTGGGTGTTCATGGGCGGCGGTAATCACTAACCATCACGTGAGCCACCTGCTCGTTTGCCTCCCTTTTCTAATCTTCCGTGGGTGTAATAAGAGGCGGCTAAGGAAGAAGCTTCCATAATTTAATTGGTAGATGCCGAGATAGCCATCTAACAAAATAATAAAAAAGGAATATCTGCACGCACTTCCCAATACAGGGGTAGACAGAGGTCTAGTCTAGACAATTTAGTACCTTCGACCCACCTTCCACCGAAGATATCTAACAAAATGCCAGATCAAAATTCAGCAGATGAAGGATAGCAGTGTTTAAAGAGTTGGCTGCTGCGTGGCAATGATGGCAAAGCCACCAGGACGAGTGAGGCCTATGGTCTACTGTGAACTTTTACAAGCCGAAACATACATCGATAGGGACAACATCACATTCATTGCTCTGATCCCAAAGTAGTGAGTGAAAATGCTGTGTTTTGGAAACAACAAGCTATAACCAGACCGAGAATCGATCTCGGGACCTGAGAGCAGGCGACATCATGAAAACAAATGTGTACGTACCTCGTTCACAAAGCTATTTCTACTTTGGATTTCTGTTTTCTCATTACGCAGTTAATGTTTTTTAAATGAATAGACTTTCACTAAAAATAACGTTTCTAGTCCTGTTAAACACTCAAACGAACTTACAATGCTTGTGTTTGAAGTGTTTACGACAATAGTTCAATGGCGGGACCGAACCTGCGACGTAATGTATCGCAATTCAATAACATATACGTTATTTTTGTTTGTTACCATAAGAGGAAAAAATAAAGCACTCTACAGTATCAGTATATTTTATATTTTTAATTAAGTGACCTGTGCCCTTTCTTTTTCCTCATTTATCTGCTGCTGTATATATTCACGATAGCCGAGTGGTTGGGTGGTCGGAATTACCAAGAACAGGAAAGTACCAAAAACACACAGACCCGTGAAAATGTAGATAAATTTTTCTGCATCCACCAGTCCGGAAATCGAACCCAGGACCTCAGAGCTCAGAGAGCAGAGGGACCGCAGAGAGCAGAGGGCCCGCAGAGCGACCGATGTGTGCCAATCGTCTGTAGAGGTCTTCAAACGTGTTTGTAGCTTTAGAATAATCGGTTTATATTTTCTCCATGTACAAGAGAGAAGATTTATCGAGTTTTTATTGTTCATCCATCATTCATGCACTTCATCCTCGAAATATTGAGGGTTGTTGACAATTCAGGATGTGCAGTACGACGCTCATTTCTCATATCCGCACCGTCAGACAGACGCAATTTATTTCTGTTATAAAATGCAGCGATGTCCATTTATATTACACATGTTTCCCATTGGTATTCGACGGAAATGAATAATGGGAGGTATTTGCTTTTTGTTTTGTTACATTATTTTGTTACATTACATTAAAAAATATCTCCATAAGTTGTCTCTATGTTCGAATCATATCGTTGGCTTGGACATAAAGACGGAGACGGGCTCACCACCAAACATACCATAGCATTAACTTATTCGAAAGTTATGATATTGGAATGGTTTAGTGATCGGATTTCGAGTCAGAAGTCCCGAGTTCGATCCCAAGGCTCGTACCAATAGGTTTTTTCAAAAACTTATGTACGATTTATCTTTGGCTTGGGCACAAAGACGACAACGGGCTCATCACTTGTCACGTTGTCTCGAAAAATGTCTTCGGTGGAAGGTGGGTCGAAGGGACTTAATTGTCTAGATTAGACCTCTCTCTCTCTCATTTTATTATTATTTATTTTGTATTCCTATTAACCATGCCTACTAAGGTGGAACGCTTGTGTCTGGCGTGGTTCTATACTATAGTCGAATGGCGGACCCGAACCTGTACGTTACATTTCGCCATACGTACTCTAAACCATTAGGCACTCTGACCATTAAAATTTTAATAATAAAACATTTGACAATTCAAATTATTGACATGGTGAAATCGTATCAGTATTTTTATAACCTTCACGTGATAAGCATCACTCGTGCGTGGGACACGGTGCTTCGACACATAACGACGGCAAAAGCGGTTGATACGGTACGACTTACACAGTCGCAGGTTCGATTCCCAAGTGAAAAGCTGGTTTCAAAGAGTCTTTTTAAAACTTACTAATTTATCGTTGGCTTGGAGATCCTCTGAAGTCCTTTCGATCCACCTTCCACCGAAGATATTTTCGGGACAACGTGACATGTTGTGTGCCTATCACCGTCTTGGTGTTCACCCTCAACTCTTAGCACTCGTAACCCGTAGCATTCATTTATTTATTTATTTATTTATTTATTTATTTATTTATTTATTTATTTATTTATTTATTTATTTATTTATTTATTTATTTATTTATTTATTTATTTATTTATTTATTTATTTATTTATTTATTTATTTATTTATTTATTTATTTATTTATTTATTTATTTATTTATTTATTTATTTATTTATTTATTTATTTATTTATTTATTTATTTATTTATTTATTTATTTATTTATTTATTTATTTATTTATTTATTTATTTATTTATTTATTTATTTATTTATTTATTTATTTATTTATTTAACGTTGTATCATAGTTTCTTCGAATTTTATTGCATCGTGTATTTTCAATACAGGGTACAGTCACGATAGAAGAGTGGTTGGAGATCGAGTCAGGAGACCCGAATTCGATCCTCAGGTGGAATCCTCGTACCCATGGGTGTTTCAAAAACTTACGTACGATTTATCGTTGGCTTGGACATAAAGACGGCGACGGGCTCATGACCTGTCACGTTGTCCCGAAAATATCTTCGGTGGAAGGTGGGTCAAAGGGACTTAATTGTCTAGACTAGACCTCTGTCTACCCTTGTATTGGGAATTGCGTGAAGATATTTCCTTTTTTTTCTTTTTCCATAAGTTGGGTCGAAAGGACTTATTTGCCTGGAATTCTGTCTACCCTGTATTGGGAAGGACGTGAATGTCATTTACAGGCCGTTATGTATATATGTACAAAGTATCAGGAGCAAGTATAAGTACAAAGTACCAGAAGCAAGCATGTGACGGGCAGCAGGGTTCAAGGTGCGCGGTATCTAGTACAGCTATCGCCAATCAGACCGCCAAGCGTGATGATTATCGCAATGCCTTTCCGAGAAGCCTATACATTTGTCCAGTAGAGAATTTTCACTACTACATTTATAATAATTCAACTTATGGTGTTAAAAAATTGTCTATGAAAGTTATTATGTGTATTTGATATCGCTGTTATTTTGTTATTTGTCAGAAAAGCTAGTAATGTATATTGTTATTTGTAATTAAAGGCAAATTTTGTTATTTTATGGATTTAACGTTGTATCATAGTTTCTTCGAATTTTATTGCATCGTGTATTTTCAATACAGGGTACAGTCACGATAGAAGAGTGGTTGGAGATCGAGTCGGGAGACCCGAATTCGATCCTCAGGTGGAATCCTCGTACCCATGGGTGTTTCAAAAACTTACGTACGATTTATCGTTGGCTTGGACATAAAGACGGCGACGGGCTCACCACCAAACATACCATAACATTAACTTATTCGAAAGTTATGATATTGGAATGGTTTAGTGATCGGATTTCGAGTCAGAAGTCCCGAGTTCGATCCCAAGGCTCGTACCAATAGGTTTTTTCAAAAACTTATGTACGATTTATCGTTGGCTTGGACATAAAGACGGCGACGGGCTCATGACCTGTCACGTTGTCCCGAAAATATCTTCGGTGGAAGGTGGGTCAAAGGGACTTAATTGTCTAGACTAGACCTCTGTCTACCCCTGTATTGGGAAGGACGTGAATGTCATTTACAGGCCGTTATGTATATATGTACAAAGTATCAGGAGCAAGTATAAGTACAAAGTACCAGAAGCAAGCATGTGACGGGCAGCAGGGTTCAAGGTGCGCGGTATCTAGTACAGCTATCGCCAATCAGACCGCCAAGCGTGATGATTATCGCAATGCCTTTCCGAGAAGCCTATACATTTGTCCAGTAGAGAATTTTCACTACTAAATTTATAATAATTCAACTTATGGTGTTAAAAAATTGTCTATGAATGTTATTATGTGTATTTGATATCGCTGTTATTTTGTTATTTGTCAGAAAAGCTAGTAATGTATATTGTTATTTGTAATTAAAGGCAAATTTTGTTATTTTATGGATTTAACGTTGTATCATAGTTTCTTCGAATTTTATTGCATCGTGTATTTTCAATACAGGGTACAGTCACGATAGAAGAGTGGTTGGAGATCGAGTCAGGAGACCCGAATTCGATCCTCAGGTGGAATCCTCGTACCCATGGGTGTTTCAAAAACTTACGTACGATTTACGTCGAACGCTTCGAAATATAGACGGCGACAGGCTCACCACCTGATACGTTGTCCCGAAAATATCTTCGGTGGAAGGTGGGTCAAAGGGACTTAATTGTCTAGACTAGACCTCTGTCTACCCTTGTATTGGGAATTGCGTGAAGATATTTCCTTTTTTTTTTCTTTTTCCATAAGTTGGGTCGAAAGGACTTATTTGCCTGGAATTCTGTCTACCCTGTATTGAGACTAGTGTATATATAAATAAAATTTATAAAAAATGTGTCTTGAAATATGACTGAAAATAAAATATTTTCATAAAAATATGTACAAATAATTACGATTTCGTTACTATATGAATTTCATTATGCATAGAAGTATATAATCTGCATAATCGGATATATATGTTTGTGTAATATTTACAGGCTCGGAATATTGGCGATAAAAATTGAAACACGATTTCACGGCACGTGGAAGCCTTTGAACGTCGAAACATTAATTAATTTGGGGTTCAAAGGCAGTCTTCTGTAATGCTGTCCCTTTTTCGGTTTTTTACCCGAAAAATTTTTGTTATTTTATGGATTTAACGTTGTATCATAGTTTCTTCGAATTTTATTGCATCGTGTATTTTCAATACAGGGTACAGTCACGATAGAAGAGTGGTTGGAGATCGAGTCGGGAGACCCGAATTCGATCCTCAGGTGGAATCCTCGTACCCATGGGTTTTTCAAAAACTTATGTACCATTTACGTCGAACGCTTCGAAATATAGACGGCGACAGGCTCACCATCAGTCAAGTGTCCCAAAATTGTCTTCGTAAATGTGTAGACCTCACCTACCCCTGTATTGGGAAGGACGTGAATGTCATTTACAGGCCGTTATGTATATATGTACAAAGTATCAGGAGCAAGTATAAGTACAAAGTACCAGAAGCAAGCATGTGACGGGCAGCAGGGTTCAAGGTGCGCGGTATCTAGTACAGCTATCGCCAATCAGACCGCCAAGCGTGATGATTATCGCAATGCCTTGCCGAGAAGCCTATACATTTATCCAGTAGAGAATTTTCACTACTAAATTTATAATAATTCAACTTATGGTGTTAAAAAATTGTCTATGAAAGTTATTATGTGTATTTGATATCGCTGTTATTTTGTTATTTGTCAGAAAAGCTAGTAATGTATATTGTTATTTGTAATTAAAGGCAAATTTTGTTATTAAGAAAAAGAAATAAACTTTATTTGTTGCTTATTTTACCACAGTAAAAGGGTCTGCGCTCAGTATAAGTTGCGGATAGACTTTCAGCGTAGCCCGTTAAATCGATTGTATATTTATGTGTATTTCGGTTAAATACTTAGTGAACTGTTATAACATAATACTTAGCGCGCGTAGCGCTACAAAATTCTAGGGGATTGAGATATCAAACAATTTTCACAGATCCCATAATTCCATAGAATCGTGTTGTGTTTAAATTTAGTAAATTAATTGTGAGGAGTCGGTGTAGGGAATATGAACGGATATATTTAATTAAATAAGACACGACGCACGAAGTAATTGGTACGTTGAATAATGGAATCAAATCTACGCTGCGATGTAATGGAATTCGATGTATCCGCATAAAGGTATTTCTATCCTTTTCTTCTCGTGGATGTCGAGGATCGACTAAGGGAAACCCTTACCAATACCGACTGTTATCTAGATAATGGTTGGCAGTGTCTGATGGTCAATCCCCTTGCCTCCTCTTAATATGATGTAAAATAAAGGTAATAAAGTAAAAAAAAAAATATCTTCACGCAATTCCCAATACAGGGGTAGACAGAGGTCAAGTCTAGACAATTAAGTCCCTTTGACCCACCTTCCACCGAAGATATTTTCGGGACAACGTGACAGGTGGTGAGCCCGTCACCGCCTTTACGTCCAAGCCAACGATGAAATTCGTATATAAGTTTTTGAAAAACTCATTGGTACTGCCACCTGGGGATCGAACTCGGGTCTCTCGACTCGAAATTCCGACCACCCAACAACTCGGCTATCGTGACTTTTTACTCTTTACTAGATAGGTAATAAAGTAAGTTAACAAAAAACTTCTCAGGGATAAATAACATAGAAAATACATTGTGTTATTTTATTTTTCAATAAAGCGGCTGGCAGAGTATAACATTGAAGTTATTACTACTCACTTTTTACCTAAGTTCATTTTGGACAACGTGACATGTTGTGTGCCTATCACCGTCTTGGTGTTCACCCTCAACTCTTAGCACTCGTAACCCGTAGCATTCGAATTCACAACCATTAGCATTGAAGACAATGCTTCAATATAGGCTATTGGGTGATCTGCAATGTGAATCGGTTATGGTGATTAAGTGCTAAGAATAATGATTATGAAAAGTACTTACAGAAGCCTATGTACTGCAGTGTTATATGTCTTAAAGTGAGTAGACACACTCTCAGTGTTTGAAAATAAATCCCACATCATCAATCAATCAATCATCATATCATCATAATAGCCTAAGAACATGGGCGATCGTAGTACTGAATACTTCCGATCTTAGACACTGCTTTCCGTCACCAGTCTGCAGAATTTTTGTCATTTCGAGATGGTTATCCCGGCATCTATCGATACATGCATACAAAATGGGCTGTTAAAGTTCACTGCAGGAAATAGGCCTCTCCAATAAGGAGGATTTGCTTTAACCGCCATGCTTGAGAGACGTGTTAGCGATTGCAGTACCAGACACCACGCACCTCCAACGCAGCTGCCCATCTGCGTTCTGAAGGTTCTGGTCTTGTATTTTTTGAGTTATATCATCTGTCTGTTGCTATGACGATATCCAGGGCTACGACAACGACGACAAGAAAGAGAAGGCCATATTCTCTCGCCTTTATCACACGGTATCTGTCGATAGCCTATTCCGTATTGTTAACGTCCGTGGACAAATCCCGGAGAAGAAAACCACTTTTTCTACTTTATCTCGCGTCTGATTTTTTGTGGTACCTTCGTTGTTATAAACAAATTATTTAGCTACTTCGGGATCGAAGTAATGTATGTGATGTTATTCCTTCGTATTATTATAATGTATATTGTTATTTGTAATTAAAGGCAAATTTTGTTATTAAGAAAAAGAAATAAACTTTATTTGTTGCTTATTTTACCACAGTAAAAGGGTCTGCGCTCAGTATAAGTTGCGGATAGACTTTCAGCGTAGCCCGTTAAATCAATTGTATATTTATATGTATTTTGGTTAAATACTTAGTGAACTGTTATAACATAATACTTAGCGCGCGTAGCGCTACAAAATTCTAGGGGATTGAGATATCAAACAATTTTCACAGATCCCATAATTCCATAGAATCGTGTTGTGTTTAAATTTAGCAAATTTAAAGACAACACGATTCTATGATCTATGAAACCCTTACCAATACCGACTGTTATCTAGATAATGGTTGGCAGTGTCTGATGGTCAATCCCCTTGCCTCCTCTTAATATGATGTAAAATAAAGGTAATAAAGTAAGTTAACAAAAACTTCTCAGGGATAAATAACATAGAAAATACATTGTGTTATTTTATTTTTCAATAAAGCGGCTGGCAGAGTATAACATTGAAGTTATTACTACTCACTTTTTACCTAAGTTCATTCTGGACAACGTGACATGTTGTGTGCCTATCACCGTCTTGGTGTTCACCCTCAACTCTTAGCACTCGTAACCCGTAGCATTGATGACAATGCTTCAATATAAACTATTGGGTGATCTGCAATGTGAATCGGTTATGGTGATTAAGTGCTAAGAATAATGATTATGAAAAGTACTTACAGAAGCCTATGTACTGCAGTGTTATATGTCTTAAAGTGAGTAGACACACTCTCAGTGTTTGAAAATAAATCCCACATCATCAATCAATCAATCATCATATCATCATAATAGCCTAAGAACATGGGCGATCGTAGTACTGATTACTTCCGATCATAGACACTGCTTTCTGTCTCCAGTCTGCAGAATTTTTGTCATTTCGAGATGGTTATCCCGGCATCTATCGATACATGCATACAAAATGGGCTGTTAAAGTTCACTGCAGGAAATAGGCCTCTCCAATAAGGAGGATTTGCTTTAACCGCCATGCTTGAGAGACGTGTTAGCGATTGCAGTACCAGATACCACGCACCTCCAACGCAGCTGCCCATCTGCGTTCTGAAGGTTCTGGTCTTGTATTTTTTGAGTTATATCATCTGTCTGTTGCTATGACGATATTCAGGGCTACGACAACGACGACAAGAAAGAGAAGGCCATATTCTCTCGCCTTTATCACACGGTATCTGTCGATAGCCTATTCCGTATTGTTCACGTCCGTGGACAAATCCCGGAGAAGAAAACCACTTTTTCTACTTTATCTCGCGTCTGATTTTTTGTGGTACCTTCGTTGTTATACACAAATTATTTAGCTACTTCGGGATCGAAGTAATGTATGTGATGTTATTCCTTCGTATTATTATACGTATATTTATTTATAATTTGGGCTTTTGCAATAGTCGCCTGTCACAACACTCGCGGGCCGAAAGGAGGCGACATAATCTTATGGTTATACGTACGGTTATATTGTCAACAATTTCATTATAAACCGGCAAATTAAAACGCGTACTACGTAACTAGACACATTAAAACTAAACGAGGATGTGAAGCGTCATCTCTTTCACGCATTAAATGGTGCCAATTGAAATAATTATAACGTAACAGCATTCTACGTAGACAGTTTCAGTAACAGTTAACGTAACGTTTATAGCGTAATTATACGAAACGGTTATCTTGTATGTGAATAAAATTTGATTGTCTGTCTCAGATTTCCAAGTGCTTTTATTATTTCGATTACCGCGTTGCTGAATGGTGAGCGCTCATGGAGATTATTGTCCTATTTGTTTCAGGTGAGCCGTCGTCGTCTTGATTTCCAATCTAACGACAAAAATCATGCATAAGTTATTGAAAACACCTATTGGTAAGCTTACCAACGGAGATACAAACTCAAATTTTGATAAGACAACCAATCAACAACTACTCTTCTAATATTACAACATAGTGACAGGTGGTGAGCCCGTCGCCGTCTTTATGTCCAAGTCAACGATATAAATCGTACATAAGTTTTTGAAAAACCTCGTTGGTACATGCCTATCACCTATTAATATTTATATATGACTACCCGGTAGCCTATTAACAGACGTCCTCCCCAGGTCACGAATACCAGACCTGACGGATTCCTCCCTATATCCTGGCCCATCTAATAGATCATCCTGAACATAAATCTTCCCCAAAGCTTGCCACCTAATTTATATATATTACCGAAAATAATTAAAAAAAAAGTATCTTCTCGATAGCTCAATACTGGGATAGACAGAGATCTAGACAATAAAGTCCTTAATTATTATTAAAATTCATTGTTGAACTCTTGTACACAATTCACTTTATTTAATTATTTATTCATTAACCGATCGGTTTTGACTTACGGCATCATCAGGGTATTGACGAGGGTCAATTAATAAATAATTAAATGAATTGAATTGTGTACAAGTGTTCTTGTTGAACACTTGTACAAAAATGTAATGAATTTTAATGCAATGCAATTTCACCAAGTGACAACAATCGCTAGTATAAATTATTAAATATTATTGTTGTTGTTATTATTCCTTTTTAACGAAATTTATGAATTTATTTAAAAATATAAACCGTTTAGAAAAACGTCACTATTGGAACGATAAAATGTTGGTTTTGGTTCGAATGTCAATTACCGATCCAACCGATTCACGGGTTTTCAAGTGAAAACCGAATGAAAACGATAGATCTGTACGACTTTACAATTTACGTTCATATCGAGCTTGAATAAGTGATAGATGAAGTTGCAATAACTTTTATACACTAATATTTTAAATAGTAATAAATTACAATGAATCGTATGTAATTGATTGGGAATGTATATTGTAATGGGAATGTATGGGAATGGGTATTGGGAATGTATTTTGTAAGGAGCTTAATATATACGAAATAATATGTGAAAGAATATGTCTGAATAACCCTCTCCCTTTTATTATTCACAACCGTCATTAATAAAAGTTACGATAGCCGAGTGGTAGCGTGATCGAATTTGAGTTTAGAGATTCGAGTCGGTGGAAGGCTCGTGCCAATGAGTTTTTTTAAACTTATTTCAGATTTATATCGTTGGCTTGGAGATAAGGACAAGTTCACCGCCTGTCACGTTGCCTTAAATTATTTTTACTGTGAAAAGTGGGTTGAAAGGTCCTTATTGTCTAGACATCTGTCTACTCCTGTGTTGGGAATGGCGTGAATATATTTTTTTTAAATAAATATCTTCATTCTTTTTCTATTCATTCCATTCCACTTCCATTCCTAATACAGGGGAAGACAGAGGTATAGACAATTAAGTCGACTCGACCCACCTTCCACCGAAGATATGTTTGGGAGCCCGTCGCCCTCTCAATGTCAAGTCAATGATAAAACGTAGCGTACCAAATTTAAATTTTTGAAAAAACACATTTATACGAGCGTGGGGATCGAATTCGACCCGAGTTCGATCCCCAGTTGGTAGGCTCGTACCAATAGGTTTTCAAAACTTATGTACGAATATCGTTGGCTTGGAGATAAGGACAAGTTCACCGCCTGTCACGTTGCCTTAAATTATTTTTACTGTGAAAAGTGGGTTGAAAGGTCCTTATTGTCTAGACATCTGTCTACTCCTGTGTTGGGAATGGCGTGAATATATTTTTTTTAAATAAATATCTTCATTCTTTTTCTATTCATTCCATTCCACTTCCATTCCTAATACAGGGGAAGACAGAGGTATAGACAATTAAGTTGACTCGACCCACCTTCCACCGAAGATATGTTTGGGAGCCCGTCGCCCTCTCAATGTCCAAGTCAATGATAAAACGTAGCGTACCAAATTTAAATTTTTGAAAAAACACATTTGTACGAGCGTGGGGATCGAATTCGACCCGAGTTCGATCCCCTCTTGCCCCTTGGCTATCGTGACTTTAGAGATATTTTTTAATAATTAAACTAAGATCAGCCATTACCGAAAACAATAATGTTTTCCTACAGCTTCTTTTAGCTTCAGAGGAATAACTTTTGTTTGTTATATTTACTTTTGCTTTTCCTCGACCTCCGCGTTCGAGAGGTGTGTGTATACACCGGCTCTGACACTGTCTAAAGAATTCTGAAGACTGAAACAGATGGAAATCTGAAGGTGCAAGGTCGGGACGTCGGATACATTAACACATCCCAGCCAAGCTCTCTTAATTTTTGCCGAGATGATAAAGATGTGTGAGGTCTAAGGTGGTCTTCTTTTCATCACCAGTTATCAGTTTCTTCAAAAATGGTTCGATTTCATTACGTCGTAATAAACAATCACAATTGAGTACACGGTTCATTGGGTTTTTCTTTCAATGAGCTCGTGAGTTACCCAAATAACGAGCTTTTTTGTGTACCCACCTTTTTTTAAATGCGCCAAAACTGTTGGTCAATTCCCAGTTATTCAGCTATGCCATAACTACTGATATGCCGATTTTGCTCCACTTTTACAAAAATGGCATTCATTTTATCCGTACGATCAGAACTACATGCATTGGACCATAACTACGTGCATCTTTGACATCAAAATTTCCGGATTGAAAACGCTTAAAGCAAATTTGTGCTATTCTCAGAGACACTGCACTATGTCCATAAACATCGCGGCACATTTTCGCGGCTTGCGTTGCATTTTACCTTATTTGTAGTAAAATTTTAAAATGTATCGAATTTGTTCATTACATTCACTCACCTTGACAATACGAAAAATAAATAAAATTCAACCATTTTCCTAATTTGAATTTGGAATTATCTTCTTTATAATTTAAACTTTTAATGAAACCTAAACCAGCCAGATTCAGATAGTATATGCAAAGAGATTTTATTGCAATTTCATACATACTATAATTCGAAAAGACTTTTTCCTCAAACCTATGTATTATGTTATGTAGTTGACATTTATTTTTTATTATTTATAATTTTACTGACTTTTAATTTTTTTATGAGCGAGGATGGTACTATATATTCCTATGTCTGTCAAAAGCATTGCAGTTGACTTAGCATAGAGCATTTATTTCACCACGGCGCTTTTTAAAGGCTAGCCAGAGAATTACAAAAATCAGTAACTTTACTAATTTTTGTTTCATTAATTACGTCTCCAAAATATAATTTATCTTCTTTCTTTGTCCCGAAAATATCTTCGGTGGAAGGTGGGTCGAAGGGACTTAATTGTCTAGACTAGACCTCTGTCTACCCCTGTATTGGGAATTGCGTGAAGATATATTTTTTTTTATATTTTTTTTTTCGTTCTTTACATTTTATCTTTTACATTTCTATTAAACTACTAAAATTTTTAAAACACTTTTATACAGGAAATTAGACACTATTACAACAAATTCTTTAAAACAGTGAATTTTGACTTTTTTCTTCTTTTTAAAAAGTGAGTGCGCTGCTGAGCTAATTTGTTAGAAATAAAGACGTCTTATTTAATTTTTTTATGAGCGAGGATGGTACTATATATTCCTATGTCTGTCAAAAGCATTGCAGTTGACTTAGCATAGAGCATTTATTTCACCACGGCGCTTTTTAAAAAATAGCGAAGGTACAAAAATCAGTAACTTTACTAATTTTGTTTCATTAATTACGTCTCAAAATATAATTTATCTTCTTTCTTTGTCCCGAAAATATCTTCGGTGGAAGGTGGGTCGAAGGGACTTAATTGTCTAGACTAGACCTCTGTCTACCCTGTATTGGGAATTGCGTGAAGATATATTTTTTTTTATATTTTTTCGTTCTTTACATTTTATCTTTTACATTTCTATTAAACTACTAAAATTTTTAAAACACTTTTATACAGGAAATTAGACACTATTACAACAAATTCTTTAAAACAGTGAATTTTGACATTTTCTTCTTTTTAAAAAGTGAGTGCGCTGCTGAGCTAATTTGTTAGAAATAAAGACGTCTTATTTAATTTTTTTATGAGCGAGGATGGTACTATATATTCCTATGTCTGTCAAAAGCATTGCAGTTGACTTAGCATAGAGCATTTATTTCACCACGGCGCTTTTTAAAGGCTAGCCAGAGAATTACAAAAATCAGTAACTTTACTAATTTTTGTTTCATTAATTACGTCTCCAAAATATAATTTATCTTCTTTCTTTGTCCCGAAAATATCTTCGGTGGAAGGTGGGTCGAAGGGACTTAATTGTCTAGACTAGACCTCTGTCTACCCCTGTATTGGGAATTGCGTGAAGATATATTTTTTTTTTATATTTTTTTTTCGTTCTTTACATTTTATCTTTTACATTTCTATTAAACTACTAAAATTTTTAAAACACTTTTATACAGGAAATTAGACACTATTACAACAAATTCTTTAAAACAGTGAATTTTGACATTTTCTTCTTTTTAAAAAGTGAGTGCGCTGCTGAGCTAATTTGTTAGAAATAAAGACGTCTTATTTAATTTTTTTTTAAAAAGGTTCACCACAATGCTCCAGTTCGGGTTGGGAATTCCTTCATGTTATTTCCTTTTACAACCTACGGAGTGGTAGTAAATTCTTCATTAACTAATTGACTTTCTGCACGGGGAAATATTTTTCTTAATTTCTTTTTCGCCTCCAAATATTTACGTGTTTGTAGAAATGTCTTCCTTATTTGGTTTGGTGAATTAAAGACGGTTGAGGTTACAATTATAATTTAAAGAGGTTTCTAAAGCAGAATCAAAAGAGAACAGATTCCACGCGGAGACAGATTTACAAAGGCGCTGATGGACCTCGTCATAGCAATTGTAATTTCTGCTCCCGATATGAAACTATTTCGATTCTGTTCGATCTTTGGGAGATGATGGTGTGCTGAAGTTTTCAGGACAGGCGCAGAAAAAGAACACTGTTTCTTTTACTTTCTCGCATTTCTCAATGCCTCAGCATTTGCTATTATTCTACCTTAGTATAACTAGAAATCTAGAAAATTTAGTTCTTGCGACTAATACTTCACCGGAGAATCAATGTGACGACATGATAGGTAAGCATGTCACTGTCTAATTGTGCAATGTAACGATACAGATAGTAAATAATTTTCCGACATTTCTTATTGCAGACAGCTTCATCTTCCAGACATAGATTATAAATGTAATTTTTCCTGTAAGTTTACCTTGTACTTACCTCTATTAAGTGACATTCATTTTCCGTGTCAATTATAACCAAAAATATATATCTTGTGAACAAAGTTAATCCATTAGGAGTTAAGCAGAGAATCGTGTTCGAGTAATTGTCGTAAAAGCGTTCACAAGAGATGGAAAATATTATATTTGACTGCTTATATTAGATTAGCCTCTCCGTGTTGTCATAAATCACTGACAATGTAATATGGAGAATCAATATGTCAAAGAGCTCAATCTTACAGTCACGATGCCCGAGTGGTTGTTCGATCGGAATTCGAGTAAAGAGACCGGAGTTCGATCCTCAGGTGGCAGGCTCCTACCAATGGGTTTTCAAAAAACTTATATAAGAATTATTTCGTATTCGTTGGCTTGGACATAAAGACGGCGACGGGTTCACCAGCTGTCACGGGGACAAAGACAAAGGGACTTAATTGTCTAGACTAGACCTCTGTCTAGATGGCGACATCACAGGCACATCATCTCTCATGTGTCCTAAAAATGTCTTGGGTGAAAGGTGGATCGAAAGGACTTAATGGTTCACACCTCTGTCTACCACAGTATTGAGAATGGCGTAAAGAATTTTTTTTACGTATTGTCCGAGTGGCCGTTTTAAAATATTTGGGAACTCCCTATTTATATTAACTGTATCATAACTAATAATATTATAAAAAAATAATATAAAAAAAATATAAAAAAAAATAATAAAAAAAAATGTTTCTATAATTTCATTTTATAAAGTACGAGCGACAGATAATAGCATCAGGACAAAAGTCGCGGCTATGGCACTGCCTACATGAAATTCTAGATTTTCAATGTTTTATTACAAAATAGTTTCAGAATTCCTGCTCTATGGTTGTATTATCGAAATGGTCTGGTAATAAAATATGTAATTTAAAATTTAATCTCCCTTCCGTTTCGTGGAATCGAGCTGTTTAATTGCGAAACTTTAAACACCAGGAACCACGTTTTATATCTCGTGCAGAATAAGATATTGTTACGACTACGTTATGATTTTAAGTAGTTAAAGTTACTTTTTAGAACTTATGGGAAGATGGAAATGAAATATAAACAAAAGTCGCATCACGGATGATAGAACAACATAAAAATCATCCAATTCATTGAACCTTTTTAAAATATATATTTCAAAACTTCTCCGATTAAAAACTCTATGATTTTAAGGTTTTAGCTTTAGAATATCGTAAACTGTAGATATGTCTATCTATTGAAAATCGTTCTGCAACTGTGCAATAAAATCAAATGTACTTTCAATACAAAAAGCACAATCTAGAGAGCGGAAGTAAAAAATATATTTCAATACTGAAGACAGATATTGCATGCTCGAATTCAAAGTAATTCACATTTCTTTTTCTACTATACATTAAGTATTATTATAGTGGAATGTCTAAAAGTCTAGAGAAGTGAAAAGTCTAGAGCCGAGTTTGATCCCCAGGAGTAGGGCTTGTATCAATGAGTTTTTGTTGAAGTGGAAGAGTAAAAATGTTTGTGAGCATATGTGTATTTCCAAATGAAATATAGAATTTAACTTTAATTGACGGCCTCCGTGAACGAGTGGCGAAAACACTGGTTTTCAAAGTGTCGCCATCTCGAGTTCCCGGTTCGATTTCCGGTCGGGACAATGTAGGAAAAACCACTTTTTGTACATTTTCTCGGGTCAGGGTGTTTGTGATGCCTTCGTTGTTTCCGATTCCCATACCTCAAGTGCTTTAGCATCTTATATTGAGGTTGGAGCAAAGTATGTGATGTTGTCCATATCTATATATAACTATAACTATATATAACTATACTGTATAGTTTCCTAAATATAGCGTTCTTCTTAATAGCTTTCACAAAAATACGAACTTGCCAAGTTCGGTAATGTTAGACATTGACTGATTATTTTTCCTATTTCGTTACATATCCTATCAATCTTAGTATTGTATCGTATTTTGAAATTTTTGAAAATCTTTGTACTTATACGATTTTAAAATTTCTACCGGCCGCACAATTATAATTAAGGGAAAATTCTTTACCGCGCGGTATGTGCGTAAGTATAATACCAGCCCCTCTGTTCCCGTGGTCGTCGTAAGACACGATTAAGAGAAAAAAAAAACACTCCATGCCATTCTCAATACAGGGGTAGAGAATAAAGACATTTTTTGGGACAGTGTGATAGGCGGTGCACCCGTCGCCGTTTTTATGTCCAAGCCAACGATATAAATCGTACTTAAGTTTTTTGAAAAAACCCATTGGTATGAACCTTGGGTATCGAAATGGGATCTCTTGTTTTAAATTACGATCATCTAACCACTCGGCTATTGTGGCTGAGAGATGAGCCTTGAAAATGCGATTGGCTATCGAAAGATGGCGGGATAGTATGTCAAAAATATCAGAATAATATTCAGCAGAGCGGTGGCAGGTAACAGCTTCTATGGTGGGAGGTGTCTGGTAATGCGATCGCCAGTCCGCTTGCAATGCGTGGCGATTATGGCAAACCCTTTTTTAAGGGAGAGGCCTATGTCCTGCGGGACTTTTTCGAGCCGTTATGATTATGAGGATGATATATATTTAGTGTGTCCGTAATTTGATCTATGTATATAAATAAAATTCAAGTGTTTGTTTGTAATTTTAAATTGACAGCTTTTCACTAAATACATATGAAAGTATATACGGTAGTCACGTAAAAAATAAATGTTTGATTTTTTTTCTGTCTGTATCTCTATATGTCAGTTAGTGCCGGCTAATCTTAGAAACGGCTAGACTGATTTTTAAGGGGCTTTCACTGACAGATAGCTGATGTAATGAAGATTAACATAGACTAATTTATTTAAAAAAAACATAAGAGTTTCGCGTTAACTTTTAAACTGCGGGCAAAGCCGCGGTGCGCAGTTAGTAGGTTAATCTTAGTTAAGGAGGAAAATCTCTGGATCATTTAAGCCATTAAAGCGCATCCGATACAAGTAACAACTAAGTTTTCAAGGTTTCTTTTTATGGATGTATCTAAGTTGTTAGTAAACTAATTGAATATATCAGTAAATTAGGCTGAGCAGCTTAACAATTTCGCTTACATTTTTTAATAAATTTTTTGCTTTATATTAAATAAGTCACGATAGCCGAGTTGTTGGGTGGTCGGAATTTCGAGTCGAGAGACCCGAGTTCGACCCCAGGTGGCAGTACCAATGAGTTTTTCAAAAAAACTTATGTACGAATTTCATCGTCGGCTTGGACATAAAGGCGGCGACGGGCTCACCACCTGTCACGTTGTCCCGAAAATATCTTCGGTGGAAGGTGGGTCAAAGGGACTTAATTGTCTAGACTTGACCTCTGTCTACCCCTGTATTGGGAATTGCGTGAAGATATTTATTTATTTATTTATTTTTTATATTAACCGTATGAATTCATAGTACATATTTTCTTTTGTTTATGCTTCTTTTAAGTTTTTAGCCACGTTAAGCTTATTATCCCACCCGTGTCAGATGATTTGATAAAATCTCTCATTCATTTAATAATATAACGTATTCTTAGCACGACTCAGCTCATAGTTTTATATTTTTAATATTTTCAAGAAACAAATGAATCTCCGCGCTGATATAGTGAGTTCATTTCGTAAATTTTATAAAAGTAAATCAGTAACTTTCATCAACTATTCATAAACAACAGTTCGCGGTAAAAGGGTCACCGTTTGCAGAACATACGGATTAACTTATATTGGATTAAAACTGAGAGCATAAAGCTTTACAGTTAACATTAAATGAATTTTGAATTTGATAATGCTTTTGAATTTGATAACGCTTTTGAATGCTTTATGGTTTTTGATTTATGCTTTTAGAATTGATACAGGTTTCCTTTAAATTATTTTTGTGGTAGTTAAATAAATAATAATTATTACGAGTATTTACTAATTGGAAACTTTACGTAAATTGCTCTGATTCCAAAGTGAATCCTACTTTGAGTATAAAAGGTGTTAAAATATTCTTTAAAAAATAATAAAGAAATATGAATTTCAATTTAAATCTCTATTTATAATTTGTTCGTAGTCATTTCTAACAAAGGCTAGGCCTAACGCAGAACACATTTAAATTACACAATGTTCCGCACGCCCCGGTTGTATCTGGAGCGTTATAATTAGACGGAGGTTCTATTTCTTTTTCAACTCAGGTTGAGTTACGTGCATGTCATATTCGCGTGTTCTATCTCAGAAAGCTCTTGATATGTTTAACAACATTAACTAATTCTTACAAAAATGTTTTGAAATTTTCCAATTTACATTTTAAGGTTTATAATAGACACACAAGCTCTGGAAATTTAAGATTTTTGTCTCTAAAATGAGTAAATATAAATAATCATGTTTATTTTGAATTTAGTTATTTAAAAAACGACTTGACGCTGAAATTGTTTTAAAATATTATTCATTACTTGCGTTATTAAATGGTAAGGCTAGTCCTGATAAAAGTACGCTTCTTTTCTATTTCAAGGCCTTCAGTTGGCGGTAGAGTAGGTATAGGTTTTGTGTTCCGAGGGGTCACTTTTCCGAGAAGAGACTTCCTACGCGTCCAGCTTTAAAGGGGACACGTGTCTGTTAAAGCAAATCGGAATATTTATTTAGAAAAATAAGTATACATTCCCTTATCGATAGTCATTTTTGATACATAAAATATTGTGCTTCATAATTTTAATACTCATCATTATTGACAAAAAAGGCCGCGAGGCTGTATATTCAAATATTATAGTTAAGTCACAATAACAAAATTTTGTTAAATTTATTTATCTGCGCGTGCAAACTTAGGGCGAGAGACTTGTATTGTATCTACATATACTATACATCGTAGTACTATATACTACATTGTATTAAACTATATAGTATTAAACAGAGCTTTACTTTTACTGGCTCGGGAAATTAAGTCATTGCAGCAATTTTTTTAAATTACATTTGGCTTTCTTGTAAAAGACAAACTCAAGTGACCAACTATTTCCTCGGGTCTGACTTTTGTACCGGGGAATTTTAGAAATTCTCCATTTCTTGAACTAGTTTAAATATAAATCGTACTTTAAACTTTCGAATAAATTGCTTAAGTTTCTAACCGCGCTACATCAGTTGAAGATTTTAAATCTTCATATCGTAATGGGTTTTGTTCAATCTTCGTGGGTGAGAAAAATGAGTACGTAATTAGTACTCAAGTCACGATAACCGAGTGGGAGTGGTGAGGTAATCAAATTCGTGGCGACCCGAGTTATTCCTAGTAGGTAGGCGGTGGCTTGGACATAAAGGCGAAATGCTCACTAACTATCACTTTATCCTAAAATATACTCTGGTGAAATGCGGGTGAAAACGACTAATTGTTTAGACCTCTGGCCACCCCTGTATCGGGAAATACGTGAAGAGAAAAATGAGCTGAGAAAACAGACCAACTAATAGCAAATATTTTTAACGGATCCTTTGTCATCCGTGAGGACTAAGACATGTCACTCAATTTTACAGAAGAATGTTCTTTTTGGCAACTAGGTGTCGATATATACCACAATTACTAATACTAAAGGGACAGTCAGAGTTTACTTTTAAACACAGAAGACCATATTTCCATAATCGGTCTGTTGAACTTAGGCCTGAAATACTTGGTAATTGTGGTCAATATTTCTGAAGGAAGACGTCTACGTCCTGCAGTGGAGACGCCGATATGTCAATATTTTTGTAGTAAATACTTCTTCAGCACCTGATTGGAATACTTTATAACAAATGATTAACAATTGAGACACACAAGAGAAACAAAATAATTTTATTTAATCATAACGAGAGAAAGAAACTATCGGATAGCCAATTTGCTTGCCAAAAGTGGCGATTATGGCAAACCTATTAGGGTATGTTAGGGTTTGAGCCTATAAGAGTAAACCGAGAGAGGCCTACATCTAGCAGTGGACTATAACAGGCCGATGTGTACATATTTATGTAAATCATTTATATTTTTATCCCTCATTTCTGTTGCATAATTAACTTACAAAAATACTGGCAGACGTGAAAGGTAAAAAGCTTCGGGAAATTTCGCTTAATGCTAAGGCAACATTACAAATGTAAAACGAATTTTCTTCATTTTGAAATTGAACTTTTTCTTTTTAGGAAAAATGCGTTGCCAGTCTTATTTCGTAAGAAACTGAATATTTTCGTATAGGTATAAAATTTATTTTTTGTGTTTTTATCAATGCGCGATTCCTAGTACCATGGTGGTAGAGGTTTGAATGATTCGTCCCTACGATCCATATTTCAACAAAGCTTATTAGTGACGACGTTACGGGTGAGAATCTGTCACCATCTTAGGTTTCAGGTCACTTATACAATATACTTACATATAAAATTGATTGTTATATCTTTTATTACGCAATTCCTAAGAACACGGAAGGGATAATAAAAAATATAACAAACCTACTAAGGCCAGGATAATTCGTCCCTTGGATCCAGGTTTCTTCGAAGCTTATTTGAGACCACTTGATGGGTCTGGTGCCATCTTGTCAGATGTCCAAGCCACTTTTACAATATACTTACATATATAAACATACGTTATTAATATTTATTAATTACACTCATGGTTGCCCCGAGCGGGATTCGAACCTGCAAAGCTCAGCGCAAGTTCAACCTTGGTCAACTATGTTATCAGGTATTCAAATATAAAGTATTTAATACAATTTTAATCTAAATAACTCCTGATAAAATGTTGCAAACGTCTCAGATAAGGTATAATTAATGTCAGTTAAGCGCAAAGATGTTATAATTTTTGTTTTATCTTTAATTACAAACAGAGTTCATATTAATTATTTTTCTTAATTAAAACTTGTTTTGGAGTTTTTTTTAAGAATGAAGCACAAGAAAGTGGCTAGGTTTTTTGGAGATGTTGTTCAATCGAAGAGTAGCAGCTGATAAGTAAGTCGGGTCGACTATCGACGACAGGTGGTGAGCCGGTCGCCATCTTAGTGTCTAATCCAATGGTAAAATAGTATAATATATTCGTGTACATTTAAAAATTAAAAAAAAATATATCTTTACGCAATTCCCAATACAGGGGGTAGACAGCGGTCTAGTATAGACATTTAAGTCGACAATCGTATTCGACTACGGCGGACACGAACCAGCGAAGTTATATTTCGCATAATGCGTCCTGCCAAACTTATTCTAAATTTGACCTATTTCACATATCGCATGAAGGAGACCCAACCACTTGGCTATCGTGACTTTTATTGTGATTTATATTTATTATTTTTCTTAATTAAAACTTGTTTTGGAGTTTTTTTTAAGAATGAAGCACAAGAAAGTGGCTAGGTTTTTTGGAGATGTTGTTCAATCGAAGAGTACCTGCTGATAAGTAAGTCGGGTCGACTATCGACGACAGATGGTGAGCCGGTCGCCATCTTAGTGTCTAATCCAATGGTAAAATAGTATAATATATTCGTGTACATTTAAAAATTAAAAAAAAAATATCTTCACGCAATTCCCAATACAGGGGGTAGACAGCGGTCTAGTATAGACATTTAAGTCGACAGTCGTATTCGACTACGGCGGACACGAACCAGCGAAGTTATATTTCGCATAATGCGTCCTGCCAAACTTATTCTAAATTTGACCAATTTCGCATATCGCATAAAGGAGACCCAACCACTTGGCTATCGTGACTTTTATTGTGATTTATATTTATTTATTATTTATTTATTTATTTATTTATTTATTTATTTATTATCACGCACAGTCCCTGACGGGGTAGCCAGAGAGAACAGGTCGCCAAGTGTCACGACATATTTATTTACTCTATATTTCATACAGTGAAATAAAGAGAATGCTTTTAAATATATATCAACAATTATGTCTGAAGCGGTTGAAAATATTTGCAGTCTTGAGTCTTCTTAATCTAAATCTTAGTTATCTTATTTTAGTTTGACCATGATCCTCGAGTAGATGTCAGACGATAAGATTCAATAATGTGCTGGTTTAATGAATTTTAGCGAGGACGTTTTCGCTCATACCATTTATTCTCAATAGATGGCGTTGTAACGGTACGAGCTACAGAGTTGTTACTACTCCATAAGTTCTTTTTGGATTCAATATTTTTGGAACGAAGTTCCTTATGGGACGATGCGGTGAGATTCCCTAAACGGGGAAAGAACGTCCGTAACGTAAGATTTTTATTATTTATGTATAGTGTTTGTATGATAGCTATACAGTGTCTAAGGTATAGTCTACTTGATGACGGTTATTATTATTCATAAACCATTGTAAATAAAATAAAGTTGATAACTTTGTAAAGTAGATTTTTTTATTTTTATCAATAAAAAATCATAACAAAAAATGTATACCTGCAGAAAAGTGTATATAATTGTATATAGTAAATAATTGTTTTCTTTATACCTCGAATAGAAGTTAAAATTAATGTTTTTATAATAACGAACATCGTTCCTATCCGATGCATGCAACGGTTTTGATGGTGTCACGAGCTCTGAGGTCCCAGGTTCGAGCACCGAACGGGTCAATGAAGAAAACAACTTTTTCGTTTGTGGTATTTCGTGATATTCGTTAGTGGCTTCTATTCTAACCGGGTAAATTTAAGCGTGGAACATGTGTACATTTGATCCATGTTTAAAAAGTAATGTTTCAAATTCGTATGTCAGTGGTCAGTGACATTTAAAAGACCTTTCTTTTACCTCTTACGACACTGTCAGGAAAAACGACGAGTGATTTCTGCGCCTTCCGCGCTATGCGCGCTAAATACACGCGAAATCTTTACAATATTCTATCAACTTTAAATCTACCCAGAGGTCACGATAGCCGAGTTGTTGGGTGACCGAAATTCGGGCCAAGAGATCCGAGTTCGACATAAAGAACAGAAATAAAGACCTTGGATATAAAGACGGCGACAGACACACCGTCTGTCACGTTGTCTGAATGTTAAAAAGAGGTAAATATCCAGAAGTAGGTTTATTGCACGATGCATCCGACATTTATTTACAGCGCGGCTTTAGATTTCCAAGGTGGGTAGGCAGTGGTTCGCGAAATATCCTTATTTATTGCTGCGAAATATGCATTATCCGCATGGGAATCACTTGCATCGAGAAATTTCCAATGCAAATGTTTATCACAGTAAATGTGTATGCCCTCAAATTATCAGTTTGTTTATGAATATTATTCTATGGCAAGAAATCGTTTGAATTTAATAAGTTTACATTATTTGTGTATACATAGGATATGCAGGACCTATGCTCCTTTCGTAGGAGCGGGTTTACTATAACTGATACGCTTGACAAGCGGATTGCCGATCGCAGTACCAGACACCTTGCACCTTGCCCGTGACGCAGCTGCCGTTACAGGTCTAGAGATTTATGTTGTGGTGACATCTATGCCTCACATTAGAAGCTCGCTAAGTGGCGGATT
>JAGSMR010000016.1:6055000-6080000 GCA_029286605.1 Sericinus montela
GTAACGATATAATCGTGCACAAGTTTTGAATAAAATCTATGGTACGAGCCTTCTAACAGGGGATTTGACTAAAAATCGGGTCTCTTAACTCGAATTCCGATCACACAATCACTCAGCTATCGTGACTTTCAACATTTAAATGTAATAGTAGCGGGATTCGTATTAACATGAATTCGCTTCAAAGGCAGTTTGTTCTTTTGTACATGCATTTCTCTATAACATTACAACTGACATTACTAGAGAAACAACACAACATCACTAAACAATTAACATAATTAAAAATAAACGAACTAGCGCACAATAACACTCGCTGTTGAATTAAATACAACAATAATAAAAGAAAATTCGATCTAATTTCTTCAACGTTTGCTTCAATAACACATTCGATTCGAGTGCGCGAAGTTTCACAAGTAGCGAGCACTTAATCACAAGAAAACCTTTTTGACGCGCTCAGGCGCGTTATTACTAATAGGCGTTATAATAGACAACAGCTGTTCTTGTGTACGTAATTGTTTGTTTGTTTTTAATATACTTCCCAAAAACATAGAGTCGCGTAAGCCGAGTAGATGGGTTAGCGGTATTCGTGTTGAGTTGTCCCGAAAATATCTTCAGTAGAAGGTGGGTTGAAGGGACCTTATTGTCTTGAATAAGCCTCTGTCTGTCTCTGTATTGGGAATTGCTTGAAGATATTTTACACCACGAAATCCCGCCACCCAACAACTCTGCTTTCGTGACTGGTTAAAAAATGACAATCGATTTAATGTATGTTAATTATATTGACTAATAAGTGATTTGATTTGATTATGTAAATATATATCTACGTAAACATATACCGTTTAAAAAGTGAAATCGATTTAATGTATGTTACTTATATTGACTAATAAGTGATTTGATTTGATTATGTAAATATATATCTACGTAAACATATACCGTTTAAAAAGTGAAATCGATTTAATGTATGTTACTTATATTGACTAATAAGTGATTTGATTTGATTATGTAAATATATATCTACGTAAACATATACCGTTTAAAAAGTGAAATCGATTTAATGTATGTTACTTATATTGACTAATAAGTGATTTGATTTGATTATGTAAATATATATCTACGTAAACATATACCGTTTAAAAAGTGAAATCGATTTAATGTATGTTACTTATATTGACTAATAAGTGATTTGATTTGATTATGTAAATATACATCTACGTAAACATGTACCGTTTAAAAAGTGAAATCGATTTAATGTATGTTACTTATATTGACTAATAAGTGATTTGATTTGATTATGTAAATATGTTATGTAAATATATATCTACGTAAACATGTACCGTTTAAAAAGTGAAATCGATTTAATGTATGTTACTTATATTGACTAATAAGTGATTTGATTTGATTATGTAAATATATATCTACGTAAACATATACCGTTTAAAAAGTGAAATCGATTTAATGTATGTTACTTATATTGACTAATAAGTGATTTGATTTGATTATGTAAATATGTTATGTAAATATATATCTACGTAAACATGTACCGTTTACTACGACACTAAGACGGTGATTGGTTCACTACTGCAGAACATAGGCCTCTGCCAATTGTCCACAATCACTACTAATAATCACTGTGGCAAGCGTTTTGGCGATGCAGTACCAAACACATGATGATTCATGGCTCAATACTGGGGTAGACAGAGGTCGAAATAATGTTTGATCCTTTTTCGACCCTCTCAGTGATAACTGGAGCTCATTTGGAACGTGACAGGTGCCAGTCTTTCGCTGTCTTATTGCCCAAGCTAATGAATGATACAATATACTTGCACATACATACAATTCATGACTCGAGTACAAACGTATCATATCTTCACGCCATTCTCAATACAGGGATACACAGAAGTATAGAAAATTAAGTCCTTTAGACCCACCTTTCACCAAACACATTTTTGGCACACCGTTACAAATGGTGAGCCTGTCGGCATCTTTTATGGCCAAGGTAACGATATAATCGTGCACAAGTTTTGAATAAAATCTATGGTACGAGCCTTCTAACAGGGGATTTGACTAAAAATCGGGTCTCTTAACTCGAATTCCGATCACACAATCACTCAGCTATCGTGACTTTCAACATTTAAATGTAATAGTAGCGGGATTCGTATTAACATGAATTCGCTTCAAAGGCAGTTTGTTCTTTTGTACATGCATTTCTCTATTACATTACAACTGACATTACTAGAGAAAGAACACAACATCACTAAACAATTAACATAATTAAAAATAAACGAACTAGCGCACAATAACACTCGCTGTTGAATTAAATACAACAATAATAAAAGAAAATTCGATCTAATTTCTTCAACGTTTGCTTCAATAACACATTCGATTCGAGTGCGCGAAGTTTCACAAGTAGCGAGCACTTAATCACAAGAAAACCTTTTTGACGCGCTCAGGCGCGTTATTACTAATAGGCGTTATAATAGACAACAGCTGTTCTTGTGTACGTAATTGTTTGTTTGTTTTTAATATACTTCCCAAAAACATAGAGTCGCGTAAGCCGAGTAGATGGGTTAGCGGTATTCGTGTTGAGTTGTCCCGAAAATATCTTCAGTAGAAGGTGGGTCGAAGGGACTTAATTGTCTAGACTCGACCTCTGTCTACCCCTGTATTGGGAATTGTGTGAAGATGTTTATTTATTTATTTATTTATTTATTTATTTATTTATTTATTTATTTATTTATGTTATTATTGAAACTTTTCAAGATACTCATTAAAGCAAAACGTGTTATTGGATTTCATATTCATGAAATTTTATGTAAATAATTAAGTTAACAATGTATTCAACAGTCGGCATATGCAAATCAGCTTATTTCTATACAGAGTTATTATGAAGGTACCGTAGTTTTAAGTGATACATAATTCCATATAGCAGATTCTTTAAAATAAAGTCACCATAGCCAGTGATTAAGTGATCGGATTTTGAGTTGAGAGACTCTGGTTTGATAACCAGGTGATAAGCTTATCACAATGGCTTTTATTTAAACTTATGTACGATTTACATCGTTGGCGACAGAATTACCATCTGTCACGTTATCCCAAAATAAGATCCAGTGAAATGTGGGTCGAAAGGACTTAATTGTCTAGACTCGACCTCTGTCTACCCCTGTATTGGGAAATGCGTGAAGATATAAACACATTATTTTGTTTTATTTTGGGAGCGACATATGTGACATGAGCGACATGAGCGACATGAGCGACATGAGCGACATGAGCGACATGAGCGACATGAGCGACATGAGCGACATGAGCGACATGAGCGACATGAGCGACATGAGCGACATGAGCGACATGAGCGACATGAGCGACATGAGCGACATGAGCGACATGAGCGACATGAGCGACATGAGCGACATGAGCGACATGAGCGACATGAGCGACATGAGCGACATGAGCGACATGAGCGACATGAGCGACATGAGCGACATGAGCGACATGAGCGACATGAGCGACATGAGCGACATGAGCGACATGAGCGACATGAGCGACATGAGCGACATGAGCGACATGAGCGACATGAGCGACATGAGCGACATGAGCGACATGAGCGACATGAGCGACATGAGCGACATGAGCGACATGAGCGACATGAGCGACATGAGCGACATGAGCGACATGAGCGACATGAGCGACATGAGCGACATGAGCGACATGAGCGACATGAGCGACATGAGCGACATGAGCGACATGAGCGACATGAGCGACATGAGCGACATGAGCGACATGAGCGACATGAGCGACATGAGCGACATGAGCGACATGAGCGACATGAGCGACATGAGCGACATGAGCGACATGAGCGACATGAGCGACATGAGCGACATGAGCGACATGAGCGACATGAGCGACATGAGCGACATGAGCGACATGAGCGACATGAGCGACATGAGCGACATGAGCGACATGAGCGACATGAGCGACATGAGCGACATGAGCGACATGAGCGACATGAGCGACATGAGCGACATGAGCGACATGAGCGACATGAGCGACATGAGCGACATGAGCGACATGAGCGACATGAGCGACATGAGCGACATGAGCGACATGAGCGACATGAGCGACATGAGCGACATGAGCGACATGAGCGACATGAGCGACATGAGCGACATGAGCGACATGAGCGACATGAGCGACATGAGCGACATGAGCGACATGAGCGACATGAGCGACATGAGCGACATGAGCGACATGAGCGACATGAGCGACATGAGCGACATGAGCGACATGAGCGACATGAGCGACATGAGCGACATGAGCGACATGAGCGACATGAGCGACATGAGCGACATGAGCGACATGAGCGACATGAGCGACATGAGCGACATGAGCGACATGAGCGACATGAGCGACATGAGCGACATGAGCGACATGAGCGACATGAGCGACATGAGCGACATGAGCGACATGAGCGACATGAGCGACATGAGCGACATGAGCGACATGAGCGACATGAGCGACATGAGCGACATGAGCGACATGAGCGACATGAGCGACATGAGCGACATGAGCGACATGAGCGACATGAGCGACATGAGCGACATGAGCGACATGAGCGACATGAGCGACATGAGCGACATGAGCGACATGAGCGACATGAGCGACATGAGCGACATGAGCGACATGAGCGACATGAGCGACATGAGCGACATGAGCGACATGAGCGACATGAGCGACATGAGCGACATGAGCGACATGAGCGACATGAGCGACATGAGCGACATGAGCGACATGAGCGACATGAGCGACATGAGCGACATGAGCGACATGAGCGACATGAGCGACATGAGCGACATGAGCGACATGAGCGACATGAGCGACATGAGCGACATGAGCGACATGAGCGACATGAGCGACATGAGCGACATGAGCGACATGAGCGACATGAGCGACATGAGCGACATGAGCGACATGAGCGACATGAGCGACATGAGCGACATGAGCGACATGAGCGACATGAGCGACATGAGCGACATGAGCGACATGAGCGACATGAGCGACATGAGCGACATGAGCGACATGAGCGACATGAGCGACATGAGCGACATGAGCGACATGAGCGACATGAGCGACATGAGCGACATGAGCGACATGAGCGACATGAGCGACATGAGCGACATGAGCGACATGAGCGACATGAGCGACAGCAGTAGTCTAGACTCGACCTCTGTCTACCCCTGTATTGGGAATTGTGTGAAGATGTTTATTTATTTATGTTATTATTGAAACTTTTCAAGATACTCATTAAAGCAAAACGTGTTATTGGATTTCATATTCATGAAATTTTATGTAAGTAATTAAGTTAACAATGTATTCAACAGTCGGCATATGCAAATCAGCTTATTTCTATACAGAGTTATTATGAAGGTACCGTAGTTTTAAGTGATACATAATTCCATATAGCAGATTCTTTAAAAATAAAGTCACCATAGCCGAGTGATTAAGTGATCGGATTTTTGAGTTGAGAGACTCTGGTTTGATAACCAGGTGGTAAGCTTATCACAATGGCTTTTATTTAAACTTATGTACGAATTATATCGTTAGCGTGGATATTAAGACGGCGATGGGCTCACCACCTGTCACGTTGTCCCTAAAATATCTTCAGTGGAAGGTGGGTCAAAGGGACCTAACTGTATTGGAAATCCCTGTATTGGGAATTGTGTGAAGGTGTTTATTTATTTATGTTATTATTGAAACTTTTCAAGATACTCATTAAAGCAAAACGTGTTATTGGATTTCATATTCATGAAATTTTATGTAAGTAATTAAGTTAACAATGTATTCAACAGTCGGCATATGCAAATCAGCTTATTTCTATACAGAGTTATTATGAAGGTACCGTAGTTTTAAGTGATACATAATTCCATATAGCAGATTCTTTAAAAATAAAGTCACCATAGCCGAGTGATTAAGTGATCGGATTTTGAGTTGAGAGACTCTGGTTTGATAACCAGGTGGTAAGCTTATCACAATGGCTTTTATTTAAACTTATGTACGATTTACATCGTTGGCGACAGAATTACCATCTGTCACGTTATCCCAAAATAAGATCCAGTGAAATGTGGGTCGAAAGGACTTAATTGCCTAGACCTTTGGCTATCCCTGTATTGGGAAATGCGTGAAGATATAAACACATTATTTTGTTTTATTTTGGGAGCGACATATGTGACATGAGCGACATGAGCGACAGCAGTAGACTCTTGATAACCTGTAAAGAAGAAGAAGAACTGTATAACATGATATACAGCATATTGTGTGATAGTATGCGTATTATGTGATAATATGCTGTGGAATATAAGTGTAAGAATATAAGTCTAACCTAAGTTAGGTGTTTAGGAATGACGTAGAGCTGTTTTTACGCATCACGCAAATAACACACATGAACGGTCATGGACAAATATTGAGATGTAGATACATTATCTTTTTGTTCATTTTTTCAACATATTTTTATTTGGTTAATTCATATCTACGCCATTCTTTATCCTGTTATAGACAGAGGTCTAGATAATTAAGTCCTTTTGACCCACCTTCCACCGAAGACATTTTTTCTGACAACGTTTCTGGTGGTGAACCTGTCGCGCTGTTCAACGCCGTCAACTTTAACGCCAACGCCGTTTTGAAAAAAACCTCTTGCGAGCCTTGGTGATCGAACTCGGATCTCTTGACTCGAATTCCGATCACCTGACCACTCGGCTATAGTAACTATGTTTCATATGTTCATAATAATGTAATTCAGTTATTTTATTGTAAATGCTTCTTAATTTGTACATTGGAATATTCCATCTGTGGTTTCACACTATTTTACAATTCACATGCGCGAATCGCACAGACAGGATGTGAATACGAATATATATTTCAGCGTAAGCATTGGCATAATGAAACTCGCTAACCTCTTTCCTGTTTATTAATAGAGAAATGTTATTGATTTTTGTTTTCATTATTATAGAACCTGAAGCAAAATTAAATGGTTTCATGGATAAATAACAGAAATTATGTATTGATATATAAATTTAAAAAATTTTTATAGCTATGAATGTTAATGAATAGTTATGTTGAACTTTTGTAATAAAATTAAATAGTAACACCCCCAAAACCAGCGGCTTAGCAGATGCCTTGCCTCCCTTAGAGTGTCCCCTCCCCCAGAATTGGGGTAGGTGGGTGTGTGAGCCACCAGTTACCTGCACTCACGAAACGCAGAAGTTTGTTAGACTTCTACTTCACGCCGGAATCCTGTGAGGTCGTGGTACTTTCCCGGTCGAGCCGGCCCATTCATACAACAACAAAAGCTGACGCGTGGCTCTACCGCTGTTAAAATTATTTTATCTTCACGCAATTATCTGATACATATGCTGGGCTAGGCACACAATGAAATTCCTGCGATCAACTTATTTGAGTCAACGTGACAGGTACAGAACTTATCGCCGTCTCATTTTCCCAGCTAACGTAACAACCAACCAATGAAGGGTTGGTACCGATATCACAACATAAGTTCTATAGCTACTTAGTTTTACATTTACATGTGTAAAATGTGTCTTTGGCTACCGACAGGTGGCGAAATATACCTGAACAAAATTCAGTGCACCGGTTTTTGGAACTGCAATCGTCAATCCGGTTGTCAAGCGTGGTGAATAAAGCAAGTCTTATCTCTTGTAGTTGACGCTTATTGGCTATGTGTATGTATGTATAATATATAGGTTTTGAAAAGAATAAGACCTCGTTAACGTCAAAATATGATCTGGAATATAACAGAACAAAATATCTCGATGAAATTTCGTCTCGCGCGCTCTACTTCTGTAATGGAATAATTAAAGTCAAACATCGTTACAGACCGTCGTGTTGGAGTGTCGTTTATTTGTGTCACTTGTTCCACTGGAGTGTAGGTGAACTGTATTGGTGTACTGTAAAAGGAAAAAAAGATGAAAGAAATACAATTTGTTATTGCTGCATTTTAATAGTCACCATAGCCGAGTGGTTCGTGGATCGGGTTTCGAGTTCGATCCCCCGGAGGATAGCTTGTACTAATGAGATTTTTCAAAACTATTGTACAATTTATATCGCTAGCATGTACATAAAGACTGTTGCGGAAAAGGTTAGCTACCTGCCGGCTTGGGTGATCATGACCTGGGGATCCTCATCCAGAGTGCGCTGTCGGTGATCATATATATGTTTGTAATCGTGCTTAGTTCGATAGCGCTTCCTATGTCGAGACATAGATGTAGCCAAGACGACGACGAGATCACGACCTGTCACGTTGTCCCAAAAATGTTTTCGGTGGAATGTGATTCGGAAGGGTTTAAATGTCTAGACCACTTTCTAAATAAATATCTTCACTAATAACCAATAAAATATCTTCACGCCATTCCAAATACAGGGGGTATATTTTTGATATTGGAATATTTCAAAATAAATTGATATCATAACAAAGTATATTATAATTGTACACTGACTTCAAATGTCGTTAAGAGGGTAACATAGAAGTTAATAAACTTAACATAGTTATCAGCTTTCGTACTATGATTGGGAAACTTGGCTATGTTAGTGTAAGTTCTACCCTAAGCTTTACTAAATTACCATGCGGATGCATTAATACGAGTATTAAAAGGTCATTACCTTCATTTGTAAATCAGTGTAATTCATTATTTCACACACATATCGCTTGTATATAGCTTGTATATAAGTTACGATAGCCAAGTGGTTAGGTGGTCGGAATTTCGAGTTGAGAGACCCGAGTTCGATCCCGAGGTGACAGGCACGTACAAATGGATTTTTCAAAAACTTATGTACGAATATCGTTGGCTTGGACATAAAGACGGCGACGGGCTCTCCACCTGTCACGTTGTCCCGAAAATATCTTCGGTGGAAGGTGGTTCGAAGAGACTTAATCGTCTAGACTAAACCTCTGTCTAACCCTGTATTGGGAATTGCGTGAAGATATTATATTTGCTTATTTAAATTGCTTGTAAACGGTAGGATAATTTTATTTATTCACATACGAAATTGTACAACGATATGAATCTTACATAGGTTTCGAAAAAAACCATTGGTATGAGCCTGCCATATGGCGATCGAACTCGGCTCTCTCGACTCGAATTCTGATCACTCAACCGCTCATCTATCGTTCCATTTCGTAAAGGGAATTCGAATCGTCGATTTGCGAGCGGTTTGGCAATGGCAGTAGCAGATGTTTCACACTTTAGACGCTGCTACCTGTCACCTGTTTATTTATTTATTTATTTATTTATTTATTTATTTATTTATTTATATTGCTTGTAAACGCTAAGATATTTTATTTATTCACATACGAAATTGTACAACGATATAAATCGTACATAGGTTTCGAAAAAAACCATTGGTATGAGCCTGCCATATGGCGATCGAACTCAGCTCTCTCGACTCAAATTCTGATCACCCAACCGCTCGGCTATCGTTCCATTTCGTAAAGGGAATTCGAATCGTCGATTTGCGAGCGGTTTGGCAATGGCAGTAGCAGATGTTTCACACTTTAGACGCTGCTACCTGTCACCTGTTTATTTATTTATTTATTTATTTATATTGCTTGTAAACGCTAAGATATTTTATTTATTCACATACGAAATTGTACAACGATATAAATCGTACATAGGTTTCGAAAAAAACCATAGGTACGAGCCTGCCATCTGGCGATCGAACTCAGCTCTCTCGACTCAAATTCTGATCACCCAACCGCTCGGCTATCGTTCCATTTCGTAAAGGGAATTCGAATCGTCGATTTGCGAGCGGTTTGGCAATGGCAGTAGCAGATGTTTCACACTTTAGACGCTGCTACCTGTCACCTGTTTATTTATTTATTTATTTATTTATTTATTTATTTATTTATATTGCTTGTAAACGCTAAGATATTTTATTTATTCACATACGAAATTGTACAACGATATAAATCGTACATAGGTTTCGAAAAAAACCATAGGTACGAGCCTGCCATCTGGCGATCGAACTCAGCTCTCTCGACTCAAATTCTGATCACCCAACCGCTCGGCTATCGTTCCATTTCGTAAAGGGAATTCGAATCGTCGATTTGCGAGCGGTTTGGCAATGGCAGTAGCAGATGTTTCACACTTTAGACGCTGCTACCTGTCACCTGTTTATTTATTTATATTGCTTGTAAACGCTAAGATATTTTATTTATTCACATACGAAATTGTACAACGATATGAATCGTACATAGGTTTCGAAAAAAACCATAGGTACGAGCCTGCCATCTGGCGATCGAACTCGGCTCTCTCGACTCAAATTCTGATCACCCAACCGCTCGGCTATCGTTCCATTTCGTAAAGGGAATTCGAATCGTCGATTTGCGAGCGGTTTGGCAATGGCAGTAGCAGATGTTTCACACTTTAGACGCTGCTACCTGTCACCTGTTTGTTTAATTTTTGTGTATGGTATGTATGTGGTATGTTTCGAGATTATTCTGCCATTTACCGGTAGCAATATTGCAAAGAGTAAATTATGCGGGCTAGTCATTGTATAGTCCATAATCTCCTCATTTGTTAAGCAAATGAGCAAAGTTAATTAGGCTTTATTCGGTGCGATATCGTTAAGGGAAACAAATGTTTACATAAATAAAACTGTGCTATTGTGTTAATACATTATTAGCAGTAATAAATCGCAATGGTCAATTAATTTAATACTAATTAAGTTTATAATAATAAATCTTTCGGATTCAGAAATTTAATGTCTTTCATGGAATTGTAAATGTGATTAGTTTTATTACTGTAATTTTATCTTACTGTTGTAAATGTGAAATAATTACTGTTGATTTTACTATATCTGACACGCATTACGTATTATTGCAACAAAAAGATAAGTTATTTTGAACTTCCCAAAATTAATAACATCGAGATTACAAGATCAAATTGTGAAAAACACTTGAGAATATTTAATATTTCCTTGGTTACATAAAGTGGTAAATTGCATTCATTTGTTTTTGTGTTCATTGAATTGGCGGTAATTCTAAATGTTTTGTTAAACTAAAATTGAATTTAACGCGAGAAAGTTTTCGATCCATGATTTATTACGGACTTTTGTTGTAGTCTTAATCAAGAATAAAGTTATTATAAACTTCGATTGGCATTTAATAATGAAGCTCCGTCTCGCGCCACAACTTATAATCGCTGTAATGAGTTTGCGCGTGCGCGCGCATAGCAATAATAATCGTTGATGATTTGCGTGAGGGACGTCTTTTATAAGCGACATCTGAAGATAAATCTAGCTGTGCAACGCTTGCTTCTTCTATGAAAAAAAGAGAATGAACTTAGGCATTGTTACGAGAAATTACGAAAAATTTATTAAATACGTACATAGACAGTACAAATACTACATCACATAACTATTGTGATTCCAAAGTGTTGTTAAATATTTCAAACCTCTTTCAATAAGAAAATGTCGACTTTAAAAAATAAATTGAAATAAAAAAAAAATATAATTCCAATAACGCAAATGCATTTACAAAGAGTTATGTAAAATTGTGGTTTTAATATCAGCTCTCGTGGAACGTCAATTACTTGAATCCCTACCGTCGGTATCTCTACCGTCCGCATTCAGCTGAAATGTGTATTGTCATGATGTCACTTATAAAGAAATATCAGTAAATTAAACCACAATATGCAAGCAGACGCGAATTCATTGTTCAATTTGTTCACTCTATTTCGAAATGCTTCATTTCCGTTTTCTTCAACAATACGGAAAAGAACAAAGTTATTCACGCAACTGCTTTTGTTCGATTTTTTTTGATTTTAAAGCGTGTGAGTTATGCTTAACTTTTTGTTATTAAATTAAAGGGTATTTTTTAATTAAACTGTAACGGGGGATTGTATACTTGGGGAGTGCGTTTAGCCGTGATGGAAGATGTGATTTAGATGTGGACAGTCTTGTCGCTGCCGGGAACAAAGTCAATGGTGCCCTGACTGCGTTAGTCCTTTTGACTAACGCAGTCAGGGCACCATTGACTTTGACAAGGCGTAGTGAAAAGTGCACCCATTGCAATACATAACGCAGTGTTGGTACCGACTTTGTTATATGGCAGCGAATGGCCGACCGAAAGCGAAACAAAGAGATTCGCAATATTTGAAAGATGACCTTGTCACACAGTCACGATGGCCGAGTTGTTGGGTGGTCGAAATTTCGAGTCGAGAGACCCGAGTTCGATCCCCAGGTGGCAGTACCAATGAGTTTTTCAAAAACTTATGTACGAATTTCATCGTTGGCTTGGACATAAAGACGGCAACGGGCTCACCACCTGTCACATTGTCCCGAAAATATCTTCGGTGGAAGGTGGGTCAAACGGAATTAAATGTCTAAACTTGACCTCTGTTTACCTCTGTATTGGGAATTGGGTGAAGATATTTATTTATTTATTTTATTTTATTTTACCTTGTCACAAATGAATGAGTGAAGTCCGAATGGTGAAGAAAATATATAGCGCGAAAGTTAATATTAAAAGGTGTCGAGGTAGACCGAGGCAAATTGCTCGAAGAGGGAGGTCAAGAGTACTCAGATACCTAGACGTGCATGTATGAATAAGATGATGAATCTGAAAGAAGCGAAAGAAGTATGTAGGGATCGTGACACTTGGCGATCTGTTCTCTCTGGCTACCCCGTCAGGGATTGTGCGTGAAGATAAGTAAGTAAGTGAGTAAACTGTAATGGGCGGGGTCGAACCTCAGGTCGCGACCTCTGCAACCGCACCGCTCTTACGTCCAAGCCACCGCCTCCTACACGTATCAGTTAAAATGTTTAATCTCTCTTATTTATGCCTAAAATACAGTAAAATAAAGTATATAGTATATCGCTAATATAACGCTGTAATAATAGTTTTCAATATAGCAATAACATTTTCTTTATCGCGAAATTTTAATTTTAAATTTTAAAATATGGCAGTTATGGTGTCGATAGCGTTGAGGTCTCGGGTTCGATTCCCGGCCGGGTCAATAAAGAAAATTATCGGGAACGGCATAAAGATATTTTTTTATAAATATAAAGAAATGATAAAAAATGTTATCACTAGACATAAATAATAAAATAATAGATAACAAAGTCCTGTAACACCTAGCATAGCCTATAAATCAGGCGATGTAGCACCCAGACAGAAACTCAAATAACATTTTCTATCCCCTTGTGACATGTTTGTGTCGGCAAAGACAAAACACAGGTGGCCGTATCATAAATTAGAAATAACTTGCTCTGCTGCTTTAACATTGTTTTCTTGGTACAAGAAACTCTTTGAGAAGTTACTTCCTGTCGCATCCTATATTAACTCAGTACACATTTTCAATTAAATATAATATAATAGTAATAATTCACGCTATTAATAAGTTGGGTGATCGGAAATCGAGTCGAGGGACCCGAGTTACATCTATCGTATATATCCAGGTGGCAAGCTCGTACCAATGGCTTTTCAAATACTTTTGTAACATTTATATCGATGACTTGAACATAAAGACGGCGACAGGCTCACAATCGTTCACGTCCTCCTAAAAATGTCTTCGGTGAAAGGTGGCTCGAAAAGACTTAATTGTTTAAAACTCTATCTAGTCCTGTATTAAGAATGGTATGCTGTATGATATGCTTATGGCGACATCTATGTCTATACATTGAAAGCTCGCTAAGTGGCGGATTCAGGAAACACATCCACGTCCTACATCGCGCTATCGAAGTTTGCACGATGACATGCATATATACGATTACCGACAGTGCACACTGTGGAGGAGACGTCCTCCCCAGGTCACGATCACCTGACCTGGCCGGTCGCTACCCTTTTCCTGCATCACATCATCCGCTACACTGGTGACCCCGACGTGATCTCACCGCCAACAGACGGTGTCCACTGTAGAACAACGCAGCGAGCTTCTCCAACAACATCGACGTCATCTACGCAGTCACAGCACCAGACTAATGTCGGCACAACGCGTGCTTCCTCGTCCTGTCAGCCACTGAGGATCATCAACGACGGACCCCCTTCTCCTCAGGCTGACACTGCGGCATCGGCATTGTGACCATACATCTCGACTCACCTTAGATCTGATCACAGCCTCGCACCGCAACGCCAGATTGCTCAACGTCAAGTTCTCCGCACTTCCGACCTCCAGTCTCAGCAGGGGAGTGATGTAGGTAGCTACCCTTTTCCTGCAGCACATCATCCGCTAAATGCCTTTTTTAATATTATTCATAATTTTTTATCGATTTTATATCCGAATCTGACAAGAGGCAAACATTTATATGATGATTCTGAATGTTTGTACTAGACACATATAGAATATTTCTCTATGTAAATATGTATTTTTGTATGGATGTTGTACGGTTGGCTTGGATACCAAGACGGCGATAGGGTCTCCACGTATTACGTTGCCTTCTCGTCGTCCTACCACGGGGTAAGGTGGGCCGAATAGACCTTGTTTTCGGTGTAAAAATAAATAAATAATAGATATCTTTTGTGTTAATAATTTTTAGTTTCATCGAGTTTATAACTACAACGCTGCTTTAGAAGTTATATCCATCACTTGGGAAATTATATGGTTTAAGAATATACCATGTCCTATCATTGGCTACCGACAGATGGCGGGATAACCATCTCGAAAAATTCTTGACCAAAATCCAGGAGACGGCAGGAACCGCGGTGGGACCTACCTATATAGATGCATGTATATTATATGGAGGGTTGTATAACATGTGTTAGAATAGTCTGAAAAATAATTGTTATACAAAGAAAAAAATAATTATAAAAAGTAGACTTCAAAATAGATTTAGCTTTCAAGTCCCGCCAAGTGAGCCCGTCGCCATATTTATGTAATAACCAACGGTTCAGGTTTGTTTAATAACCAATGTAATATCATAGATATATGTTTATTTAGATAAATATGATATGATATAGAGACGGAGGTAGTTAGGGAGAACATCAGAAGCATTGCTCTGATCCCAAAGTAAGTTGCTAAAGCACTTTATGTTGTAGAATCGAAAACACATATGAAGATACCAGAAAAACTCAGACCCGAGGCAATGCAGAATATGCTTTTCTACATTGACCTGTTAGGGAATGGAACCCAGAATATCAGAGGTGGTGACACCATGAAAACCAGTGTGTACGCCACTCGACAACCGTAGTCATCAGTTTTTCGTGTTGTTTTGGGATATCGTTAGATGCAACTGAGGGAGAAGCTTTAAAAATGTCATTGACTACTGAAAGATGACAGAATAACCATTTTCGAAAGACGTCAAACCCAGATAGGAAAAGCCGTATACTTAAAAAACAACAACAACAGATTTCAAACCAATGTTCAGTAGCTCTAGGATGGGCAGCCACATCTAACGGAGCAATGTGCCTGGTTCTGCGATCGCCAATCCAGTTCCAAAGCGTGAGACAATCATAAAAACTCCACATCCACGAGGAAAAAAGGTTTATTGAATTGCTTAGAATGTTAAAAAGAAGTAAATATCCAGAAGAAGGTTTATTGCATGATGCATCCGACATTTATTTACAGCGCGGCTTTATATTTCCACATTGGGTAGGCGATTTATCCTTATTTATTGCTCGAAATATGCATTATCCGCATATCTTTGCATCAAGCAAGCGATTCCCATGCAATTTCCATTGGAAATGTTTCTCATAGTATATATCCACGAATGTGTGTCTCTTAAAATTATTAGTTTGTTTATGAATATTATTGTATGGCAAGAAATCGTTTGAATGTAAAAACTTTACATTATTTGTGTAGTGAAAAATAGGATATGCAGGACCTATGCTCCTCTCATAAGGGAGGGTTTGCAACAACCGACACGCTTGCCAAGCGGATTGCCGATCGCAGTACCAGACACCTTGCACCTTGCTTGATACTTCTGCCGTCACCGGTCTAGAGATTTATGCCATTTGTTGATAGATTATTGTATTTTCAAGGCTTACTCTTAATCGTCTCTTACGACTACCACGAAAGGAAAGGGGGACAGGGTCGCCTTGAATAATTATTTTACTGGATTTATTTTACATAGCCGTTACAGTCGCTACAGCCGAATGGTTGGATGATCGTTATTCAAGTCAAGAGTTCGTTTATGTCTATAAAATTGGCGACGAGTCAACCACCTGACACGTTGTCCCAAAAACAATTCTGCGGTGAAGGGTGGTTCAAAAGGACTTTTATGTCTAGTATTGGGAGTGACATGAAAATGTTGTTTTGTATGTATGAATTATAGTGATTTACTTAAACTACGTTATATTCTTTACTAACATAAATAATTCGATATTACTGTGCATGTTGATGCTTTTATGTATAAACATTGTAACGGTAGTATTTGTGTGGCCCCGGGGGCCATTTACAGTTTGCAACGAGAGACCTGGGCTCGCGAGTCTGACTACGAACTATGTCTATTGAACCTATTGTATACGTGTGGGCGTTTGTAACGATTGCGGGGTCGCGGCCCAGAATCTATTGTTATATATAACGTCGTCGTTGTCATCTGTGAATTCAGATTCAATTGTTAATAGCGCAAGAAGAAAATTCTTTATACTCTTCATGTAATAGCTTCTTTGGTTACTTAATGAAATAAAAAATTGTAGTCTGTTTCGACAGAAATAAGAATTTAAAAATATGAGATTTTTATCGGTAATATATTTTATCGGTCACGATAGCCGAGTAGTTGGGAGGTCGGAATTTCAAGTCAAGAGACCCGAGTTCGATCCCCAGGTGGCAGGCTCGTACAAAAAACCTCAAAAAACAAAAAACCTTCATACTCGCAGGGTTTTAAAAAACTCATGTACGAATTACATCGTTGGCTTGAACATAAAGACGGCGACAGGCTCACAAATTGTAACGTTGTCCCAAAATTGTGATCGGTGAAAGGTCTAAAGGACTTAAGTGTCTATATCAAACGGTATTGGTATGTATCGAACGGGTTTCATGAGACGAAATCCGATAGCCTAATAACCAGTTGTTTGTCGTGACTATTAAAACTAACAAATCTTTTGACAAAAGTAAAGATAATTAAAAAATATATTCTTCATTAAAATATTTTTTATTTTGCAATTTTATTGATTTTTAAAGCATATTAATGCTGAACTTTTATGTTATTAAATTAAAGAGAAAAAAATTTAAAATTTTCATCTGACACGGGCGGGATTCGAAACCGCGACCTTCGCCGATCCGTGGCGACGCTCTTACCTCCGAGCTACCGTGTCTTACACGCATTAGTAGAAATTTTAAATCTGTATACTCTTATATTATTTATGCCTTCTTCATTGGAATCGGCGCCATCTATTATCCCTTTTGAAAGTGACAATTTGATAATCCTGACTTTTCAGTTAGGAATTATCAATACGATGACGCCAACTTAATTTTTAAAACTCTTTAATTTTATGTTGGGTGGTTGGAATTTCGAGTCAAGAGACCCGAGATTGATTTCCAGGTGGAAGGCTCGTACCAATGGGTTTTCCGAAAACTTAAAGACGGCGATGGGCTCACCATCTGTCACGTTGTCCCGAAAATATCTTCGGTGGAAGGTGGATCATAGGGACTTAACTGTCTAGACTAGACCTCTGTCTACCCCTGTATTGGAAATTGCGTGAAGATATTTATTTATTTATGTTATTATTGAAACTTTTCAAGATATGTTCATTATAGCAAAACGTGTTATTGGATTCCATATTCATGAAATTTAATGTAAATGATTAAGTTAACAATGTATTCAACACTCGGCTTTTTAAGATCAGCTAATTTTTATACGGACTAATTAAGAAGATATCGTAGTTTCAAGTCATACATAATTCCTTATTATAGCAGATACTTTAACAATTAAGTCACGATATCCGGGTGATTAAGTGATCGGATTTTGAGTCGAGAGACTCGGGTTCGATAACCAGATGGTAGGTTTATCGCAATGGCTTTTTTTAAATTATGTACGATTTATATCGTTGAATACAGACTAACCATCTGTCAAGTTATCCCAAAATAAGATCCAGTAAATTGAGCAGAGTAAAGACTGCGTAAAAGTACGCAGTCTTAAATATTAAACAAAGCTAAAACTTTAGCTGGCTCGAGAAATGAAGTCTTTGTAGCGAATTTTTTAAATTATATTTCGCTTTCTTGTAAAAGACAAACTCAGGTGACTAACTATTTTCTCGGATCTTATTTTTTTTTATTCTCAGGAATTTTAGAAATTGTCCGGTTCTTAAACAATGTTCAAAATAAAATTGTACTTTAAACTTTCCAATAAATTGTTTACGTTTCTAACCGCGTTATATCAGTAAGAGATTATTTTTGTTTGTTTTTGTTGTAATAGGTTTTTCAATATTTATAAAACATTAAATAATAAATATCTTCACGCATTTACCAATACAGAGGTAGACAGAGGTCTAGTCTAGACAATTAAGTCCCTTTGACCAACCTTCCACCAAAGATATTTTCGCGACAACGTGACAGGTGGTGAGCCCGTCGCCGTCTTTATGTCCAAGCCAACGATATTCGTACATAAGTTTTTGAAAAACCCATTGGTACGAGCCTGCTACCTCGGGATCGAACTCGGGTCTCTTGACTCAAAAATTCCGACCACCCAACCACTCGGCTATCGTGACTTTTTCTCTCTGTTGACTAGCTTCTGCATTTCTATACGTAAGATCATCTTATATGTTAGAGGTTTTTAAAACATTTATTTACAGGAAATAAGACGGTGTCTTTACAAGTATTTTAAATTAGTCTATAGTAAAGTTTTTTTTCTTGTTAAAAAGTGAGTATAAATATAGTAACGCTGCTGTGTAAAAATCTTTAGAAATAAAGGTTTCTCATAAAGAGATTATTTTCATCCGAAAAAGTTTCCCCAAAATGCTCCAGTTCGGGTCGTGGAAATCCGTAATGGTACTAACATTACGGATTTCTTACAACACCCCATTTAGTTATTGGCTTCTTGACGCGGGGAAATATTTTTCTTGATTTCTGTCTCGTCTCCAACTGTGTTTATGTGTTTGTAGAAATGTCTGCCATATTTGGTTTGATAAATTAAAGGATTATAAAAATGATAAGAAAATTATAAGAATGATAAATTAAATGTTATAATAATAATATGAGGAAGCTTTTAAAGCAGAATCAAAAGAGGACAGATTCCACGCGGAGTTACAAAGGCGCGGATGGACCTCGTCATAGTCCTCCAAACAATTGCAATTTTAGCTCCCGACATGAAAATATTTTTATTCTGTTCGGTCTTTGAAAGATGATGGTGTGCTGATGTTTTCCAAACAGGAGCAGGTAAGGAACCATATTTCTCTTACCTTCTCGCATTTCTCAATGTCTCAGTAGCCAGTGTCAGTCAGTAGTCAGTGGCCATTATTCTACTAGCTAGAAATCTAGACAACTAAGTTGTATTGACTAATATTTCACCGGAAGATCTTTGGGACGACATTACAGGTAGTAAGCCTGTCGCTCTCTAATTGTGCAAGGTAACGATATAAAGAGTACATAATTTTCCGACGTTTCTTATTCCAGACGGCTTCATCTTCCAGACATAGATTATATAATGTAATTTTTCTTATAAGTTTACCTCTTGTACTTATCGCTAATAAGTGATATTTATTTTCTGTGTCAATTATAACCAAAATTATATATCTTATGAACAAAGTTAATCCATTAGGAGTTAAGCAGAGAATTGTGTTCGAGTAATTGTCGTAAAAGCGTTCACAAGAGATGGAAATATGACTGCTTTTATTAGATTAGGCTCTCTGTGTTCTCATAAATCATTGAGTATGTATGGAGAATCCATACTCGTACCTTTAAGAGCTAAATTTTACAGTCACGATGATGATAGTTGGGTCATCGGAATTCGAATAAAGACCCTAGTTCGATCCCCAGGTGGAAGATTTGTACCAATAGGTTTTTTCAAAAACCATATGTACTAATATATAGTTGGATTGGACATAAAACCGGCGACGTACTCATCATCTGTCACGTAGTCTCGAAAAATATCTTGGATTGAAGGTGGGTCAAAGGTCAAAAAAAATTGTCTAGATCAGACCTCTGTCTATCACTGTATTGGGAATTGCGTGAAGATATTTTTTTGTAGGATTATATCTTTAGCTTGGACTTATAGACGGCGACAGGCACATCATCTGTCCTCTGTCCCAAAAACGTTTTAGGTGAAAGGTGGATCGAAAGGACTTAATGGTTCACACTTCTCTATCTGTCTATCACAGTGTTGGGAATGGCTTAAATAACTTTTTTTACATATTTTCTGAGTGGCCGATTTAAAATTTTTGGTAACTCCCTGTTTATATTAACTGTATCATAACTGTATAATTTATTTTTAGTCATTTCTAACGAAGGCTAATCCTAACGCAGAACACATTTAAATTACACAATGTTCCGCACGCCCCGGTTGTATCTGGAGCGTTATAATTAGACGGAGGTTCTATTTCTTTTTCAACTCAGGTTGAGTTACGTGCATGTCATATTCGCGTGTTCTATCTCAGAAAGCTCTTGTTATGTTTAATAACATTAACTTAACTAAGTCTTACAAAAACGGTTTGAAATTTTCCAATTTACATTTTAAGATTTATAATAGATACATAAGCGCTGGAAATTTAAGATTTTTTATCTTTAAAATGTGAAAATATATTTAATTATGTTTATTTTGAATTTAGTTATTAAAAAAAAGGACTTGACGGTGAAATTGTTTTAAAATATTTTTCATTACATGCTTTATTAAATGGGAAGGTTATTCCTGGTAAAAGTACGCTTCTTTTCTATTTCAAGGCCTTCAGTTGGTGGTAGAGTGGGTAGAGGTTTTGTGTTCCGCGGTTATCCAAGAGAGGGGGACACTTTTCCGAGAAGAGACTTCCTACGACACCAACGACATCCCCACGCTCGAGGGTCGCGTCCGAGAGTGGGAAGACGATGTCATGCTCGCACTCTACGCGGACGATAGCGCGTACTTTACGTCGTCCCGTCGGGCAAACATCGCTGCCAAGAAGATGCAGCGACTGTTGGACCTACTACCTGAATGGTTGGATAAATGGCGGATGACTATTAATGTCGGGAAGACATCCGCCATAATCACCAATCGCCATGGGCGCGTACCACCACAACTCGAACTGAGAGGACAGAAGAGCAAGTGGCAGAGCACCGTTACCTATCTTGGTTGCCGGATAGACAAACCGCTACGCCTCACCGCACAGGTGGACTACGCGATAGGCAGCGCGAGAGCAGCGAGGGCGGTTCTCTATCCGGTACTTTTGACAAAAAAGTTACCTATAAAAACCAAGATAGGTATATACAAGACCTACATTAGATCAAGATTAACTTACGCGGCGCCTGCGTGGTACGCGTTCACTTCAACATATCAACGTCGGCGACTACAGGTCCAACAGAATATAGCATTACGTACTATAGTTGGAGCGGGTCGCTTTGTACGCAATGATGTCATCGCCAGGGACCTCAAAGTAGAATCGCTGGAAGAATTCGTGGTCCGGGTGTCGCGCGGAATGTACGACCGCGCTGACGACGCGCCACACGAACACCTACATCGCCTGGCGATCACCCAGGACAGACTACCGCTACACGCTCGACCACCGGAGTGGCGACCCCTCCCGAGAGATATTCTCTCATTGCCACCCGGCCCGGGGGGGACCGGAGAAGTGCAATGAAGTCCCGACATAAGACGTAAAGTACGTAACACGCCTACACAACGCCGCTGAAAGGCGGTACCCAAGACCGGGGGAGCAGCAGCCCCTGAGAAGACCCCCTGAGAAGATTCATGAAGCAATGCCTCGAAACTCGCAACCCATAAGGGGGGGCCTTTTACACCCCCCTGATATGGATGACCCAAATGTCACGTCACTTCCTGTAAAGGGGACACTTGTCTGTTAAATCAAATCAGAATATTAATTTAGAGAAATAAGTATACATTCGCTTATCGGTAGTCATTTTTGATACATAAAATGTTGTGCTTCATAATTTTAACACTCATCATTATTGACAAAAAGGCCGCGTGGCTGTATATCCAAATATTATAGTTAAGTCACAATAACCAAATTTTGTTACATTTATTTATTTAGAAAAGGCCTATGATAGAGTGGTGAGGAATGAATTGTGGTCAGCATTGTTCGTGAAAGGTGTCAGCAGTATCCTCATACGAGCATTGCAATCTCTTTATAGGGATTCCTGTGCTTGTGTAAGGATAAACGGGGCATACACTGAATGGTTTAATATCGAAAAGGTGTTGAACAGGGATGTGTAGCGTCACCGTGGCTGTTTAATCTGTTTATGGACAATTGCTTGACAGATTTAAAAGAGAATGAAAGTGGGTTGAGAATGAATGAGTTACTTGTCAAATGTTTTCTCTATGCTGATGATCAAGTATTACTTGCGTCTTCAGCCGAGGAGATGCAGGAGATGGTAACTGCTATGAGTGAAGATTTTGTTAGGAAGGGATGAAGATGAATGTAAAGAAGACGAAAGTAATGGTGTTTGAAAGAGACGAGGTCATGACAGACTGCAATATAGTGATTGGAGATGAACAAATTGAACAGGTGAATGAGTTTGTGTATCTGGGTTCAAAGTTCACAAGAGATGGAAAGTGTGAGAGTGATATTGAAAGAAGAGTGAATGCAGGAAACATGGTGAATGGAGCTTTGCACTCCTTTATGAGCAGTCGGATGGTGTCTAACAAGGCTCGTTTGGCTGTGCATAGAGTTTTGGTTCCGACACTCATGTACGGAAGTGAAAGTTGGGTATGGCAGAAGAAACATGAAAGCAGAGTAAATGCAGTTGAGATGAGAGCATTAAGAAGTATGTTAGGAGTTAAACTGAGCGACAGGATAAGGAATGGTGAAATAAGGAAACGTTGTGGTCTGAAAGAAGATGTAGTGACTAAAATTGAGAAAGGTATGCTGAGATGGTTTGGCCATGTCGAGAGAATGAATGAAGAACGATTGACGAAAAAAGCATATAAGGCGAGTGTGAATGGAAGTGTAGGAAGGGGAAGACCTAGGCGGACGTTTCAAGACCAAATCAGGGACGTCCTGAAAAAAGGCCAGGTCAAGAGTACCCTGAATCGAAGAGAATGTATGAAGGAAATAATGAAAGTGGACGAAGCGAAACAAGTATGTAAGGATCGTAGCAAGTGGAAAGAAGTGGTCTCTGCCTACCCCTACGGGAAAGAGGCGTGATGATATGTATGTATGTATGTATGTTACATTTATCTATCTGCGCTTGCAAAGTAAGGGCGAGAGACTAGTATTGTTTCTACATAAACTATACTGTATAGTACTATATACCACATAGTATTAAACTATATAGTATTAAAAAATAGAAGTCACGATAGCCGAGTGGTTGGGTGGTCGGAATTTCGAGTCAAGAGACCAGAGTTCGATCCTCAAGTGGCCGTACCAATGGGTTTTTCTAAAACTTATGTACGAACATCGTTGCCCAGCTCAAGTTCAACCTTGATCAACAATGTTATCAGGTAGTCAAATATGAAGTATTTATAAAATTTTAATCTAAATAACTCCCGACAAAATTTTGCAAACGTCTCAGATAAGGTATAATTAATGTGTCAGTTAGCGCAAAGATGTTATAATTTTTGTTTTATCTTTAATTACAAACAGTTTGTGTCAATTATTTTTCTTAATTAAAACTTGTTTTGTAGTTTTTTTTAAGAATAAAGAACAAGAAATTGGCTAGATTTTTTTTTGGAGTCCTGTCATGAAGTTCCAGGTGGTGAGTCTGTCGTCAACTTAGCGTCTTTTAGTTACTTACTTTACTCTTTTACTTACTTAGGATTAAAATGCACGCTTGCAACTCGCGGTGACGAATCTGAAAGAAGCAAAAGAAGCGAAGCGTAAGGATGGTGACACTTGGCGATCTGTTCTCTCATTAGGTACTCAATCAGGTATTGCGCGTGAAGATAAATAAATAAGCAGCTCGCGGGCGGCGCATTCCTCAGATATGGGGATTTGGCGACATTTAAACGCTACTGCCTATTACCTATCTGATTAACTTGGTTTGATTTTTTGTAAAGGTTCATTGATATTCCACCTATCTTTTAGCCCATCTAAAATACCTTATGTATTTTTTTATAATACTTGCAATGCCAAATAACATTACTAGTATTCCTGTTAACCATTCCAACTAAGCTGCTATGTTTATGTCAGGATTGGATTACGACAATAGTATTCGACTACGGCGGACACGAACCAGCGAAGTTATATTTCGCAGTCTGCATCCTGCCATCTTATTCTAAATTTGACCTATTTCACAAGCTTAAATTAATTGCGAAGTTTAAATGATATTCACGAGCGCAGGGAGTTTTAACAGATGATAAAGTTGGATTAAAATGCACGCTCTCAGCTCGCGGTGATAAATCTGAAAGAAGCGAAGCGAAGTGATAGTGACACTTGGCGATCTGTTCTCTCTGGGTACTCCATCAGGGATTGCGCGTGAACGTAAGTAAAAAAGGAGCTCGCGGGCGACGCGATGGCGATGCCTTTTAAACGCTACTGCCTATTACCTATCTGATGATAAAGTTAATAATTTTCCTTAAACGTTTAAAAGTTTGTGGTAGGAAACGATCTATAGGAGGTGTTCGCGCCCAAGAAATAGCAACAATACACTGCAACGCAAATTTGCTACTAGAACTAAAGCCACAGAAATATGTATTATAAAAATAGCTTAAAATTTTTTTTTTAAAGAATACTAGGAATGCTGAATGAAATAAACTCATCTGTAATATATAACATATTTTTTAAAACAATACTAGAAATATCTAATAACATTACTAGTATTCCTGTTAACCACTCCAAGTAAGCTTCACCGGCATTGACATCTGGAGTTGGTTTACGTCAATAGTCGAATGCTGATGCCCGAATCTGCGACGTCTTGTTTCGCCGCATCCGAAACCATTAGGCTACTGTAAAGAAATCCTGACGGCATATAACTTTTAATGA